>JAJEJO010048430.1:0-16451 GCA_020662805.1 Glaucomys volans | reverse complement strand
CTAAAACATATATATACATTGAGACAAGCATAAACGCCTTTCTGCCTGAGTTTTTTAAAAAATTCATTTCATAATTACATGCAAATTCTATATACATGCACAAAAATGAAGGTAAGAATTAACACAATTCCCTGAAACAGTCCATCAATGGTACCTCTCATTTAATTTTCTTTGATTCACCATGGCAATAGAGACAGCATCAAAAACTGCTGGGTTACAGAAAATGCCTCAGCTTTCCTCAGGGTAGATATTTTAAGGAAAGATGTATGACATTATAAGGAAAAAATGCAAAATGAAATTTTGAGTTTAAGAAATAAGTGCGTTATGAGGCCATTTTACAGCGTCTCAATATGAAGATCACAAAATTGTAATAAAAGTGATAATATTGACAATATGAAGAATGCTGTTCACTGAAATTAGTATCCCAGAACAGTTTTTATTATTTGACAGGTATAGATTTACAGTTGACATGTTCAATTTTGTACACACTTGACTTGTGATATGTCCTCGTGTCTTCTGTAAATCCTGTCTTGTAACTTCTAAATTAATGTACAAATTTTGCTTATGTTCTAGTGAAGAGTCCACCACAGATTGTAATTTCAGGGTACCAGCCATTTGTTTCTCAAGATTTTCCATAACTACCTGATGAAATATTTCTGTTACTGATTTTGTTAATCAGCTCATTTTGAAAATATACTAATAATGTTTTATGATGATATTTATTCTGAAAAAATATCACCACACACACCAGGGCCTTCTCTTTTTCACATGTGTGTACACTCTGCTTATTTCTGAATTGCATTAAGGAATCAGAGGGTTCTGCACTCCGGCCTCAACACTATCACATTTCAGTAGATCCAGCCTCTATCTCTATGTGTTGCCATTGATAAAGTTGCAATGCTTAACAACCTACTGAATTCTCCAAAAGAAATGATTACACAAGTCTCACTGGTGGTGGTGAAGTATACTAAGGTTATTGTCCTTTATTAAAGGCTCAAATTAATACCTGAAATCCTCACATATTCAAACCTTTGTCGAAATAATTACAATATGCCTCCATTGAGAATAAAGGAGACCCTAGGTAACCTGGCCTCCACCTCACTACCTGTCCTGTCCTCACTTCCTAGAAATTGCACCGGTCCTTACACCACTCCCGCTGTACGTGAATCCTGCCACCCTCATTAGTCTGAAAATGAGGGTTCAGTGCCCAATCAATGAAATATAGATGGCTACAATTATCTTTATAGGGAAAGAGGCTATATAAGTTCAGAATGGCAATTGAGCCTTGAAAAGAAGACTATGAGCAAGTTATCATGGATATTTTCAATAAATTACAGATTAAATCAACCATGGTTTTGCTGCAATTCTTCACATTTGTCCCAAGTTATGTTAATGACAAATAGAACCTTTTAAAGAGGTTGCGAGGTCATGAAGATAAAAAAAAAATCAGTAGTTATTTTCAGATTTAAGTTGAATTGACATGAATAAAAATAAACTTAGCAACAAGAACTATGTAAAATGATAGTGAAGAAAATCTATTACAAAGTAAAGCATCTACATTTCAGTTCAGCTGGGAAGTCTGGAATGAACTGTCAAAGTGACTAACTTAATTGAAACTAGATTGAACATTTCCACTCATCTTTTTCATCATGGTCTTAAAGTATGGCAACATGAAAACATTAAAATTATTTTTCAGTGATGGGATGTAGCTCATGCGTTTAGCATGTTCAAAGCTTTGAGTTCAAGGAACAGCACTAAAATTAGACATTGTTTCAGCATTACTGAGACTATATCACTAATGTGAGCGTATATATCTACTCAAAATCTGCTTCAACCTCTAAAATTGAAGTTATATTTGCTGGAAATCACTCTGTATTCCTGTGTTGATACAGAAAACATATTTATAATATATGAAGTCTTATATTCAAGACTCAACATTTAGCCATGATCAAATGCCATTTTGAGTATTTCACACTTTGTACAGTTACCGTGCTTGATACTTACTTTCTCTGCTTTATCCTTTCCTTCTTGACCCAGTTGTTCTTTGAAATGATTATTTTCATTGATTAATGCCATATATGCATTGTCAAGTCTGGCACTCTGAGTTTCAATTATTCTTTTAATTTCATAAAAGTTGGCATGGTTTTCAAAAACTCCATCCTTTTTATCATCAACTTTGTTGTGACGGTCATGCAACTGATCTTTAAGCAGTGTGTTTTCACTTTGTAGTTTAGATAATATTTTCTCTCCAGAAGAGTCCTGCTTCCTGAGGTGGTCACTCCTTTCTCTTTCTTTGTCTTGATACCTGCGTGTCATGACCTTCCATTGGCACTTTCCTTGTTCTACAGGTGTGCTTACTTTTTCTGCAGAGAAAAAGTAAACGCCTTTGCTGAGAGTATCTCTTGTCTGAAACAGCTTATTTTCACCGGTTTTTATGTCAGACTTTGGAACTTGTTGGGAAGGAATCTCATTACCAATTTTCAGGTTAGATACAACAATATTATTTTCTTCTGGTGAAGTAAAATCCTTATCTCTTGCTCGCTGGAAGGAAAATTCTAGATTTCTTTTTGGTGTCTGACTTTCATCATGATAGGGTGGAGCAGCAGGTGGTCTGGCAGAGTGTGATTTAACTTCCGTGTCCAGTCTTTCTGTGTTTTGTTTCTCACTCTCCAGTGTAAGATTGTGCACTGTATTCTCAGCTTTCCAAATATTAAACTGATCATTATCCTGGAATGCTTCTGTGAGTGTTTTCTCATTTGGTTTGTATGTCCTTGGAAGGTCACCATTCTTTTCTGTTAAAATTTCAGTATTCTCCAGGCATTTCTTTTCCTGTTTCTGATATTTTATTGTGTCTATTCCCTGGTTCCTCATACAGGTTTCATCCTTCATCCTGTCATATTTATGCAGAAGCTTGTTCTCTGTCCCATTACTAGTAGAAACCTAAGTAGAATCAAGCATACATTTAGCTATACTCAATAAAATGACATTGCATGGTTTCCTCTGAAATAGAAGAATAACCTCCACATTGAGATGGTGTTTCAATAACTAGATATCCCTCTGGAGAAAAATTAGATGAAAATTTCTGGGCATACAGAAACATAAATTCCCAAGAGTTCAAAAAGTTAATTCAAGAAAATGAAAGGAAATTACAAATGGAAGAATGTCAGAATTGCCAGGTGCAGTGGCAGGTGCCTATAATCCCAGTGACTCAGGAGGCTGAGGCAGGTGGACTGCAGATTCAAAGACAGCCTCAAAAATCCAGCAAGACCTTGATTAAAAAACAAACAAGCAAATAAACAAATAAATGACTGGGGATGCATCTCAGTGGCTGAGTTCCCTGGTTCAGCTTCTGTAGGGACACACCTTAAAATGGCGACCGCAATAACAACAACACCCTCGGGGCATAAGCCCCCCTCACTAGTGGTACCACCAAGGTGGTGGCCTAGGATTGGCCCATTCGACTTCCGTGAACGTGAGCAGCTCTGGCCACTATTAAATCTTAGGGGACCTTTGTCCTGCAGGCTTTGATGTGTGCTGCATGGGCTGTTTACCTTTAAGGTGATTGGCCCTGCAGGTATCTCCTCTCCTTTCTTTGTTTTTTTTCTCACTCACTCGCCCCCTCATATATCTGTTCCACTTCTTCATTAAAGTGAGATCCTGCTTCGACAGACCTCCCGGCTGGTGTGGTTTTTTCAGCCATTGACACTCAGCATCCTGCTCGACCCTGTGCCCCCCTGGCTGGCCCAGGGAGGACACCCGACCTTTGTTGCTCGGTGTGGAACAACAAGCTTCTGGTACAAAAAAAATGTAAGAATTGAAAGGAAATCTGAATTACAGCAGATTCAATGCACAGAGTAGTGATCAGTAAGGTTTTCAATATAAAAAAATTTTTGAAGAACAGACAATACAAACCTCTCTCTCTCTCTCTCTCTCTCTCTCTATATATATATATATATATATATATATTTAGGTGACTCATACTAGAGAAAGACCCCATAAACATATGTTGAAGAAAAGACAGCTTCCTCAACAAATGGTGCTAGGAAAACTGAAAACACTTACATAGCAGGAGGAAATTTAACCCCTATCTCTCACCCTTTACAAAACTCAACACAAAGTGAATCAAGAACCTAGACATTAGATCACAGAACCTAGGCCTATTAGAAGAAAAGACAGGACCAACTCTGTCATGTCAACTTAGGGACTGAGTTCCACAGGACTCTTAGAGCACAGAAGTAAAATCAAGAATCAAAAGTGGAGAGGTATCTTCACAGCAGAGGAAACTATCAAGCATGTGAACAGAGAGCCTACAGAATGGGAGAAAATCTTTGTCACTGACACCAAAGATAGAGCATCAATCTCCAGGATGTATAAATAAACTCAAAACACTTAACACCAAAAAAGAAAAACAAAAATAGCCCAATCAATAAATGTGTGAAGAAAGTGAACAGGCACTTCTGGAAGAAGACATGAGAATAGGCCAACAAATATGTGAAAAAAATATTCAATATCTCCAGAAGTTAGAGAAATGTAAATGAAAACTACACTGAGATTCCATCTCACTCCAGTCAGAACGATAATTATCAAGAATACAAGTAAGAATAAATGTTGGTGAGGATGTGGGGAAAAGGGTACATTCTTACATGACTGGTGGGACTGCAAACTGGTGCATTCATTCTGGGAAGCAGTGTGCAGATTCCTGAGAAAATTTGGAATGGAGCCACCATTTGACCCAGCTGTCCCACTCCCTGTTATATGCCCAAAGGACTTAAAATAAGCATACCATAGTGACACGGCCACATCAATGTTTACAGCAGCTCAGTGCACCACAGCTAAGCTATGAAAGCAACCTAGGTGCCCTTCAATAGATGAATGGAAAGAAAATGTGTCATAGATACACCTGCAATATTATTTAGCCATGAAGAAGAATGAAAATGAGAGCACCCAATGAGTCTTCCACAGTGGGAGGCCCTGCCCAGAGCACCCAGGTAAGACTTCCACACCTGGAAGGATTAGCCCACAGGCCTAGGTCCAGCCCAGCCCAGCAGAACCCTGTGAGACTTCCAGGCTTGGGAGGCCGGCCCAGAGACCTCAGCCCACTCCAGCCGTGCCCCATCAGGCTCAGCCCAGCATAGATGTGTGAGACTTCCATGCTGGGGAGGCCTGGGCCAGAGGCCTAGGCACACCCAAGTCTGGCCCCAGCCCATGGTCTAATGCCCAGGCAGCAGTTGACCATCTCTCAAAACATGGGGAAGCCTCTGCCCACTAACAGGGATTATACTCCATTGGGAGGCCACCATACCTGGAGGGACATCACTCTCCCTGGGATACCACATTATCAAGTTCCTCCCAGGCATCAGGCTACTGAAGACTATGAGGTTTGAACAGTACAGTATAGTTTATTGTAGATTATTTTTACTTCATTAGTAATAATTTACAATTATTCCTATTATACATACTATTATTCCTACCTTTCTTCTTTTGAATATATTACTCACCCTCTATATTTTCCTCTAATCTGTCTCCTTGGAGACTCTCTCTTTTCTCATGCTAACAATCAATTTCTTTTAATTCCTCTGTCCCAACTACTATGACATAATACCTCTATAAACACACTTTGTGTCTTATTAATGGTATATCCTACACCCCACCCTATCCTCTTTGTTCACTGTTAGAAATCATGGTCCTTATTGCAAACCTATTGGCTAAACAGTAGATAATAATCAAACTAATTTTCTCAATTTACTAAGATAATATGGATAATATCTTAAAAAGAAAAGTTTGAGTTAAGGATGCATATTGTTTGTATGGTGTGCTGCTAATATTGATATCTCACTTCAAGGTGAGGTATTAGAAACGTATAGGGACAAAATAAGTCAATGAGGGGAAACTGCAATACCTCAGATTCTCACTGCTAGAGGGGAACATACATTAACAACATGAGAGCACAAGGGAAGAAAGTGTCCCAAACAAACCTAGATGCTACATCAATAGAATACAATGACAGCAGGGCAGAAGAAAAGTCAGTAAGGGAGTTCAGAATGCACATAATTAAAATGATCAGAGAAGCAAATGATGAGTTAAGAGAGCAAATGAAGGCAATGAATGATCGCAGCAAACGACAGTTAAAAGAACAAATGTGGGAAGCAAAAGATCATTTCAATAGAGATAGAGATTCTGAAAAAAAAAAACAGAAATCCTTGAAATGAAGGAAACAATAAACCAAAATAAAAACTCAATAGAAAGCATAACCAACAAGCTTGATCACCTGGAAGACAGAACCTCAGATATTGAAGACAAAATTTTTAATCTTGAAAACAATGTTGACCAAACAGAGAAGATGGTAAGAATTCTCAAATAGAACCTACAATAATTATGGAATATCATGAAAAGACCAAATTGAAAAATTATTGGGATCGAGGAAGGCATAGAGAATGAAAGAACCAAAGGAATGAAAAATCTATTCAATGAAATAATATCAGAAAATTTCCCAAATCTGAAGAATGAAATGGAAAATCAAATACAAGAGGCATACGGGACACCAAATATACAAAATTACAACAGATCCACACCAAGGCACATTATAATGAAAATACCTAACATACAAAATAAAGATAGAATTTTAAAGTCTGCAAGAGGAAAAAATAAGATTACATTCATGGGAAACCAATACGAATATCAGCAGATTTCTCAACACAGACCCTTTTTAAAAGCAAGAAGGGCCTGGAACAACATATTTCAAGCTCTGAAAGAAAATGGATGCCAACCAAGAATCTTATACCAAGCAAAACTTTCCTTCAGATTTGAAGATGAAATAAAATGCTTCCTTGATAAACAAAAGCTAAAAACATTTACAAATAGAAAGCCTGCACTACAGAACATTCTCAGCAAAGTATTCCATGAGGACAAAATGAAAAAATAACAATATAAGTCAGGATAGGGAGGAACTATCCTAAGGAATAGCCAAACAAAGGAGAAACCAAGTCAAGTTAAAAACCAAAAATAAGCCATAATGACTGAGAATACAAATCATATCTCAATAAAAACCCTGAATATTAATGGCCTGAACTCATCAATCAAAAGTCATAGACTGTCAAATTGGATTAAAAAGAAAGACCCAACAATATGCTGCCTTCAAGAGACACATCTCATAGAAAAAGAAACCCACAGACTAAAGGTGAAAGGATGGGAAAAAACATACCACTCACAAGGACTCAGTAAAAAAGCGGGGCTTTCCATCCTCAAGTCAGATAAAGTGGACTATACTTTCCCATGATGGATATTGTTACTGTTTATAATATGTTACACACACAAACACACACACACACACACACACACAGATGCACACCCATTGAAAACAACAGAGGAAAGTAACTTTTTTGTATGCCTATCTTTTTTTGATTACAAAGATGTTTTACTGCAATTCCATATTCTAAATTTCTGCCTTCTGTTCTCAAGGAAGTTGCCAGTAGGTTTCATTTTGTGCGGGTAAGTCCTAGAAATTAATTTCAATAAGTTTGGCCTCATATCAGCAGGTGGCAGAAAGTCTAAAAACTTTACTAAAGAATGGCTCCTTCAAAAAAAAACACCTAAAGAGTAGACTTTTAAAACCTATAAACCATTATCACACATCACTTACATTTTACCTACACAAATGTTAGATAAATTTATCAAAAAGTGAAAATATTTCTTACATACAGGAAGAGATGTTACTGTGAAAAAGTTTTTTAAAAAATGCCCTTACTAGTTTCATAGCTATTTCCTCTCTATCTTAACATAAAGCCCTAAATTGGTACTTCTGTCAGTGATTAAACTCAACTTGTTCATTCAGGAATCCAATGCTAAACATCTACCAGATGCTAAGATTTGCAGTAACTAATTTTGCCACAGATGTCGTCATTTAATTTTAGAGTGGGATAATATTTTGTTTTTAAAACCAAATAATAGTTCACACCCCACATACCAATGCTTCAGGAGATCACACACTGCATATACAGTGGAGGTCCTGGAAGGTTTTAAATCCTGTCATTGTGGGAGATATCTAAACTGTGTGGCAGTACACACATGATGATTGCACGTTGGTGAAAGGGCCACACAGCACATTTATCAGACCATGTCCCCATCCTTAAGTGAAACATGACCATACACAGTAAGCTAAGAGGGTTTTATAAATGTTAGTCAAATAAAGAATTTGAAACTTAGAAGACTTATAACTCTGAAGGCTCATTTACCTGATTACACTTGTTTCTTGGACTCTTCAATTCTGTATCTAATGTACTAACAGAGATTTCAGGTTGTTTTCTCTCTTTATCCTCTTTTTTACATTCTGTTTCTTTTTCTTTTAACTGGTCCTTAATTTTTTCATGTAACAGATCGCCATTTCGTCTCTTCAGCTCTTCTTCCAGGGTATATCTGAAGTTAAATATGGTTATCCGTAAATTGTTATTTGCCAGAAAACACAAAGGTCTTCTTATGGTCTGGCTCTATGGATGTTGAATTAGTATCCTATTAGGATACTAATGAAAATTCTATGTTCTCTGAAGCTTTTCTTTTCTAGCTTCACATTTTAAATTTCTCCTTCATTCTTATCTAAAACATACATAATTGAAAGGCAATAATAAAAGACTATTTTGTTCATTGGTAAGTTTCTGTTGCTAGTAACTCTTTTAGATATTATGGAAAAGGAATTTTGAAATGATTCAGTAAATTGACAAGTTCAAAATGATCTTCTTTGCACTATCATAAATCCTCCCCAATTAAAAAGATAATTGGAAGTCAAATAAGTTTTAAAGACTTATTGTTTATATACAGACTTATGAACTTATGATTTTATCTTCATACATCAGGTATACCTACAATTGGCTTATAGTGTAATAGTATATTCAGAAATTCTTCTTTCAACATTAATCTTTTCCTTTGTATTACTATAATCCAAAGCTAGAATAAGGAATCAAATAACTGTTATAACACTTTTTATGTTTCTTTTATAGTAGCACTTTCAACTTACATGGTTGATTATTATTTATTTTATAAACAACTCAAAATCCACTTTGAAACAAGAGAGGATCTAATATGTAATCCAATAACAAAGAGCAATGTTCTTCAACAGATGAATGGATAAAGAAAACATGATATAGTACACAATGGAATATTAATCACAGAAGGAATCATTTATGTCAAAATATATTCTGCTGTCATGTATAACTAAAAAGAAAAAATATAAAAAGCATATTTCCTTTCAACATAGAAATAAGAACAAATTTGATTTATGAATGAGAGTGAATTTGAATAAAATGATTTATAATCAATTTCCATTTTATTTATTTATTTATTGTTTGTTGTGCTGAGGATTAAACCCAGGGCCTTGCTCTTGTGAGGCAGGCACTCTACAACTGAGCTATATCCCCAGCCCTCCATTTCATTTTTAAATAAATGTTAATGTTAAAACTGTACCTGAGGGTCTAACTCAGCACCAGCACATCACACTAGTTCCACAAACCCGTGTTTGATACCATGTCAGAAAAAAATGATAAATGTATAAAAACATGTTTCAGAGCAGTGAAAAATTATCATTTCATCCTCACTGGTGGAATACAAACTTTCTTAAGAGCAATTTAGAAACCCTTATCAAATCCCTTTTAAAAAAAGTTTCCTTACTCAAAACAAATCATTCTACATTGAATTTTTTTCAAACATAAACAAATATAGAAAATGATTTTTTTCTTTTCTTTTTTTTCTCACCCCCACCTTTGGTGCCAGGGATTGAACCCAGTGTAGCCTAACTACTTAGTTACATCCCCAATCCTTCTTTTATTTTTCTTATTTTGGGACAGGGTCTGGATAGTGTGCTTAGGGCCTTGCAAGTTGCTGAGGCTAGCTTTGATATTTGATCCTCCTGCTTTTGCCTCCCAGGATGCTGGTTTATAGATTTGTGCCAGGGTGCCTGGCTGGTAAATGATTTTTTTCTAAATGACATTTCTTGAAATGTTAATTGTAATAAAAAGCTAAAAATATAAGCAAATAACAAGCCCAAATTCTGTATGTGAAATAAATAGATTTCTAGCAAGTAGGTTTCACAGAGCCATTAAAATTGTGATGGGGAAGAATATGCATTTAATTTTTAGAAGTAATCATGTTTAACAATATGTTCTCTTATTTGCAAGAATTTTATAATTTATTCGTTTCCTCCATTGTGAAATACCAACAGATAAGTGAGCAGTCAAAAATTTTTCTCCTTATTTGTGCTAGAATACAGGAAAGAGTTCCACCCCTTCTTTCAATATAGCATAATATACCTCAAATTGTGGAGTTGTTGCTTCAATTCTGCAATTTCCTGCTTAAACTCCAATTGCACTATTTTTATTTCTGATCCTTGCTTTTGTAGTTCATGAATCTCATTTTCCAGTTCTGCACATTTTTCTTCATGTAGCAAACACTGTGAACAGTGACTTTTTTTAAGTTCCATTGTTCTTTGAAGTGAATGAACTGTTTTCTGGGGTTTCAAGAGGCTAATGGAATCTGTAAGGAGAAAACAAAGTAGAAATAAAATACGTAATTTTCATATATGAGTGACTACATATTTCACACCCATTATTCATACACTAAAGAAATGAGCGCCTACAACACCTGACATATTACACTATGTTCTGCAGATAAAGCAGATGAGATGAGACCCCTTCTGTTTTTTAGCTTAAAATCCAAAAGAAGACAGACACATAAAAAGACCATTAGAAATTCAGACAGATGATATAAGAAAATGGGAGTTTGATGATCTCATAAGGGAATCTGATCTACAGGAAGGATTCCCTGAGGAAGATGAGGATACACTGAGAAATTAAAGGGGATAGGAAGTAGGTAGAGTATGCAGAACACTTTTTCCAACATACAGCATGTGCTGAGAATCTTACGCTATCTACTTCCACCCAAGGTGGAGTAGCAGGCTCTGATTTATGTTCCTCCCTGAAACAACCAAAACCCAAACAGAAAAATGCATAAAACAACAATTTTCAAGTCAATGGACTTCAGGCATTGAGAACAATCATCCCAGATAGACTGGAAACAAATGAAGGTAAGTCTTCCAAATATACCAGCTCCATGCTATGAGAGAACTTCAAGGCTATGACTCAAGCAAGATTAACCCAAGCAGAGTTCACCAGACTCTCTTAGCTGAGGCTGTGAAACTAAAGCTGGTAAAACCAAGACAATGAGAGATCATAGGACTTAATATTGGAGATGTGAGAGCAGTACTGGTAAAGATCTCAGGAGCTCTGCAAGGGGTCCCTTTTGAATATGTAGCAGATTAATGTACAACATAAATTGTTACAGGAGAGGATCTGAGATATATAGGGGGGAAAAAAACCTTTCAAAAGATTAGAGAACTTTGCCTGGTGCTCATATAGTGCCAGGAAGAATGCCATTTCTCATGAGCTAGGCTGAAGAAAACTCATAATTCCCAGGACAATGGATAGAGTAATCTGGAAATATTGCCTCGGAACCCTAGGATGATCAAGTCTATAGACTAGTTTATAGACTATAAAATCAAGTCTAGGAAGGTTCAAGTTGTTTACTAATTACTGAATTTCAAAATATTATTCAAGAGAAGAGGCATGTAAGACATACTTTAAAATTTCACTTGGAGGGAGGCAAATGAATAGCAGTCAAAGGGCATGGTGATCAGCACACCTAAGTGCAGTTGGCCCTTGAAAAATACAGGTTTGTTTAGTTAGTATTTCTTTTTTAATGTGATGCTGAGATTTGAGTCGAGTGCCTCACATGTGCTAGGCAAGTGCTCCACCACTGAGCTACAACTCAAGCCCCAAAAAATACAGGTTTGAATTTCGCAGGTTTTATCATATACACTGAATTAATTACTTTGGAGACTAGAGGCAAATTGGAAATACAGAAGAACCACATAACTTAGAAACCCTGAAAAAAAGAAGAAATAGCTATATCACAAATTCATAAGACATGCAAATAACATGTGTTATCATCCACTATTATTAAATATGCATAAATCTCGTATAAAAGCTTAAAATTTATGAAAACTTATGTACATAAATCCAGAATGTTGATGGCGCTTCTTGACGTCAAGAGGAATGTAAATCAATATAAAGATGTCATATTATTAAACCACTACTACCATAATTTTATAGCTACCTCCTCTTGGTACTGAGATGAACTCTAGAGTCAAAGGTATGTACTTAAAAAGCCATGCAATTATATTCGTCTCCTTGTAAGCAGTATCTCTACCCAGTAACATGTGATCCCTCACAATTGTGTATTCCCCCTCATATAATGTACTGACTTATATGTCAATTCACTGTTTATGCTATTGAAAATGCCTTGGTAGATAATAGGCCGTTAGTACCTAAGATGTTTGGAGAGTCCAATGTACACAAAGGCTTTTGACTGCACAGAGGTTTGGCACCTCTCATGAGTGTTGTGCAAGGATCAAAGGTACATAAGGAGTCATGTTAAATGAAAAATGGTCTGCAAACTTCAATTAAAAGTTAGTTTGTCAGATTTAACTGTATGCTGCCATTAAGAAATAAATGTAATCAAATACTGGTTAAAAAGATGGAAAAAGATACAGAACATAGACATTGGACAGAAGTTTTATCAGGAATGACCCTCTGAATGCCACGGCACAAAACTACTACCACCAGTCAATGAGGTCATTTCACAGTCATTAAAGTTTCATTATTCAAGATGTCATAAAATATTGACTGTTCATCAACCCAATACATATTCAAAATACATGAAGCCAAAATTGACAGACCTGCAAAACAAAGATAAATTCATAAATATCACCTGACATGATAATAAACCTTACCAAATAAGTGATTTAAAAAGTAGGCAGAAAACCAGCAAGAATGTAGCAGATTTGAATATCATCAATTTTCTTTCCAAAACAGAACATATGCTAAGAAAATGCAAGAAATCATGACCAAGAGATTAAGTCAAAATGATTGGTCACATAAAGCATGTTCCCTGATAACACACCCATGAAATTAGAAAACAATAACACATTTCTGGAAAAATGCCTATACCTTTTGAAGTTGTGTAGCATACATGTAAGTAATCCTCTGTCAAAGAGGTAATGAAGATAGAAACTAAAATCATTTTTAACTGAACAAAAATTAAAATATAAGACAGCAGAATTTGAGAACCATATCAGCAGCAGCACTTCACTAAAAAAATTTAGCAGTGAACATTTCTATTACAGGCATCTCCAGTCATTAACCTTGACTTTTACCTTAAGAAGAAGTAGTATGAAACTCAGACCCAAAGCAAGCAGGAGAAATGAAGTAAGAAACACTTGGTATATTCTAAATGTTTGTATCCACAGGGTAAGGCATTTTGAAGGAGGTTAGGTAATTGGAGAAGAGTCATCCCAATATGAATAGTTCTTCCAAAAGAGATCCACACAGTGGGGGTATGAAAAATGGTGGAATGGGACAGACATCATTACCCTATGTACATGTGTGATTAACAAGAATGATATGAATATACATCATGCACAACCACAGAAATGAGAATTTGTACCCCATATGTGTACATTGAATCAAAATGATAGAGAACACAGTGGTCTCTAGGCAGAAAGGTAAAGGAGGACCCTGAAGGGTTAAAGAACAAGGCTGAAAGAAAAGTGTAAAAGCATACATTATTGAGGAAACCTATTGGAATGATTTAATCCTTTTCTAATATAAGTAGGTATCCATTTCTCCTGCAATTTAATATATCCAAACTTATGTTACGATTTCAGGAAAACTTTAAATTCTTTACTCATCAACAAAAGTCATCTAACCTAACTGGCATAGGTATATACTTTTAGCATTACAGCTAAAACACCAATTGTTGGTTTCTCATACCCATGTGTGACACTTGTGCATCTTCTTTTCCTTCATCCTCTGATTTAACGAACTTCAAGTCTCTTAATGAACGTACATGAGAAGACCCAGGAGCCACACCTAAGACATAGAGTATAATAGACATACAATATTGAGCTCTGGCTATACAAAGGGGAAAGGTGAAATGAAAGGGCACAGAATTATCAGGTATCAATGACTTTTTATGGTTCAGTCAATGCTATGTATATAAAGAGCAGCAGTTTGTTTTTCAAGGAAAGAACACTACAATTTCTACTCTTTAAAATGAGACTGGTTTCATAAGTCTGCCAACTTTTCAAGTATTTCCATATGGGGCTGGCTTATTAGAAAATTTTCTAAGGAAGAGCGTGTCTTCTCATTAATGGAGTGCACTTCTACAATGCCCCAGGCCATGGCACAAGGGAACTATAGTTTGTCTTTAAAAACAACCAATGATTCTGAAATGCACTAAGCTATGCATCTGAATGACTCGCCTTCATGCCACCTACATCACTGTGCCTGATAGTTTGGCAGATAAGACATTAGTCACTGCACATTGAACAAAATTCTACCAGTTATTCCAGTTTCCAATCATTCTCTGGACCACGAGGCTCTCACATTCTGTTAGAAGGCAGACAAGCTGAAAGCAGCGGAACTGCATTCTCTCAGTCTCCTCGTCACTAACTCCAAAATTACCTAGCTCATCACTTTTGGGCCTGCCTCTTTGCCCCGACCTTGAACCTTTTCAAAAGCAACCTCTAGATCAATGGTATTGATTCTTCCATTTAATGTTCTGGTATGAATGAGTCCCCCTCCTCCCTAACTCCCATGTAGAAAATATATCTTGGAAATATAAATCCTATATCTTCAACTGTGAAGTCCTTCCCACTTGCCAAGAGATTTGATCAGAATTGAAGACACATTTCACTTGATCTTGTTAAGTACATCCTGAAGTCGATGCTCCAATGGCTCTGCATTCAGATTTCCTATAGTAAAATTCCTTCCCTGGCTACTTATGATGTGGTCTGGAAACACTTAGAATATAAGGGAAATAGGGAAGCAAACAACAGCTGAGTCAGAATGTGCATTTTGAATAGGGTTCCCATACTGAATAGGGTTCTCCAGTGATTGGAGAGCACTGGTGTGTACTTAAGTCTGCTTCTAATTTCTCTGCCATAAATGCATTCCAGCAATATAACCCCAGGTTTGTCCTCATGATGCACCCCCAAAGTAAAGTCTGAAAAGCACTCTCAAATGTTCCAAAGGACATTCTAGAAATCTAAGGATTTGGGGATCACTTCTAAACATTTATACTCATTTCTAATTCCCCACTTGCTGTTTTTGCCCTACAACTATTGTCCTACATAGTAGCAACATTTTCTATAACTTTAAATCATCTGCACGCATGACTGATCTAATGGTTTTACAATATTTCATGGAAAAACAAAACAAAACAACTTTTTTCTGTGTGATCTGGTCTCCACTCTTTGATTTTTTTCCAATAGTGACTAAGACAGGAATGATGAGAAGATTGTATTCAAACCCTCTTCATGTTTGGAATGGAAAACTCACAAATCTACCCATATTTTGAATACACTGCTCCTTCTCCTTCTGGTATATGTCTTCAACTTCCCTGCCTCCACTTCTTCATTTCCCTTCATTTACTCCCTGGACTCTCTGATTTTGTCTTTCTTCACTCCCTCTTCTCCTCTCCTTTTCCTTATTTACAACTCTCTTGTGATCTGGACATGAATTAAATGGAACGAACAAGGACACTCTCAATTTTTCCTGTGACTGAATCTTTTTTTTTATTTAATTTTTGATTCATTGAACACAAATGGAGTACAGCTATTGTTTTTCTGGTTGTACACAAAGCAGAGTCACACCATCTGTGCATTCATACGTGTACACAGGACAATGATGTCTGTCACACACACTGTTATTATTCTTACCCCCCAACCCAACGCCACCCCTCTCTTCCCTCTATGCTATCTATCCTTCCTCCATTCTTGCCACCCTTCCACCCCACATTATGCATCATCATTCACTTATCAGAGAGACTATTCAGCCTTTGGATTTTGGGGATTGGCTAATCTCACTTAGCATAACAGTCTCCAACATCATCCATTGAGCTACAAATGCCATAATTTTATTCTTCTTTATGGCTGAATAATATTCCATTGTGTATATATACCACAGTTTCTTTAGCCATTCATCTATTGAAGGGCATCTAGGTTGGTTCCACAATCTAGCTATTGTGAATTGAGCAGCTATGAACATTGATGTGGCTGCATCACTGTAGTAATCTGATTTTAAGTCCTTTGGGTACAGGCCAAGGAGTGGGATAGCAGGGTCAAATGGTGGATCCATTCCAAGTTCTCTAAGGAATCTCCACACTGCTTTCCAGAGTGGCTGCACCAATTTACACTCCCACCAGCAATGTGTGAGTGTACCCTTTCCCCCACATCCTCGCCAATACCTGCTATTGCCCATATTCTTAATAAAAGACATTCCACTTGGAGTAAGATGAAATCTTAAGGTGCTTTTGATTTGCATTTCTCTTATAACAAGGGATGTTGAACA
>JAJEJO010048429.1:669-11416 GCA_020662805.1 Glaucomys volans | reverse complement strand
ATATTTTATTTAGAGACAGGGTCTCACTGAGTTGATTAGGGCCTCACTAAGTTGCTGAGGCTGGCTTTGAACTCGTAATCCTCCTGCCTCAGCCTCCCAAGTGCTGGGATTACAGGCGTGTGCCTCTGCGCCCAGCTGGTGACCAAAATTTGTGCAGAAGAAATACATGATGTTCTTAAGTAGTGTAATGTGGATTGGTTTTATTGTTTCTGCTATAAAAGAAACATGGGATTGATAAAACTCTTTAGATGTGTTAAGTATAGATAAGCAATTATGTAATGCATGTGTTATGTATAAACAAATACAAAGGGTTGGAAGCACCAAGAGATAACTAACATTCATGAGGTAAGAAATACTTCTAACTATTTATGATACACTAAATATACAAGAGGCACTTAATATTTAGGATGCACTAAATATATGTTGTATATGAAAGCACTCAATATTCATAGTGCCATAGTTCAACTATCCATTGGTGACACCCATTCTGATCCCATTTGTCCTCTACTCAGTAAGCATGAATTAAACCCAAGATGTTCAATAGGCTGATTGGAAAGCTATGGTTGTATACCTTGGCCAGGTATACTTGCCCAAGTCTCTCCGATGGATTTATGTATTATTGGTCCACAGTACCTTCTGTGTGTGGCCTCCTTGTTCAAATCTCAGCTTTGTATTTTGTACCCACTATTTTCCAACTTATTAGGGAGGGACAGATATGTAGGTGGTAAGAATGGACAGGTCCTTCTACTATATCCATGGATAAATCCCAAAATACTGTGGCAAGGACAGAAATTCTCATGTTAATATGCTTTTAGGCAAAAGAACTCTTCAAGCCTCCAAGGGAAAGAAAAAAAAAGTAAAAGCAAAAATAATATGACCAGGAATGCTAGAGTTACTCTGCACCCAAAATACCTAAAACAAATTGACTACTAGACTTGGTCATAGTGAACCTCTGGTGGTATCACATCAAATGACCTGAAGGGGAAATTCAGAAGCAAGATAAATATTTTGCCACCTGCTTCATGAATGACATACCTTTTGAAGAACAAAATAATGTTTTTCTGAAAAATTGGCATATGAATAAACAAAATATTTTTGTATCAATGAATAAATTGATGCTGTTATGATCCAAATAAATTTTTACTGACATATTCATTTTTCATTTATTCATTTTTCATTGCCACTGAAAAATTATTTATTAAAAAGTAAATAGTTATAAAAAAGTAAATAGACAATTACAATAAGAAATTATAGGCATTATGCTAGAGGCATACCCAGGTTATTGTGGAAGAACACATGAGTGACCTTTTTAAAATGTTTATTTCAAGCAGAGAAAAATTTTCAAAGGAACAGGGAATTGTGCATCATCTATTGAGGCTACACCTAAGATCCTATGCTGGCCTATTCAGTCACACCTCCCCTCTCCTTTCAATGTTATTTCCCAGAACCACTGTACTGGTTATGTTAATCTTTCAAATCTACATTGGCAGTTTAGCTTTGGAAGCAAAATTGGAATGGTTACAGGGTAGAAAGAAGACAAATGGGCAATAATGAGACAAGAACAAGTTGAAATGCTGAGATAATCCACAAGGTAAAGAAGACACAGGACCATAAAAGTGTTAAGATTATGAAAGTCATTTGGTAGTTGGAGGGAAAGAAAATAGACAACCTGAAACAGACTTAAAATAGTAGAGATATATTCAGAGGAAGCCTGTAACAGTTTTAGACTTGAATTCCTATCTAAATTACTACTTTTCTTTTTGATAATTACTTTCTTATATAGTTGATCTGAATGAATTTGTTCTTCACAACTCAAAAAGTTTGGTGAGACCAGCTCTTCCAACATGCATTCTCTATGATCCTGTTAAGTAGGATTCTTCTCTTTTTTCCCTCAAACATGCTCTGCCTCTGTTCTATCTCGTATGCCATTGACCTCAGATAAAGTTCATTTTCATCTCTCCAGCTAGTCATTAAACTGATATTTTGGGCCTGAACAAAGTGCTAGACATTTTGCTAGATTCTGGAGATATAGAGATGATTCATACCTGGTTCTTTCCTTCAAAGTTAGAAACAACCTAAATGTCCAACAATGGTGACTTAGTTAAAGTAATTATGTTATGCCTGCAAAAGAGATTTCCATAGCCCTTAAAAAGCATTTTACCAAGAATGCCTAAATAATATAGGGAAATTCACACAACCTAATGGCAAATGGCAAAACTAGTCTGGCTACTGGTAGAGAAAATGGTCCTTATATCTTGAGTCAAATCAAACTTGGTTGTAGAGCTACCCACACACTTTCTAAATGTATGACCTTGAGCAAATTACTAAATCTTTCTGAGATTCAGTTTCCTTATCTGTAAGATGTGGGTAATAATAGGAGCTACTTTCATGGGGTCCTGGTAATAAGTAAATGAGAAGATTAGTGCAAAGTACATGGTATGATGCCAACTCATTGTAAGTAGTCAACAACAGCTACTCAGCGTGAGTGAGTTATGGTGTACTAACAAAAAAAGATATGCATTAAGTTTATACATAGACACGAAAAGGAAAATGTAAACAGTAAATAGTATTGGGCAACTTTTATTCTCCTTCTTATCCTTTATTTATTTTCTACAATGCTTTATCCTTAAAAAGGAAAAGAACCACTTGAAACAATTGCTGAAGTTCATTAAAACAGGTTATTTTCCAGTTTTCTTTTTTAAAAAGTCAATTATAACACCTTTTTTTTTGTTGTTTTTTGAACCAGGGATTGAACTCAGGGGTACTCGGCCACTGAGCCACATCTCCAGCCCTATTTTGTATTTTATTTAGAGACAGGGTCTCACTGAGTTGCTTAGGGCCTCGCTAAGTTGCTGAGGCTGGCTTTGAACTCGTGATCCTCCTGCCTCAGCCTCCCAAGTGCTGGGATTACAGGCGTGCGCCACCGCGCCTTGCTATTATAACACATTTTAATTAATAAAATTATAATTAGATTTTATTGTAGCTTGAATTATTATGCTATTTAACTACTTCTTATATGTTTAATCCTATTTCAGAAATTCACAAATATTAAAACATCATGAAGAACACAGAACTACCATTATAAAATAAATCAACATGTCCTTAGATATGAAGTCCTGCTTTAAATGAATAGTTTTACATTTAATTGCTGAGATTATTAGGTGTGCTTGTGTGTATGTGTGTGTGTCCATTGGGGAATTAGGATTATAGCAGCAGAATTTGTCTTAATATAAAATAATATCAGTGTTGTTAATAGGGGGTAAAGAGGTGGGAGAAAAAAATTGTTAGTCCCTTGAGCAGATGTAACTAACAGCAACACTTAAATAGAAAAATCACATTCTGCTTATTTAGAATTGAATCATGGACATGGAGAAAACCAATATAGTCTCAAAAAATGTGGAACACTTATCCAGATGTGGTGATATACATCTGTAATCCCAGAGACTCAGGAGGCTGACACAGGAGGATCACAAGTTCCAGATCAGCCTCAGCAACTTAGTAACAACCTAAGAAACCTAGTGACACCCTGTCTCAAAATAAAATATAAAAAGCACTGGAGATGTGGCTCAGTGGTTAAGTGCCCCTGAATTCAATCCCCATACAAGAAAAAAAAAAAAAAGGTGGAATACTTAAATATTTGTGAAGGGGCTGAGGACATAACTCTGTTGGTAGAGCGCTTGCCTTGCAAGCACAAGGCCCTGGGTTCAATCCCCAGCTCTGCAAAGATATCCGATCTAAGGTATTGCTTTATAAGTTTCTCTTTTAAATACAAGAAACTAAACGTGAATTTTATTTTATTATTATATTTTTAATGTATATTTTTAGTTGTAGGTGGACACAATGCCTTTATTTTATTTTTATGTGGTGCTGAGGATTGAACCCAGGACCTCACGCATGCTAGGCAAGCACTCTACCACTGAGCCACAACCCCAGCCCTAAATGTGAATTTTAAATTCACTGACTTTTACTATTATTATGATATAATACAGGAAACTTCCTTGCAGATTTATATACTTTTAAAATAAATGGCTACTATGTGCTATTTTTTTGGTAAAACAAATGTTGCAGGAAATGAGTATACAAAATAAGAAACAGGAAGTATAGTTGGCTAACAATGGGTTTAATTTTGCCTCTTACTTCCACACAAACACCTGCAGTTTCAAATAGTATACATGTGCTAATTCCCAAATTTACAAGTAGTGAAAATGTCTTTTCTCTTTTTCCCCTGCTTTCTATTTCTTTTTCAAATTTCAGACTAAATGTCAGAGAATTCCTTTCCTAAGATTTAAGACCTAGTCACTTATAAGAAAAGGACCCTTTTGACCTTGATCCTCAGTAAGAAACACGTTCCATATCATGACCTGGTGCCCATGCAAATAATCATTCTTTAACAAATATTTATTCTATGTAGTCAGTCACTATAATAAAGCACTAAGTATATGAAGTGAATAAAACAGATTTAAAACTTCTGCCCTGAAGGATCACATTTTGGTGATCCTTCTTCTGCCTTTGCCTCCCTTAAAACTATACTCAATCAGGCAGCCAGCTGGCTGCCTGATCCTAAGTCAATACCATCTAACAACCTCTCATTTCATTCAGTGAAAACCAAAGGCCCTACTATGAACTATAAGGCCTTATATGATCTGCTCCCCACAATTAGCTTTCTTTCCTTATTACTTACTCTTCGTCCTAATGAAGCCAGAACTGGATAGGCAGTTAGTGAAGAAATAAAAGAAATCGGGTCAAATCGAGAAAATGGAGCACATGAAAACCACCTGTATCTGGAAGTTGGAGGCTCCCCTTGAGAATGGAAAGTCAGAGGTCTCTGGAGCCCATTGATTACCAGATTTACCTGCCCTTATCGAGGACTATAGGCAAAGAGTTGCTAATTAACACCCGCTGGGACATTACCTGTTATCACTTCAGCCCTCCCCCTGCCCATCTGCTTCTCTGCTTTTGCAACTCACGTGCAAAAGTGGGCCTAGATAGGGAGGAAGGAAAAGAGGGGGGAAGGGAACAAGAGAGTAAAGCTTATAAAAAGGACAGGATTTACTCGCCACATGGATTCCGCCTTTGGGTCCCCTTCTTCCACCTGGGAGAAGTCTGCTTTTACTTTTCTTTAATAAAACTTTTATTTTCCACTCTGCACTGGCCTCGGTCTGCTTCTACGGCGTTATTCTTCAGCACCTGAGGAAGCAGGACAGGTAACAAAGGGTAACACTAATCTCTTCCCTTCAGTCATATTGGCCTTCCTTTTCTTTAAACAGGCCAGGCACACTCAGGTACTTTGCACTGTATATTCTTTGTGCCTGGAATATATCTTCTGCAAAGATCTCTATGACTCACTCCCTTATTTCTTAGAGGTCTTTAAAAGGCACCTTGGCAAAGAGGCTACCCTTTGTAAAATTTTAACATCCATCCGTGACATTTTATATATTTCTCCTTGCTTTTTATTTTCCAGTTTCTTGTTATCTTCTAATATTTTCTACATTTTATTAATTTATCTTATTTATTATCTATGTTTCCTTTAGAAAGTCCATTCCACACTGATCTGGATTTACATTCACTGATAACAAACAGAAATAAAGCTCTCATAAAAGAATTCTTATTCCATTATTTTCTATACTTTCTTTTGTTAAAAATGCTGATTTTATCAGCAAAGTATAGGGATGCAGCCACATCTATGTTCATAGCCGCTCAATTCACAATAGCTAGATTATGGAACCAACCTAGATGCCCTTCATTTGAAGAATGGATAAAGAAACTGTGGTATATATACACAACGGAATATTACTCAGCCATAAAGAAGAATAAAACTATGGCATTTGCTGGCAAATGGATGGAGTTGGAGAAAATCATGCTAAGTGAAACAAGTCAAGCCCAAAAACCAAAGGCCAAATGTTTTCTCTGAACAGTGGATGCTGATACATAATGGGGGTGGGGGGATAAGAAAGGAATGGAGGAAGTATAGATGGTGTAGAGGAAAATGGGACAGGAATGGGTGGGGAAGGAAAAATAGTAGACTGAGACAGATAGTATTACTCTATGTATATGTAAGATTATATGAATCGTGTGAATTTACATTGTAAAAGAAAACATATATTCCATGCTGTATAATTATATTAAAATGGGTTCTACTGTCATGTATAATTAAAAAGAACCAATAAAAAAAAACATGCTGATTTTAGCCAGGTGAGATGGCCTAAGCCTGTAATCCCAGCTACATGGAGGCTAAGGCAGATAGATAACAAATTTGCAGCCACCTGAGCAACTTAACAAGATCTTGTCTCAGAATGAAAAATAAAAAAGGGCTGGGGATGTAGCTCGGTGGTAGAATGCCCCTGGGTTCAATCCCTGGTACTGCAGTGGGGGGTGGGCAGGAAGTACAAGTAAAATGCTGACCTTAAGTCACTAGATTAATCACATGACCCACTCATGGATCATGCTCCACAGGTTAAATTACACTGTTTTAATGAATGCTTTCATTGAATCTTGCACATTTGTTTCACAGCATATCACGAGTGTGTGTATATTTGTTTATTCCCTGCCATACTGTGAGTGCCATGAGGGGATGAGGAATCAGGGCTGTTTTACTTACATTTCCAGGACTAAGAATAGTACTGTAACAAACCCAAGTCATGTGCAAGCAGAAGTCAAAAGGGAGCAGTAACTGAAAGCAGAAGTCAGTCACCAGGCCAGTGATGAACAAAAATACAGGGGAAGTAAAACACAACCCGTGAGACAGAAACAGAGCTGAGGTTCCAGCTCTAAATCCATAATTTTTTAGCACCCTTTTTTAAGAGTGAGTTTTTGGTTTTCAAAACAAATGCTACATAAATAGCAGATGAATTGAACATCCTGATCAATCAGGGTCAACAATCCAAATAAATAGCAATAGTTATTCAGTAAATAAATAGCAGTAGTTTCTTTTTTTTTTTTTTTTTTTTTGAAACCAGGAATTGAACTCAGGGACACTCGGCCACTGTGTCACATCTCCAGCCCTATTTTGTATTTTATTTAGAGACAGGGTCTCACTGAGTTGCTTAGGGCTTCTTAAGTTGCTGAGGCTGGCTTTGAACTTGAGATCCTCCTGCCTCAGTCTCCCAAGTCGCTTGGATTACAGGCATGCGCCACAGCACCTGGCTAGTAGTTTCTAAATTTTAGGAGAGTATTATTGAATACCTGGAGGAACTACTTTACAGTACAGAGATGGGAAGGCAGAGAATGGTGTCTGCTGTCAGCCCCATATCCTTTACTATCCACCTGACTTTACTCTGTTGCATAGCCCTACCACGAGGAGGGCTCCTGCCTAACCCTTTGCACAATAAGAAGAAGGAGGATCTAGAATGTATTAGGAAGATATCTTCAAATGTAAATAGAAGTCCAGGAATAATCTCTTCTTGAGTATCCTCTCTTCTAAGAAGGAAATTTAGATGAACAAACCTAATCCCCACTCAGGGAAGGAGTTTGGATTAGTAATGGAGGACATCACAAGTCTAGGTAAGAGTACCTAGACCATCTGTTTCACATTCTAGCACATTTCACTTCTCCCAGCCTCATTTTCTATAGGAATTATAAGGACTGTGTGTGTGACTCAGGGGTAGAACACTTGCCTATTACACAAGGCCCTGCTTTAAATCTACAGCACTTAGGTCACAAAGCAACTTTTGGCATATACAAAAAAAAACTGATATAATTCCTTGTATCTTATCAGATCATAATAGAGTGAAATTAGAAATCAATGTGACAAAACCTTGCAGAAATTATTTAAAGATATGGAGATTGAATGATACTCATTGGGGTGATGAATGAGTGATAGAAGAAATCAAGGGAGAAATTTAAAACTTCTTGGACTCAAATAAGAATAGTAAGACAACATTCGAGACCATATGGGACACTCTAAAGGCAGTTCTACCAGGAAAGCTTACAGCTAAAAGTGATTACATAAGAAAATCAGAAAGGTCCCAAATAAGCACCCTAATAATGCATCTTAAGCTCCTTGAAAAAGAAGAACATACCAATTCCAAAACCAGTAGGAAGGTAATAATTAGGATTAGAGCTGAAATCAATGAATTTGACAGTAAAAAAAATACAAATGATCAAAGAAACATTGAGTTGATTCTTTGAAAAGATAAACAGGATTGATAAGACCTTAGCCAAACTAACCAAAAGAAAAAGGGAGAAAAAACAAATTAATAAAATTAAAGATGAAAAAGAAGAAATCACTGCAGACATCTTAGAAAACCAGTGGATAACTAGGGACTATTTTGAAAACCTGTACTCCAATAAACTGGAAAACATGAAAGAAATGGATAACATTTCTAAACAAATACAATCTGCCAAAACAATTAAAAGGACACAGAAAAACTAAGCCAACCAATAACTTGTGATAAGATACAAACAGCAATAAAAAGCCTTCTAACAAAGAAAAGCCCAGGATCAGATGGATTCTCAGCTAAATTCTACCAAAACTTTAGAGAAGAACTAATGCCAGTACTCTTCAAATTATTCCATGAAATAAAAAGGGATGGAATACTTCTAAATTCATTCTGTGAAACCAGTATCACACTCATACCAAAACCAGATAAGGACCCATCAAGGAAAGAAAATGACAGAACAATATCCCTGATAAACTTAGATGCGAAAATACTTAATAAAATATTAGTAAATCATGTTCAACAACGTATTAAGAAGATTGTACACCATGAAGAAGTTGGTTTTATTCCAGAGATGGAAAGATGGTTTAATATACACAAATCAATAAACATAATTCATCACATTAACAGATTTAAGGACAAAAATCACTTGGTAATCTCAATGGATGCAGAGAAGGCCTTTGACAAAATTCAGCACCCATTCATGAAACAAACACTGAAGAAATAAGGGATAGAAGGAAACTACCTCAACATCACAAAGGCTGTAAATGAAAAACCCAAAGCCAACCTCTTAGTAAAGGCGGGAAAACTGAAAGCATTTCCTTTAAAATCTGGAACAAGACAAGGATGTCTACTCTCACCATTCCTATTGAATATACTGCTAGAAATTCTAGCTGGATTAATTGGGCAAGAAAAAGAAAAGGGACAAAAATAGGGAAGGAAGGAGTTAAATTATCACTATTCACAGATGATATGATCCTATACCTAGAAAATTCAAAAGACTTTACCAAAAGACTGCTAGAGCTAATAAACAAATTTAGCAAAATAGCAGGTTACAAAATCAACATACAAAAATCAATAGCTTTCCTATATACCAACAATTAATCTGCTGAGAAAGAAATCAGGAAAACAATTCCATGCACAATACTAGAGAGAAAAAAGGAAAAGAAAGGTAGGGGTGGATCTCATAAAAATCAAAGGGAGATCAGTAGAGGAAAGGGACCAAGGGGTAGAAGGTGGGGGAAGGACTGGGAAAGTCCTGGGGAGTTGTATTGGCCAGATTTTATTATTATGGTATATGCATGTAAGAATATGTAACAATAAATCCCAGCATTATGTGCAACCATAAAAATATAAAATAAAAAATAAATCCCCAGCATTGTAGGAGAAAAAGAATTATAAACTTTGATCATTTAAATTATCCAATCTGATTTATAAGATCTTACATTGGAGATGACAGACAAAAATTCAGGTAGAAATAGCCTTTTATGTGTCATTTGAGCTATGTATAGAGTCTATGTCCATACCACCCTGAACTTGTCCAATCTCATCTGAACTACATATAGAGACACACCCGCAAGTATTTTACTTATTTTGGGTATATTTTATACATGTAAATTATTTTACATATGCAAATTTGCTTAGTAGTAACAGAGTTAGCCATAAAGCCAATAAACCTTAAATTTCAGTGCTTCTCATTAACTTGGGCCTCTTCTAAAAAGAACCTAATTTTGTGCATTATTTTTAAGAGGACATCCCCCAAAAATGTATGCAATTCCTGGCCCATAAAATCTGGATTGGTCTATGTTCTCAGGAGTATTATCAATTATATTGGCTGATTCGACATCAGACTGGGAGTTTCAAGAACTCAGGTGCAAACAATAACCCTGGCTCTCATGAGCCCCAACACTTGGGTTACAAGTTGAAGAGTTGCAGCTGTGCTATTTAAAGAACGAAAAAAAGAGCCACTTTTGCTTTGCTCTCCTTCGTTACTAAAGAGGATGAATCAGGGCTCTTAGGAAAACATAAAAGGAGATGAAGAACCATAGTTTAGCAAGTGAATATGGGAGTAATTGCCCAGAGCCCCCCAAAACTGTGTAAAACATATACTTTATAATCATTATTTGACTCATAATTTATACAGTTCTTTAGTAAATCCTGATTAGAAATGTTACAAACTGGAAATCTGGATATAAAGGTGTGAGATAAAACTGGATATTCACATTAGCTTTCAAAATCATAGTTATAAAAAAATAAGAAACATAAAAACACAAAAGTGAATCTGGAGGTAATAGGAAAATATCTATAGTACCTCCCTTCCTGTAAATTACTAGGCAAAGAAGAAAGCCCCCCCAAAGGGTTTGGATCTAGTAGAACTTCTGGAGAGATGGCCCCACTCTAAAATGCCCTCAGTTCTTCATTGAGAAAAATATAATTCTGCCTGAGGACCTAATGATCCAAACCTGCGTCATGCCTGTGTGCATACCAAATTAAACACTGGAAATAAAAATTGTTTTGGTGAAAAAAAAAATGCCCTCAGATCCAATAGGATTACATTCTTTTTGAAACTGTTTCATAGGTGAAAAAATGGT
>JAJEJO010048428.1:0-29398 GCA_020662805.1 Glaucomys volans | reverse complement strand
ATTGCCCTGTGTACATGCATGAACGCACAGATGGTGTGACTCTACTTTGTGTACAACCAGTGAAACAATAGCTGTACTCCATTTGTGTTCAATGGATCAATAAGTAAATTTAAAAAAAGAGATAATGTGTTTTCTAAAATTCAGAAATCTATTCTATGTATAATGAAAAAGGTTCAGCAGCAGATGCACTTTCGTATTTTCAAATACAGAATTTTGAAACCAAGAATGTAAAGAAGAGGTCAGAACTTAAAATAATTAGAAATGAAGGACAAGAAAGTAAAATGAATCAAGGTTAATTACAAAATTGTGAACTTAAAAAATTAAAATAGCCTAATAAGGATTTTTAAATGATAGCTATGTTTTAGACCTTTTAGTAGGAAGTGGGAGATGTTTTAATGCGTAAGATACAGCCATTATCTCTGAAGAACTCATTGCTTAATGAAAAACAATAAAGGTTAGCACTGATTTGGAAAGGATATGGTACAGGGTTCAATCAAGTCATAAACAAACTTGTATGAGCACATGAAGGGGCCATAATGAGTCCTATGACTGGGGAATGTTCAGAACAGAGAGAGAGGGAGATCTCAGAAAAAAAGAGAGAGGAAGAGAAAATGGAAAGGAAAGGAAAGGAAAGGAAAGGAAAGGAAAGGAAAGGAAAGGAAAGGAAAGGAAAGGGAGGGGAGGGGAGGGGAGGGGAGGGGAAAGGGAAAGGGGAGGGAGGGAAGAGGGGAGGGAAGGGAGGGAAGACGGGAGGGGAGGGAAGGGGGAAAGAAGGAGGTAAAGGAAGGGAGGGAGAGAAATAATGGAAGGAAGGAAGGGATGCATGGAAGAAGAAAGGGAAGGAGGGGGAAGAAAAAAAAGAGGGAAGAGAAAAGGGGAAGGAAGGAAGGAAGGAAGGAAGGAAGGAAGGAAGGAAGGAAGGAAGGAGAACAAAAGAAAGGAGAGAGGGAGGGAGGCTGCATAGGTGGGATGGGAAAGAAGGAAGGGAGATGGAGAAAGGGAGAAGGAAAAAGTAAAGGGAAATCATGATATTTGAGTTATACCTTCAAGGATATTTTAATTTGCCCGAAAAAGAGGATACCCTAGTTAGAGTAAAAGAAAGTGATTCAATTAAATAGATACATATAGAGTTGATGATCATGATAGGGTAGATTCATGTAATTGATCCATACATAGTAGAAAGGGAAAAGAATAAACTCTTATAATGGAAACAGAAAACATCTAAGAAAAATGGTGGAAAAAGTTTGGGTTTTTTGTTTTTGTTTTTGTTTTTCTTAAAATCAGAACTTGGCAGTAGTGTGTACTAAAAACAAAAGATCTGCCTTTCTAGTGATTTAGTTGACCAAAAATGGGAATCTGCAAGTGATGCCAGTTGTGCTCAGGGGACTGGTTGACAAGCTATTTACTGAGAACCAGACCCAAAGTACACTAACTCAAAGAATTCTTTATCAATTGTGATACTCAATGTGTTATTAACAATAGACATTATTTATTTAAGAAATGCACTATACTACGCATTGAGTTTTCAGCAAAAAAAAAAAAAAAAAAATCTTATCATTGAAACCCCCTGCTAAATTAAGAATACATACCTCTAATGGGCAATGAAAAACAGAGATTAAATTTAATAGATTTCCAAGGTCTCATATGGGAACAGCAAGGGTATAGTTACCCTGCTCCCAAAGTTGCTTTGTTGTTGTA
The DNA here is from genome assembly GCA_020662805.1 of Glaucomys volans. Classification (NCBI taxonomy): domain Eukaryota; kingdom Metazoa; phylum Chordata; class Mammalia; order Rodentia; family Sciuridae; genus Glaucomys; species Glaucomys volans. The sequence continues at coordinate 27,700 of JAJEJO010048428.1, read as the reverse complement.
GTTATTTCATTAAAATCTCAAAGACCTTTTTTTTTCCAAATACTAGTAAAAATTCAAGGTAAAATTAGGGAGTGGGAGACAAGACAGAACAGCAGTTTATTCCATTTGACCAAATTAAAATGGAAACAGATACAGTCAAAATTATTATTCATAATCAACCTCATTTTCAAAGGGAAGAGAAATGGCAATGCTATACCTTTTCAGAATAAAAGAAATTCATTTATATTGAATAAATTTAAAACATAGAGTTATAAAAAGGTCAGTGCATTTTTCTTACTTTCTGTGAACTGACTGGAACTCCCTTATGTGGATATGCCAGTCTGTACAGTAACATTTGGATACCGATATGATTACCACCCAGTGAATTAGACGATGCTCTGCCTGCAAGGAGTTTTCATTATAATGAAGATATTTGGCACATAATCAGGAATTTGCAATAAAGTCTGACAATGGATGTGTTCGTGATATGGTACAGATGGAACGGAACATCAGATATATAGCCCAATTTAAGACTTCAAGAAAAGATTTCTGAAGGACTTGTACGCCAAACTCGTACTTGATGGATGAGTAATGGTTAAACAAGTGAAAGAAGATGGTCCAAGTGTTTCAAAAAGAGGGGAAAATCTTCTCAAAATGCAGAACCATGACATGGTGTAGTCCCTGGCTTAGTGAAAACTTTGCACACCTTCTAAGCCATATAAGTATGAAGAGAAATGATTAAAAATTATGAATCAGTCAGTCATGGTGATGTGCACCTATAATTCCAACCACTGGGGAGGCCAAAGCAGGAGTATTTCAAGTTCAAAGCCAGCCTTAGCATCTTAGCAAGGCCGTAAGAAACTTAGTGAGACCCTGTCTCAAAATAAAAATAATAAAAGGGTTGGTGATGTGGGGATGTGGCTCATTGGTTAAGCACTCCTGGGTTAAAAAAAAATGTGAATCAAATAAATTAAATATTCATATATGTAGAGGGTTAACACAAAGGTAGAAAGAAATAATGGTAGGTGGGACTCATAATTATTATTTTAGTTAAGGTGAAATACAATGAGGGTGGGAATTAACACTTCAGTAATAATAATAGCTAATATTTATTAATCACTTATCAAGGTTTAACTGTGTTATCTCACTTAAGGTCAGAGCAACCCTGTTGGACAACATTTTAGTAAAACCTCAACTTTGCAAGTAAAGGAACCAAGGATATTGTTATGAATTAAATGAAGAATGAAGCCAGCTCTGGGCTTCTGAAGTAATGGTCAACATCCAAACTATTTCACAGCCTTGGCAAACTGATACAAAATTTTAAGGTCCAAGAACTCCTAAGTGGCAGGTCAGTGTTTAAACAAAGGCAGTCTGGCTTCAAAGATTGAAGTAATTGTCAAGCAGATACGCCCATCAGGACACAATATTCTCCAGGTTCATCAATATTGTCAAAAATATTAAGATTTACTTCTTTTAAGGCTGAATAAATATTTCATCATTTTTGTGCATGCATCCCAGTTTCTTTATCCACTGATTAGTTGCTGGAAATTTAGATTGTTTTCATATCTTAGATACTGTAAATACTGCTGCACGAATATGGAATAACTGGTAACTCTTCAAGATCCAGATTTAACTCCTTTGGTTATTACCTGGGAGGAATTGTTGGATCAGGTTTAAGTAAGTTTCATATTTTTAGTTTTAAGAACATCTGTTTCTTTAACAGTCGTACTGATGTATATCCTTTTTTATTCTTTCTGGGCTGTAGGTTGTACCCAGGAGCTCTATCACTGAGCTGCATCCCTAACTATCAAATTGATATTCCTAAAAATGGTGTACAAGTGATTTTTTTTTCAAATCCTCAACAACAGTTTGTTTTTGTTGCTGTAGTTAGTGATAACCTATGGGTCATACTGAGGAGCTGGAAACTTGATGGTTGCAAGAAATAGAGACTTGTGTTGATTGGTGGAAACGTGGGTCCACAGCGAGAACTATGATTGGTCCTGCTGGGGTGGTGCAAGGTGGTGTGGGGATTTCATTAGCTCTTAAATAAAAGGTTATGCAGCTTCCACAACAAACGAGTCTTAGGCTGCTCGTTCCTGGTCGTGCTTCTCTGACTCCTGGTGTCTGGCTCGTGACTTCGCATCCTTAACCCCCATTGTGAAAGCCCCCAGGACCCACAGGTGCAACAATAGCCATCCTGACAAGTATGAGAAAATGTCTCACTGTTCTCTGGATTTTCATTTTCCTAATATTTAGTGATGTTGAGTACTTACTTTCTCATACTACTTGTACATCTTCTCTGGAGAAAATATTTCTTACATATCAGTGATTTCTTTGGCTCCTGTGACATTACTTTCTCCTTTTCAGTCTTTGTACCTCTCTATTATTTCCCTATATATTCTCATGGATTTTTCTTCTCCTACCCTTAAATATATTTTTCTCAGATTTTCCAGTTGGCTCACTGCTCTGCTCTTCTGTGCTCACACATTTGCATAGCATTGGTTGACACTTTATCCAAAGATGTACACATTGATCATAAAGATTTGGATTTCTTTGTAATTTCTTTGTGATACTTCCTAGAGGACATTATGCTAAGTGAAATAAGCAAGACATAGAAAAACAGATATTACATGATTTCACTCATGAAGTATTAAAGTCAAACTCATAGAACCAGAGAGTAGAATGGTGGCTGCCAGGGGCTTGGGAAGGGAAATAAAGGTCAAAGAGTAGAAAGTTTTAGTTATGCAAGGTAAATAAGTTCTAGAGTTTTCGTATACAACAGAGTGACTATAGCTAGCAATTCTGTGTTGTATACCTAAAATTTTCTAAGAGACAGAACTTTCATGAAGTATTTTTGGCTCAAAAAAAAAAAAAAAGCAGTAATAGTAATGGAGAGGGTGGGAAAAAATTCTGGGAGGGTTTGGAGGTGAAGAATGTTTAAGGACTTCATGGTATGGTTCATGGTCACACACTTCTCACTAAATTCACTGGATTGTGTATGTTAAATGTCAAAAGCTTTTTGCATGCCAATCATACTCTAGTAAGTATTTTTTAAGCTATAATAGAAAAAGAAGTACTTGGTCTATGATGTTTCATTATGTAAATAGATGCCATAATTTTGATCTTAAATGTTCCCCAAAGGCCCATGTGAAACAGGCTTAGTTCCCACATTGATGCTTTTGGGAAGGGGTGTAAAATTCTAGAGGTGGAGACTAGTGCAATGTCTTCCAGTCATTAGAGGCATTGATTCCCCTAGATGGGGATATGGGGATCTAAGCTCCTTCCTCTTCCTCTCTTTCACAGCCCAGTCATAAGGTGAATGGCATTGCTTTCCCATGATCTCCCACCAGGATGTGCTATATCCCCAGTAGAGGCTTAAAAGCAATATGTCCTCCTGATCATGGACAAAATCTCTAAAATTCTGAGTAATATAAGCCTTTTTCTGTTTTGACTTCTCTCTGGTATTTTATAGTGATCAAAAGCTAACTAACAGAATAGATCAAATGATCAAGACTGTAACATATTTTTTTATCATCTACTATGGACCAGGAAATACTCCTTATGGTGATGTTAGAAAAAGTTTCTGTCCTATAGACTTTAAAAAGATGTGTTTGGGAAAAATGAGAAACACCAAGTACAGGCTTGGATAATAGATGTGAAGGATAAGCAGGGGGGAAAGACAGAAATATAAAAATTGGGGAAATGCTTAAATCAAGTGGAGTGAGAATCTGAGATAAATTTAGACATTTCAGTTTGTTATGTATATTTTCAGCAGGAAAATATAAGATTTAAACTTGGACCTACCAATAAAGGTATGAGATTTAGTTGTAAGATCCATTAACATGTATGTAATAAATAAAACTTGGGATAAATGAGGAATCTAATTGAAAGAAAGAAAGATAGGGGTGTGTGGGGGGTGAGGGGAGAGGGCTAATAAAACCAAGGACTTGACCTTATAGAACAAAGAGTTCTCAAAGAATGTTGGGAGGCTACCAGTCATAGAACTACTACACTCCTTTTGAAAAGAAAGCTAAGAGAAAAATCTGTGAATTTTATAAATGGCAGTGTGAGGAATTGTTTTACTCATTAATATTACAAATGACATTGATAATCTTTAAGAAAGATTATCACAATGATAAATGGTTCATGGTCACACACTTCTCACTGAATTCACTGGATTTTGTATGTTAAATGTCGAAAGCTTTTTGCATGCCAATCATACCCCAGTAAGTATTTTACTATATACACCCTATCAGCATGTGTTCTGTTTACCTTCTTTTTTATTTAGATGAGTGTCTCCTTCAGGGTTCTCCAAATGCATTATATTGTGCAAAGTACAATGAATATTTCCCAGTGTAATTAAAACAAAAATCAGGATAGAAGTTCAGAAATTTGAATATACATTATAATTACAAATTCTACATCTGAAGGAAAGAATGTTAAGGTACAAAGTAAAATAATTTTAAATCTTTACTATCCAGACTTCTATGTGTAAACCTTCCCCTAGTTATTCCAGGTATTTGAGGGGGTAGGGGGGAAGCTGAGCCATAAAGAGATCAGTGATCATACAAAAACAAATCAACATTTATTTATTTGCTTACTTGATGCTAGGGATCAAACCCATGGGCTCATGCTTCCTAAGCAAGCATTCTACCACTGAGCTACACACTCAGTCCAATATGTTATTTTTTATTTACAACTGACATATACTCAACTAGTTTGTATGGAAGTAAAAAGCCTGCTTTACCTAAGGGTCAGTATCCCTACCTTGAGGTTAAGATATAACCTGGCTTCCTATCCCAGCATTTGCCTTCATGGGACATAGGCAGAAGCAAGTTTTTGAAAGAAAATTGTGGAAAGGATAGATGGATCTTTAGGTTCGCCACTTGTGCTTCTAGTTATGACATTACTATTCTTTACAAAAACAATTATACACATAGCTGATAGAGCTGAATTTGGGTCAGAATAACTTTCCTGTATATGACACACCATAATAAATTCTATGATTTTTTTAATATTATAGTTCTTGAACATGTGACATGTTCATTTGATCATATGAAATATTTTCTATTCATAACTCAAAAATGTTGACAGGACATCACTGTCAATATATTTCAATTGCTAGACAAATGACTTTTAAACAAGGAGAGAAATGACAAAAACACTGGAAACTTCCAGTATTGCAATTCAAATGGATAATGGTGCATTGTAGAATTGCTACTGCAAAGATGTTTTGGATCTCATTAAATTATTATAAATTATAATGAGATTTTTCTCATCTTCCTTCACTTACCAAATTTTAGAAAAGCTACGCAGAATTTAAAGGAAGGTGTTTATGTTCATGCTTTTTGGTCATAAAGGGAATCCCTTTGACTGCATTTGAAATTTCAACAACATATTCAACCACCAAAATCCATTCTATATGCCAACAATAACATCTTCACAGTTTCAAAGCATAAAGTTATTTTAAAATTCTCCATAATGGCATGTAACAATCTGTTGAACATTGCCAAGCAGTATGAAAACAAACAAGATTTTTTATTCCTTTGGCATAAAACCATGTAGTAAAAACATTTTACTATGCTAGAAATATAGTAGGAAATATATTCAAAACCATGAATTCAAAATGTTACTTTGTGATTATGTGGGACAAATATTATCTTTTATTAGCCAATAACATATATATGTACTCTATTTCTATGATGTTTTTCTTGCATATAATTCAATATTCCTTAGTGTTTCTGATGTTTAATATTAATAATAATGAATATTCCTGTTATATCTTTCAGCTCAATGCATCCAGATATTTTCATAAATCAGAGGAAAATGATAGTTAGAAAACAGATGTGCTGCTAACATAGGTGTATTTTATCTAAATATATTTTATTTTAATGGATAATTAGTGCAGGTATCGCTGCCCTGGTTTATACATGAGCAGATTTAAAACCAAAATACTAAGGGAATTATTCAAGGTCACAAAACAAAGTAATGAAGATGAAAGCAGGTATATTGGCAATGCTGGCCTGTTTTTTCTACTCCAGAAGTAAATATTCTCAACTGGATATAATGTTTCGGGAAAGCCCTTGGCATTTTCTTGAAAATGGTTGAGTAAGGAAAGTGTATCAACGAGGGTTAATTTTTTAAAAATGGAAAAGTTATTGCTCTGTTTAACTGTCTCACTGGATTTCAATGTTAATCTATTTGCAATCTGATTGCACCAACCAGCAACAGCTACCTGCAGACAAGGAGTAAACTTTAGACCAGAGTCTTTGTGGACCCTTGCTCTTGCATGGAAAATAACAAAGAAAAGGCAAAGTCAGCAGGATAAGCAGTGAGCTGGAAGCTTCGGGCTCTGCAAGCTCCAATCTCTAGTACCTTGGTGATTCCTTGTAGCTAAAAGGGAGGATTTAAATGGTTACATCTCATCTGTAGTTAAATTGAGTCCATTTTAGTGCAGGCAAAGGCTATAATTTTGGTAATAATTTTATTTGAATGCTCCTCCTCTCTTGCATATTCTCTAGACAACAACTAAACTACTGATGACCTAAGAATCCCCTGTTGAGAGACAATTACAGTTAAAATTCCCTAACAGGAATGAGGTATGAATAAGGGTTATTTGTGAAAAGCCGCCTGCATCCTCAGCAGATGGCCCATAGTAACAATGGTCTGATGATATGATTGATTCCTATAATAAATAAGTTTAGAAAACAAATGCTTTTTCCGCATGCAGAGCACTCAGAAATCATTTCTGTAAGCACAGCTGAGATAATGTGCTCTTCCATTCTTCCTCCAGCCTACAGCATCACCCTGAGTTAAGAAATCAACCTCCCTTTTTGCTCTTCAGCAGCAACCACAGCAACGAAAGCTCACTCGAATCCTCAATGGAGAATAACTCACAAAAATACCAGAGAATTTAGGTTGAGAAAATAAAAGGATAGTATGATCCCTAGGGAAGGAAAATTGTAGCAATATTCCAAATTCTCACATTTGGGGAGGGCATGGGGAGCAGAGGAGACTAATGAAGCTAAAATTAGGCAGCTCAATCTCAATGACATCTCAAAAAAGCAAGAGAGAGGCAGAGAAGTAAGAGAAAGTTAAAAAAGAAATAAAGTATAAGCATGAATTGAAAGACCAGTAAGTAGCGACATTCTTCTGTCCTCTGCCTCCTCGAAATCAAAACAAAAGGCCTGGGTTTAACAATTCAAGAATAATTCACAGTGAGGAGGATATGCATCACTTAAATATTTACCTCTCCTTGAATTTTTCTTAGTTTTAATGAGGTTTTGCAGAATTAAATACATAACAATTTTTATTTTTAGTCAATGAAAATGAAATATAAATACATTTTTCATATTACAGATTTCATCTGTGCATTATGCATTTACACCAAGTCTACCACTTTCAAAACATGAGCTGTCTGTCCATAGAACCAACCAAAAAGTGCTTTTCAAGGGGTGTTCAAAGTGTCTCTATTAAAAAATTGAATTGTAGTTTCCCCCTCCTTATTCTCTTCTTTCCTTTTTTTCCCTTTTTCTTTCTTTTTATTTTTTGTCATTCAAGAAAATATATACCATGTAACTATGAGTCAGTGTTTTAAATTTGAAAATAAGATGCCGTTATAGTTTGGGAATGAAGTGTTCCCCCAAAACGCGTATGGTAAAGGCTTGGTCCCCAGAACAGCAGTGTTCAGAGGTGGGGCTTTGGGAAGTGATTGGATCTTGAGGACAGTAGCCTGAGTAGTGGATTAATCCACTGATGGTTTCATAGTTTGACAGCAATATTGGGAGGTGGTGAGAACTGTAGGAGATAGGACCTCATTGGAGGAAGTGGAACACTCAGGGCATCTTCTGGAAGGATATTTCTAGTCCCTACCACCTTCTGCCTCAGCTTCCTGGCTGCCATGAGGTGAGCAGCTCTCCTTTGCCACTGTTCATTCTATGGCAACTTGATGTTCCATCTCAACCCAGGCCCAAATCTATGGAGCCTGCCAACCATGGATTGGGACCTCTGAAACTAAGAGCCAAAAATAAATATTTTGTCCTTTTTAAAATTATTATTCCCTGTACACAATTGGGGTACAACTTTAATTTCTCTGGTTGTACATGAAGTAGAGTCACACCATTTGTGTGATCATACATGTACATAGGGTAATAATGTTTGTCTGATTCCATTATCTTTCCTTCCCCCCACCTCCTCGACCCCTCAGATCCCTCTGAACAATCCATCTTTCTCCCTTTGTGCATCATCATTCACTTATCTGTGAAAACATTCAGTCTTTGATTTTTAGGGATTGGCTTATCTCACTTAGCACAATATTCTCCAGCTCCATCCATTTACTTGCAAATGCCATAATTTTATTCTCCTTTATGGCTGAATAATATTCCATTGGGCATATATACCACAGTTTCTTTATCCATTCATCTATTAAAGGGCATCTAGTTTGGTTCCACAATCTAACTATTGTGAATTAAGCAGCTATAAACATTCATATGGCTGCATCACTGTATATGCTGATTTTAAGTCCTTTGGGTATAGGCCAAGGAGCAGGATAGCTGGGTCAAATGGTGGTTCCACTCCGAGTTTTCTAAGGAATCTCCATACTGCTTTCCAGAGTGGCTGCACCAATTTGCAACTCCATCGGCAATGTATGAGTGTACCTTTTTCCCCACATCCTCGCCAACACCTATTGTTGCTTGTATTCTTGATAATAGACATTCTAATTGGGTTGAGATTAAATCTTAGAGTTGTTTTAATTTGCATTTCTCTTTTTACTAGAGATGTTGAACATTTTTTCGTATATCCATTGATTGTTTGCATATCTTCTGTGACGTGTCTGCTCAGTTCCTTAGCCCATTTATTGATTGGCTTGCTTGTTTCTTGCTGTAAAGTTTTTTGTGTTCTTTGTAAATTCTGGAGATTAGTGATCTATCTGAAGTGAATCTTTCCTCCTTTGTTTAATTTAAGTTGTATTTTTTTCTCACAGCAAAAAAAAAAAAAAAAAAAAAAACTGAATAATGCAGAGGTACATTGTATCATTACTTTCTGTAAATAAGAATTTTATTTAACAAACAAACCAAAAAGAGTCGTGTCTTAGTTCCTTCAGCCTACTGCAACAAAACCATGACAGATTAGGTGGTTTAAACATTTCTTACGGGGAAGCCCATGACTTCAGTGCTGGCAGATTTGATTTCTGGTGAGCACTTGCTTGCTGGTTGGTAGAAAGCCATCTCCTTGCTCTTTCCTCGGGCGAAGAGAAAAGGCAGTTAGATGTACCTGGCTCCATCGTCTTAGCCGGGTGGGATTTCAACAAATGAATTCTGCAGGACACAGCATTCAGTATAGCAACTGATTAGGTTCTGTGTCTCTCTCCACATCAACAGACTCCTAGGACAAAAACGATAGAAACCATCTGCTAGCTTACTTAGGGCTGAAAATAAGGAACCTCTCTGTCCCACAGAAAGAGAAGAACCAGTAACTCTCTGAGCTGATGGGCAGAAGAACCAAATTATGCCACCTGCCTGTTCATGATGGTGCTGTATTTTGAAATAGTTTGTCAAAGTTTTTCATATACTGAAGTTTGTATACTCATGACATATGATGGGGTAGCCTAAAATCTAGATTATTAGTTCAGTCAGAGCTACTTTATATGAGAGAATCCTTTACATTCTCACCTCTGTAGAAGTCATTGCAATCACTTTCTGTACTCTCTGAACTTCCTAAAATAATATAATTCTAAATGTGTAATAATGAATGTTTGAATACTCCTTAGATACTATTTCACACCAAATTTTGTGGAATATTTCACCTAGAACCAATACTTGTCATAATCTCTGGAAATTAACAGAGAAATTATTCTATTTGTAGCCTCTGACTTATACAAGCAATATTCTAGTTTTATTTTCACTCTCAACAATTCATACACAAAACATATCTTAATATAGTTTTTGACCTACAAGCATAGGAATCATAAACTAAATTTGAGAGCAGGGGAGGGAATTTTGAGATTTACTGACCAGATCCCAGCTAGTTCTCTAACACATTTAATAGAGTGCCAGGCAGGGGTGTATTCACTAGTTCTCCAAACAGAGTCTCTACTCATTTCATGTCCAGTTGGGAGAAACTGGTGTAATATTTTAAAGATACAAATGTACTTCATTTATTGCTTAAATGCCACAAAAAGGGAATGTTATCCTACCCAAATCATCCTCATCATCATCATCATTGCAATAATAATAATAATAATAATACCTATTGATGTTGAAATTTCTCTGGGAAAGTGGTAATTAATTTGATACCTTAATTACCAGAAAAAATTGACCAGTGGTTCTTATTGGCAAAGGGCTGAGCATGATTTACTCATGTTGGAAGGGAAAGCTTATACAAACACAGGTTAGAACATTAGATAAAGTAAAAATGGATCTTTTCAGATGAGCAAACAGGAGAGTGATGTGTGTGGAATTTGAATAGAGAAGAGGTAGTCAAATTATACAGTCCTGTAAACCAGGTAAAGAACCTACATTTTGAAAATTCCAACTTCTAGAAATCATTGGTACTTACAAGGAACTAATAGCATCCTATATATATTTTTTAAATAGCTAGTTGCCAGATAGAAATTGATATTAAAAGATGCTGCTTTTTTTTCTCTTTGTCTAACCTAAAATAATATTTTCTCTTTGTGAGTGTGCCACAGAAAAAAAAAATAATTGCAAACACTTCTTTTTTAATTCAAAGGAAATTTATTAGAGAGAGTTTTTGTACACTAGTCATACCAGACATAATAGACAAAGATGGAACAGTGGTTCTCGACTGAGGGTAATGTTAATGCCCAGAGCATATTGGGAAATATCTGAAGATATTTTTGGATGTCACAACTTGGGGGAAAGGGGTTGCTACTGGCAATTGGGTAAAAGCCAAAGATGTTGCTAAACATTTTACAATGCATGCTATAGCTCCTCACAACAAAGAAATATCCAGCCTGAAATGTCAATAATATTCAGGTTGAGAAACTGTTGTTAATTATGGGGACTATCTTTCCATGCATTCCCTCATCCTTAAACAGTTTCCTTTCATTAAATGACCTGCATGAATCCAAAGGTGAGGGCACTTCAGTTCTTTCCATGGTAAGCTGTGAATAATCTACAAAGCAAAGCAATATTCTGCTTGAATCAATTATATTGATCCTACCAAAGTTAAACTATGACAATCAAAATGGCCAATGGCCAGATTCAACATATAATATAATCAATTCCCATGTTTGCATGAAGCAAGACACCTAAGATAAACAGGAACTCAGGCACTAAGGGAATTCTTAGGTTGACTACTGCAAGTTAAAGCTGCTGACCTAACCTTACATTAATGAGTGAAATCCTGTTCAGACCAGAAAAGATTTATCATTCAATAAGTGATATTTAGATGTGTCCGTATGTGAAATATTTGCAATAATTTTTTGTGAACTGCTATTTACCATATGTTCTTTTATCTAAAATATAACTTTTTAACCATGCACTTTAAAGCAATTTGCTCTAATTTTATGAATAATAATTTAAAAGGCTATATACCCTCTCTTATCTCCAAATCACAATCAGTTGCAGTAAGATTCCAATGTAAATTCAATGTAAAAAAACCAACCTGTCCAAGAGTAATCATGATATTCTGTACAGTGTAGTGAAATGGTGTTTCAGCTCTTTAAGGAGGTAACAACTGTCAGAAACTATGCTCAAACTTTTCTTAGTTACAAATAGCTAATATGATTTGAATTCTACAAAATAATGTGAAAATGGAATTAAGCAACTGAATTCAGAGCAGGACACCTTCAATTTACATAGAAAGCATGTTGGAGGAAAATAAAGGCTCACCAGAATGGCAAATTGACTGCTTGAAAGTTGCAAAGTTTTGAGTATGTATTAGAAATCTTTTTGGCAAATAAAGTAATCGTTTCGTCATTTCTGCACTGAGGGGAAAAAAATCAATTTTCTATTCAGTTTCTTCACCATGGAAAAAGACTAAATAAATACACAAACATTTGGATTTTTTATGCTACAAACTGAAGCATTTTTTATGCTATCAACTGACATAACTGATGGGACTGAAAATACAATAACTAATTTAAAAAGTAATTCAATAGAGATTTTCTTCTCCAAATACTTTCAGAACTAAAATAATGATTATGCTTAAATACTTTAAATTACTGAATTAAACATGCTTTTATGTCCAAATTAGTCACTGTACATTTTTAAATGCAAACTGCAAAAAGCCTAAACATCAAAAATGAAAAGAAATCAATATTATATATGTTTATATACTTTATTTACAAAAATATTTTGAATGACCAACATATGACATTCTCAAAGGATCTTTATCAGTATATAATGTGAGAGCAAAACAAAAGTCAAAAATAAAAATGTCAGTAATTTGAAGCATGATTTATCTAGGGATTTTCATTTTTATTTTTTCCACAAAATATTTTTGCAGTATTGGTTTCAAACCTTTTATAGCATTTATTTGATAAATGCTCAATCATTGTTATGTGGGAATACTCTGACTTTTTTCATGTCTTTTTCATTAGGCTGATTGTTTCTTTGAAGAGTGTAGCCTGTTATTTATTTTGGTTTCCAAAGACCTTTGATTCCAGTCAGAGACTAATAAATGTTGGCTAACTACATGCCTGACTCTGACAGATATTTAATTTTGCTATTCCAAATCCACTTGTTTCTTCTTTGCATACGGCCATTCCCCCAGGAGGCATTTATCTATGGACTGTATCCATAGCTGTCTTGTCCTCTGGCTGATATCTGGACTATGGGAGACACCAGTGAGAGGAAGGAGAGCTGGAGGAGTGTGGTCAAGCTATTCTCTCTCTGACTTCTTCCTGCCAAAGGACATTTCTCCCAGTGTCACATTGATATTGCTTCTGAGTTTTGTGAAGTCCCTTCCTGCCTAGGGGTGGTAATGGTTCCTCATGGTTACTAATCACTAATATTTGCATTTTCTATGGTAAATTGATGAATCTGTCATATTTTTTCCAAAAGAAGCAGAATCTGGAAAGCTGTGAATAATTGACCAATCTGAAAATAAGGTAGAAATCATTTGGCAAAAATACAGTCTTACATATACCCAAGGAGCACTGAGGTAGAAATTTTGGCAGCAGATGTTCCATTCCGCTGCAGTATTGACTAGTAAACTAGTAGGTTTTGGTTTATAGACGAGTAGTTGAATTAAATTCTGTCATCACTGCATCTCTACATGGAAAAGAGAAATTCCATTTTCTGATTCTGTTGAACTCTGATGACTTTTAAGTCTCTGCTCTGTTTTCTGGAAAAAGCAAACAAACAAAGACAACTGGGAATATGATGAGCTTAGTGTACATTAAATTCAGTAACCTAAATTATAAATGCTTATTCTCTCTCATTCAGTTGATACTTTCTCCTAATTACAAAAACTGAAATTGTTTTCTCCATTCTTGCTGTTTCATAATTTCCCAAAATAAACATTATCAAGAATGTTATACAATAATACATTAATAATGATGGTAAATAACACACACAATTATTATTTCAGATCATAAGTGAATAGAGCACATATTGTAAGCTGTCTCTTTAACATGGGAATACCTTTTTGAATAATACATTTTTATTTAGCACTTCTATCAATCTTAGATGTGGTCACCTCTAAAAAAGTTTGATTAATACTTTACAAGTTTTTATGATACAATGGTTATAATTATACAAATTATTATACATTATACAAATATTGGTTTTATCTTAGCGCTCAATTTCTAAGATGCAAATCTGCAGCAATCTTCCTACAGATTTGAAATGAACTAGGTGGGATGTTAAACACTTTGTTTTCCAAATTGGACTTGTGTAGCACAGGTCAATTAATTCTTTTATTCCCACTTATAATTTTCTCATCAATAGATTGCAGTTAATTGTAGCCATTTCACATATGTGTTATAAGAATTATTTGGATAATATATATAAAATATTCAGAATAGTTACTAGCAAAATGAATAGCTAAAACATTGGTAATAGTCATTATTTGTTCTTCTGTGTGGGTTTCCACACCATACTAGAAATCAGCAGATTTTGCGCTTCTCCAGCAATGACACTTTGCTGATAATTAAAAAGGCAGTTGTTTTAAAATTTTCACTCTCCTTGCATTTTGGCAATTGAGGGCTAAGATAAAACCAAGGATATATTTTTAAAGCTTCCTGCAGAAACCTCCCACATTTCTCTAGGCTCACAGATTCTAGTGACTAAGTTTTTCCAGTTTAATTCTACTTTGAGTTTGAAAATATGCATTAAGTCTTCCATTCTAAAACTTCTAACTGAAGTGGAAGTGAATTGATTTTTTTTTAAAGTGTAAACCAACAGAGTAAGAGATAGAGAAAAGAAGAAAGAAAGACAAAATTTTAAAAGCTAAAATATAGAAGGATGAGTAGTAAATCAATAATTAGCTTCAGAGGAAGTTGGTTCCCTATCTAGCAGTGCTGATAGCCAAAACATTTCCCAATCTGTGTTCAAAAGTCCTCAAAAAATTCAGGTGGCACCAGATTCCTCTGCATGGTGAAGTGTGGAACAAAAAGTGGTGGGTTTGTTAGAAGTACACTCTTGAAGCTTCCTCACCAACTCTGCACAGCATTGACTACTGGTCAACTACTATTCAGTCTCTAGAGATGTTAGAACTTCTCTGTGCTTCAAGAATCGTACAATTAAACCGAAAGGATAGGATTGAGTGAATTGGCCAACTGAATGTGGAGACTTCTGTTTTTTTTTCCTTAATGTCCTGAAACACTCCAGCTATGTTCTCTAAGAAAATTAACAGTTTTCTATGGTGAATCTGACCAAGCATGCATGACATCATGGAATATTGAATTGGGAAAACGAAGAGTCCACAAATACCACTATATCATACTACTACCATCTATTAGAGAATAAATGGTTTTGAAAGCATCAATAATGGCAAATATATATATAAATAATCAGTAATTGATGAGTTTTGAATTTTTTTGTTCTTATTAAAATTTAATTGTAACAATATAATTTAAAAACTGTATATTTGTATATTTTACCATTTTGTTATAATTTACTTCATGTAAATTAATATAATTTAAAGTGTTTAATACAAGTGCCACATTTACAATATGCTCTCAAAACATCTAAAAATTTAACAATCATATCTCATAAGCCAGTATGAGCTGGTTCCAACACACTACTATTAATGCCCAGAGCTACTAGAAGTTTTGTAGCCTCAATATTAACTGTTCTGTTACACTGCCCATACTGTAAGTCCTAATTAAACCTTTAAAAATTTAGATTGAGCTTCTCTAAAGTAAAAAATATTTTCACACATCGAGTTCCTTTTTTTTCTTTAGTGATGAGCTCCAGGGAGCAAATCCAAGGCCTCGTGCATGCTAAGTAAGTGCCGTACCTCTAAGCTATAGTACAAACCCAAGAATTCATTTTTATCTGAAGAAATGAACACCTGCATTGGGTAAAATAAAAATAAATGAAAGAATCACTTTTTCATCAAAATTCAAATTAGCTCAAGAATCATATAAAACTAGCCGGGCATGGTGGGGCACACCTGTAATCCCAGGCAGAGGCTGAGGCAGGAGGATCAAAATTTCAAGGCCAGTATCAACAGGTTAGCAGACTCTAAGCATCATAACGAGACCATGTCTCACAATTAAAAAATGAAAAGCACGAGGGATATGGCTCAAGAGTAAAGCACGCCTGGGTTCAATTCCCAGTACCATAAATAAATAAATAAATAAATAAATAAATAAAACTAACCAAACTCAATGCAGTTAATTCACATTTTGGAGGATATTCACCTCAGAGGAAAGTCCCTCTCCAAATACTTGAGGGCACCTATATATACAGCCAATACTCCTAACATAATCCAAGTACTCCCACAACTAAAATAATGAATCCTTTTTCCTTCCTTCAAGGCTGGTATTAACTAAATTAATATATTAAATTATCTATTTGAGAAGCCTTTCCTTTGCATTAAACTTTTATGTATTCTCAATTTAAACATTTTTAAGTATTATGACTGTGAAACCTACAAAATGAAAAGCAAGTTTGTGAATTTTACATTTTTAAAAGAAAAATAAGGTCTAACTCATAGTGACTTTCTGCCTGGCTGGTAGACAACAATAATATGAAAACTTAAATACCAGACTGTCTGGCTCACAATTGGACTTTGACCACACAAGTAGAGACCAGGGTTGAGAAAATGTGTTATCAGAACAGTAAAAATAGCAATAAATACAGCTATCATATATTGACTATGTGGGCAAGTCATATGTCAAGTGCTGTATATATGTATGCATATTCTTACTAAATTTGCACATAGTCATAAGAAACAAATTCATTTCACCAAGGATATTGAAATTTATAAAAATTAAGCACTTTGCCCAAGATCAGACAACTATAAATGGACATAAAAGGAAAGTTGGGCTAATATGACTTCAAAGTCCATCAACTTTTCTGAACTCTCTACTTTTATTTACTTAACACTATTCAAAGTTATTAATAAATCTTAACACCAGTTTAAATTATAATTTATCTCTCATATTTCTATTTTAGAAAAGATTATACTTCATCCAGATTCATTTGGTACATATTTGAAATACAAATAACTTTGCCACTGTTCACTCTCCTTATAGTGCTTTCATCTCTTTTTTCCTTTCCCACAAGCCAACTGAGTAGTCCTCTGCAAGTTCCCTTCAATTTGGAAATGCTCCTAATCTCTTTTTGCACAACCTATCTGCCTTAATCACCTGTGATCATGTTTATTGGCTTATTTTTCAGTGGTTCTTAAAGTTTAACACCTGAGCACAGCATCAGTATCACCAGGGTGCTGTTTGAAA
Source organism: Glaucomys volans (assembly GCA_020662805.1). Classification (NCBI taxonomy): domain Eukaryota; kingdom Metazoa; phylum Chordata; class Mammalia; order Rodentia; family Sciuridae; genus Glaucomys; species Glaucomys volans. Next base: position 10,845 of record JAJEJO010048428.1, on the reverse strand, counting down.
ATGTAAATCTTTAGATCTCACCTCAACCAACTAAGTCAGAAATTCTTGGGGTAAGACCCAGCCAACTGCTAATAAATCCACCAGGTGATTCCACTCCATAACAAAGTATATGTGTATTATATATGGAAATTATTCAGTCTTTCCATATAACCTGTACTCAGACATAGTATACATTTCATGTATCATATCCTTAGATTAATATTCTGTTATGATTAAACTGGTGTGTGTGTGTGTGTGTGTGTGTGTGTGTGTGTGACTTTAGTAGGAAAAAGATCGTTCTTTCAGAACTATCCAGAGTGAAGCGTCCTAGGAAAATGCCAATTTTGGAATGGGGAAGGAAACTAGCAAGATAGATCACTAAAAACAGGAAGGTTCTTAAAATTCTTAGAATACTGGCTCTAACTAGCTGAACACCAAGACTTTGGGAACAATTGTCACTGTGGAACTCACTGAAACAGGATAAAACCTAGTTACCAAACTATTCACTGGTTCCCTACTGAGTGAATAAAATATCAGATTCTACCAATACCATTATAACAGAAATTCCTTACACTAGGAGATTCAAACCTGGTAAGACTTGCATCTAGGTTTACACATGCTGCAGGTGATTTCGGTGTGACTTGAGGACCACAGGTAAGGATGGGCATTGAGCTCTAGACAGCACTGCAGGAAATGCTGCATTTCAAACCATAGCTTCTCATATGTCTCTATTTTGTTATCCCTGAGCCCTCAGTAATGGATAGTTTAGAAAGAAAAACGTGGTCTGATGGAGGATTAAAGGACATATGTGTTTCCACACTTAGGGCAGCTCTGTTCGTTACCATGGTGATTAGAGAGCAAAGCACCAGGCCAGAAAATCTTGGAACAATTAAACACTGGGCTAAAAGTATTTAATGGCTTTTATAAAGAGTGGAGATAAGTTACAGTCTTTCCCCCCCAAAGCATATTATGGATTTCTTGACAAGGAAAAATTATGCTTTTAGGCTGTTGTTACTATTTGTTTTACTCCAGCTTCTATTTAGCAAAATCTTTTATGCAACAGACAGAATAAGAAGAACTGACAGGTATTTAGGCCCATTATTTGTGTACACTTTGTTATAGGTTCCAAATTAATTACTTTATTCACTCCCAAAAACTCTTCTCTTAGCTGCATTGTATGAAAAGGGAACGGAAGTTCTGAGAAACTGTTATAATAAATCAATTAAATAGCAAAACTATATTTTAAATTATATAGCTTATGTTTTAAAACATATAATCTATGTTTTTTCCATGATGCTTGCATCACATTTAAGTGTTTAGAAGAAACACTTGGTAAATTGTTAAATTTTTTGCATGAATGCATACTAGAATGCATACTATTTTAATAAGAAGAAATAATAATTATTGGAAGTTTAATGTTGGAAAACAATAAAATTATTGACATTTAAATAATAATCCTGAATCACCAATAGGGAAAATAATGGCACAACATAGCATGTACTGTCATACTTTTTAAAGAAATTTGCTTTCTCCCATACTATAGCTGAAAGCCCAATGAGACCTTTCTTCTTTCCACTCTCCCAGTCAGTTCCCATCTATGTGGGAATTATTGGGATTAGTAGTGAATGAATGAATAAATAAATGGCCTGTGCAAAATAGAAGTGTATTTATTTGACATGTTCCAGTCTGAGAAGGTAATCCCTTGCAATATCATGCTTCATGTCGATATCTTGTCAAAGACCTAGAAATTTCCAAGTCCCCCAAGGATGATATGTTCCAAATAGTTCAAAATTGTTCTCAGCTCCAGGCATTAGTGTAGAGAAATGGAGGAAAATGGGAACAAGGAAAGCCTTCTGGAGCTGGTATGTGAAGCTACTTCCAATGTCCTTTTTCCCTGATTTTGATCGTATAGAAAAGTTTGCTTTATTCTATTATGATTCTATTCCCAGCTTAAATTCTGACAATGGAAGAAAGCAAAAACAGGTATTGGGGACAAATATTATTATGTGTCACATATTCCATGTGTGTTAGATAAACAATAAAAATTAAATACAATACAATGCAATAATACAATAATAAATAAAAACCTTTCTCCCTATGTCAAAATTCAATATTGTTATGGTTCAATTTGAATTCTCTTTTTATGTCTGGTTAAAATAATAAAACTCAGATTGTAAAAACAAAACAAAACAAAACACCTAAGGCTACACCTAATAGAAACAAGTCAATTTACATAAAACCAAGGTTTCTCCATAGAGCAAAAGTATGCAATTGAGGTAACAATAATCAAACCATTAATTTTTTCCACTTAATACATTCAAAGTCTAAGCACTAAAAGAAAAGATGGTAAATTGTTAAATTTTTTGCATGAATGCATACTAGAATGCATACTATTTTAATAAGAAGAAATAATAATTATTGGAAGTTTAATGTTGGAAAACAATACTGAGATTTTTATATATATCAGGAATCTTGAGCCAGAATAAAGTACATGAAATTCACGGGGATTTGGCACACTCCTAAGAATAACATGGTGCTGTTTCTTTGCATGTGTTTAGCACAGCCTTTGGCACTAATATGATTAAGTATTACCACAATACATGAGGTAACACTACTCTCCAGGAGAGAAGGGATAAAAGGAAATTCTCTGTGCCTTTTGGGACACTGTTAACAGAAAAGCAAACTTAAGGACATTCCGTCCAAGGTCCAAGTGTCTACTGGCAAGCAGGAAAGACAAATGATCAGAATGAGACAAAGTGAGGAAATACATATTCCAATGCTCACTACATGGAATAAGAGTATGCCATGGGCAAGCACAAAAGAAAAATGTGGAAAATTCTGAAAAAAATGCAAATTGCCTCAGAGCAGGAAACTTTTGATGACTTTATCCAGACAGGTATTGTCTTTTACCATGAGGATACTGATGAAGTATTTTCTGAATTGAGTTTGGGACACACTTCCTCCAAATAACTAGCAGAATTAGCAAAGGATATGACCTCTGTTCAGAAAATGGTGTCTTAGGGACTTTACACATTACTGATGATCACTCAGTTAGCCTGACTACTGAATTTCTCTTCTCTCAAGCTAGAATTCTATCTTTTGCTCCTCAAATCCCATCCTTTGCCCTCCTCCATAAACATCACTACTGAGATCTTCTCTTATGTTTCAGGGATCCATATTTACTCCACCTTTTCTTTCTCAACCTTTAATTTTTGGCCATTTAATATTTTCCTGAAAAATTGCTGCTAACATCATATTTAATGCCTAAATTATATTTCTTTGTTTGATGAAGGTATATACTACGAAGATTCAAAACCTAAATATAGAAGAGTATAGTTTGCATGAATGCATAGTAGACTATTCAAATTGATGATATGTCCTGATGAAACCAAGAGGCAAGTTACGTATCACCAACAGAGAATATGCAGAATGGAGCATGGTAGTGTGGCAAGCAATTGATGTAAGCAGAATGAGAAAGTGTGAGAGAAAGTGAATTCTGAGGCATTTGCTATGTGTGACTTGCATTCTCATTGGCATAGTTCTTTTTATTATTTCTTCAATAATAAGAATTATGTTTTCTGATTCTTAATCATTCCTTGAATATACACCATGAAAAAAATCAATAGCACAAATGTGTAGTGAAAAGTTGCAAAATTAATTCTATTGATAATATGTTGCAGATTGTACTTAATGTGAATTAAAGAAAGGGAAAAGTATATTTATAAAATGAAGTTATTTGACTAATAGCCTAAATTATTTATTTATTTATTTATTTATTTATTTATTTATTTTTAAAAATCCAATAATAGGTGTTATGGAAAGAAAATGAGAAATCATAACTGCTGCTCACAAAGAGACCTGAAAATAGTATGTGTTGAAGGGTCAATGGAGATATCCAAACATAAAGCTAAATGTAAAAAAAATCAAAATGCTCACACACACACTCACACACACAAACACAAAAAAACAAAGTTGATTTGCTGATATAGTGATGACCTGAACAAGGTGCTGTTGAAGTGCCATGATAGTGTAGAAAATAATTAATTTTTCTGGGACAGATAATGTAGAAAGATAGCAACTTGAAGTAAAACTAAAGATTTACTTTCTGGGGATGTGGCTCAGTGGTCAAGTGCCCCTGAGTCAATCTTCACGTATCAAAAAAAAAAAAAAAGAAATTAATTAAGATCTCTGAGTATGCTTTGATTTATCCCCCTATCAGTGTGCTTCATAGGACAGAGGATTTTCTATCTTGACTGTTTGGGATTTCCAAATTTTTATGTCTGTTTGGTAATTTTGGGAGGAGTTGTCTTTTAAATATGAAAAAAATTGAAGGACACTTTAAAAATTTTGATTATCATTTTGTGGAGAAAATAATTTTGTATTTGTATTTTATTTAGAGACAAGGTCTTGCTGAGCTGCTTAGCACCTTGCCATTGCTGAGGCTGGCTTTGACCAGCCTCCTGAGCCGCTGGGATTACAGGCATGCACCACTGCACCTGGCTTGTTTTCTCCTGTAACATTAAATGAGATGAGAAAGAGAAATGAAAAGTTGGTTACTGTTAGTCAGCTTTCCATCACTGTAACAATACCTAAGGTAATCAGGAGGAAAGGTTCATTTTGACTGCAGTTCTGGAGGTTTCAGTTCATGGTCACTGGAACCTATCACTGGGCCTGTGCACACACAGTGCATCATGGCAGTAGCACATGGCAGAGGGGACCAGTTCACCTCATGGCAGCCAGGAAGCAAAAAGAGAGATGGGAAGGGACTGGAGCCCACGTTCCCTTAAGGGACATATCCCCAGTGGTCTCAAACCTCCCACAAGACCTCATATCTCACACATTCCACCACCTCCCTAAACACCAAGCTGAGAGCCAAGCCTTCAACACATGAGTCTTTAGGGAACTTTCCAGATCCACACTGCAGCAGTTACAAAGACTATTTTCTCTCTATGCTGATCAATTTGTTCTTAGCTGAAACCAACAGTGATGTTTTGAGGAACAATATCTAGCATACTGGACAATCATACTGAATCATTTTTAACATCCCATCCTTCTATGTGCCAAAAAGAAACAATCATGCAATTATTCATAAGTCATTTTATTTGTTCTTTTGTTTAAAAATAATTATTAAAATAAAAAAGAAACTTTAAAAAAAATGATTTACTTTCTGAAGAATTAGTGGGGAAAACAACACGAAACTTGGAGAATAAATGTAAAGGAAGTATCTGAGAAGAGCAAGGAGAGCTGTTTAATCCAGCAACATGTACGAGCACAGGAAGTATATAAGTCTTGTTTATTTTCCTCTTTAAAAAATGAATGTGTGTGTAAATGAAAGACAAAATTTACATGGAGGTGGTTGACAGAGGAGCGGGGCTGGTAGAAGGAAGCAAAGAGAACAACTCAAAATAGGAAGGAATTCATTCACAGTGAATTGTAAGACTAGCTCTAACATCTGAAGTGAGTGTGATATCCACGTGTGGAAGGAAGAAACGAAGGGAATGGAACCCAATCTTATATCTTACATAAACATAACAGAAAATGGATAACACACCTAAATGTAAAACAAAATTATAAAATGTCTAGAAGGAAAACCTATATAAACTTGAGTCTGGTGCTTAAATTGTAGATATAACACCAAAAGCAGGATTAAAGAAAAGTTGATTAGGTGGATTTTATTAAAATTTAAAGTATCTTTTTTCTGAAGCACATAGTTAAGAGTAAAAAGAGAACCCACAGCCTGGGAGAAAAAAAAAAATGAAGAGCATATATCTTTATAGCTTCAATTCAAAGTTAAAAAAAGCACTTAAAACTCAACATTTTAAGAACATAAATAAATATAATTAAAGAATTTTGAAGATCTCATTCAGGAAGATATACAGATCTCATCTCATTCAGGGAGATATAAAGATGTCAAGTAAACAAAAAAATTGATGCTCAGCTTTCTTTGTCACTAGAGAAATATAAATTAAAACAGCAACTTAATACCACTACCTATGTGCAGAGTATTTTAAAATAAATATAAATAAAAACAGTGTCAGCAGTTGATGAGGACACAGAGCAACAGTTACTCATTCTCAATGATTTCAGTCATTGCTGGTGGGAATGCAAAAGAATTCAGCCACATTGAGAGGGAGAGCTTGGCAGCTCTTTGATTTTTAACCGAGACAGTCCAAGAAGGTAGCTTTAGACTTCAAGTTTGAACAGCAAGTCATGCAGTATCCTTCCTTCATAGATCTGTCCAATTTATGAAGATTTTGGTAGCTGGTCATTAGATGTTTCCAAATAGGAAATGCTTCAAGCTCCAGTTTTAGCAATTCCACTTGGAAGAGTGATGGAAAGCATAGTAAGCAGGTAACAATGTTGTCCAGGGGGAAGTCTTTCAATAGTAGAAGCTATAAGACACTAGCACATGTCAAGTACAAGAAGGCTATGCTCATTCCCAATTGCCCTGATGGAACTTTAGTCAAGAAAGAAAAATTAAAAAAGAAAAATAAATTAAAGTATGCTCCCTGATCAAAAAGGAATTAAGAACGAATCAATAATAGAAAGATGATTAGAACTTGAGAATTAAACATACTTTTAAATAATCTGTGATTCACTGAGGAAGTCTCAATAGGAAATAAGAAAATATCATGAACCAAAAAAACAATGAAAATATAACAAATCAAAATTGGTAGGATGCAGTTACAATAATGTTGAGTGAAAAAAATGATAGCATCAAACATATAATTATAATAGAAAAGTTTTAAGTCAGCAATTTAAGTTTCTACCTCAAACAACTAGGAAAAGAAACAAAAAATAAAATGAGAAAGAAGGGAATAAGGGAACAAAAATCAATTAAACATTTCTGCAAAGAGAAAAAAATAAAAAAAATCAATACAGCTAAAGTTGATTCTCTGCGAGTTAATAAAATTTATAGACCTCTAGCCAGAACAACAAGTAAAAAGAAGAGAAGAAACTAATTAGCAAAACAAGAATCGAAAGAGGAGTCATCATTATAGTAAATATGAATGTTACTAGGGGGATAAAAAGTGAATATTGCAGGCAACTCTCAGCAAACAAAATTTTTAAATATATTACAGATATTTCAATATCAGTTGGGTTTTCGTTTTAGAAAATGTATCAAATACAACACATATTCTTTGATAATATTTTCACTTTATGTATCTTTAGGAACTCCTCTCATATGTCCACAAATATTTCTATTCTTTTCTAGTTTTTCATTGACAGTTTTATCTTAATAAATTTAGCTTGATTTGTTCTCTGGTATTTATTTTACTGGAAATGATAAGTTGTCATTCTAACTTATTTTATCATAGTTTATCACTGCTCCCATTTACTCCTTAACTGTGAATATTATGCTGTAAATCATTTTATATATAGTTTCCGTTGATTTTTTTTTATTTACTTATTGATTCATTGAACACAAATGGAGTGCAGCTATTGTTTCACTGGTTGTACACAAAGTAGAGTCACACCATCTGTGCGTTCATGCATGTACACAGGGCAATTGTATCTGTCACACATTCTGTTATTATTCTTACCCCCTTCCGTTGATATTTATTTTTCCCAGTGATCATTGATCCTTGTCCTGGTGATAAGGTGAATTAATTTTCACGCTTTATGATAATTAGTATTTGGAAGACAATTTTTCTTCATTTCTTATTCTTTCTTTGAAATCACTGACATTACTTTCTCAGTCATTTCATGTGAATGATTTAAGAAATTTTTTAAGATTATATTGAATTTTTATATGAGTATGTATTTCCACAGAAATAGAAATAAAATAGTCAGGTTTTCCTCTGGGTATGCCAAGCATGAATTATAAATAGTATTAAAATAATAAATGTATAAGCAGGTAAATATTTTTTAATGCAATGATTCATTTCAACTATCTGATTGCCACAAAATAATACTACCAGTTTGACAATACACAGATAAATGATTTGGGTTAAGATATCAACTCTCCAATCATTAAGAACTAATTGCTGTATCTTCAGAAATAAACTCCATACAAACTTTGCTTGACTTAACAGTAAATCCTAAGAACACAAGGATAGAAGCTCAACAGAGAGAGGAACCAAACTAAAATGCTTAAATGATCAATCAAAGATTCAGAAAATAGCATTGACGTCTACATGTGGCTCTCACATTTAGGTACTTGGATCTTCTCTCCATAGGAAAAAGAAATCTTGTCATTCCATATTCATATTTCCAACTGCTGACATAGTTACTAAAAGAGATTTGGTCCCAGTGTGTTCCATAGCACATGCATCTCATCCTGCTTGGGTTCTATGACAACAGAGTGACTGATGAAAAGGTGATACATGACTAGTGGTTTCAGCATAATTGGGACACATGATTCCTCAGGTAGTCAAACTCTCCTTCCAGGTACCAATCTGCCAGTTCACTAAAGGAGATAAAGACTCAGATTCTGTATTATCCTTGCATGGGAGCCCTTCGAGAAGAAAGGAAATTCCTCAACTTAGTACACAAAGATTTCCTGTAATGAGCAGCAGCTTTGTCCATGTACAGAAGGTTGGTCCTGTTGCATCAAATCTGTCAGTTTCCTTCACAGACACCCACTAAAAGCCTCAAGGCTGCATTTTAAAGCAGGAAAGTGGTCCAGCAATGGTTAGTGAAACTATGATTTTCCCCATGGGAAACACCCTTCTGAACTAGAAAACAGGCAAAATTAGTCCATTAACTCTCCTTTGAGAGGGGTATGCTTTTGTGGCTTTATATAAACAGCAAAGCACAGTTGGGAAGAAATAAAATAAAAAGTCTCAGACTTTAAATACTGAAACCTATCCATTTGGTAATCATTTTAAATATGCTTAGTAAGTAAAAAGATGGAACACAAAAGCACACATCCCAGAGAGATTAGTGTAAACCCACATTACATGGACACTGAGTGACTTCCCCAGAAGCAAAGATCTTTGTTTGCCCTTGCCTATGGCTCCTCTGCATTCATTAAAAGCACAGACGCAGATCACCAAAGCCTTTGCCCTGTGGGCATGTTTAGGAGCATATTTGAATTGTGGATTTTTTTTGTTCTTATGTTAGCTGCATTAGAATGGTAACTATTACCTTTTTATGATGTGAGAAAATATGTTGTTTAAATAAAAAACTGACTGTAACAAGTTTCATATGCAAGGTAGCTCAACTGCCATCAGTATGAGTGGCATCCTGCTCAGGGAAAGGGCCCCTTGAGTGTGAAAGGAGAGTCATCCTTACTCTCCTTGACCCCAATATTATATTTTCTGAAAGGCAAAGAGAAATCAGACAACTGACTTTTTTCTAATAAAGGAAGTGGAATGGGAGTCTCCTGAGTATACTTGAGAATTGAGTGAAATAAACAGAAATAAGGGAGGAGGGGACTGTGAAAACTGTGGAAAGAGAAAGCAATCTAGCAAAAGTCTTAAACCTAGGCTACTAAGATGACTTAGAACTTCTGAGAGTCTTTTTCCTGACTACAGACCTTCCACTTCCATTTTCATAGAGTGTTTACTTTGGAAAACTTACCATTGTCCAATTGTCCTACATATTTGTTTTCCATCTCTATGATATAAATCCTTTTCTAACCTATTGCCAATTGTATTAGTCAAGGTTCTCTAGAGAGGCAGAGCCAATAAGTTTAGATATAGACATAGATAGAGATGTAAATATAGATACAGATATAGATATAGTTATTTAAGAGGGGATTTAATAGGGCAGATGGCCCATGTGATAATAAAGGCTGAGAAATCCCCTGATAGGCCATCAGAGAAGCCAGTGACAAGGCTCACTTCTGCTCCAAAGGCCTCAGAACCATAGAAACTGATGGTTCTGGAAGCAAAAGACAGAAGAAATTGGAGTTCTGATAACAAAAGGCAGGAGAAAATTGCTGTCCCAAGATGAGAAAGAATTTATCTTTTCTCTTTTTATTGATCTAGACCCTCAGCTAATTGGATGGTACCTATCCAATTTGGGAGAAGGTACCATCTTCTCCCAAATCTTTCTTAATCTACTTACTCTTTTGCACATATCTTGTAGAAATACCTTTTTGTGTATTCTAGAAATATACAGAAATATTGCTGCATTCATGCTGATGCTAGAGAAGATTCCTTGCCTCTAATAATCTGTGAAATAATTATCATGAGCTGTTTGTTAATAGGAAAGGCTTCTTTTCATACTTACCTGATACTGCAAATATCTCTTTCTACTTTTGTGTCCTGCATTAGTGTGCAAAATTCTGCACTGGCAAAGGGAGAATTTTTATATACACACTCTGGGATAAGAAAAATAAATTCTAGGTTAGGGTATGAAATAAAGTGTTTCACCTTCTTGGGAAGAAATCAAGACACCAAAGTCTTCCAGAGTGGCTTCATTAGATATCCACAACCTCCACTGTGGCCAGAGCAGTTAACAGATCTTTATTATTTTTCTCTTTTACAATGTAGAATTATTAGTAATAAATGAAACAGGAAAATACCATCTCAGAAATGAAAAAAAAAAAAGTCAAATCATCATTGCATCTTGGGGGAGTGTCGCTTTGGTTTCTGCAGTGCCCAGGAACAAACTCAGGCCTTGCACATGCTGGGCAGGTGTTCAACCTCTGAGCTACATCCTCAACCTCATTAAACCTTCACAGTAAAAGGAGACTATTTCACAACAGGGAATGTGTGCTTTGGAATAAATAATTTGTTATTTCTCTAATACTTAACAGAATATATGGTTTGTAGTTCCAAATTTTTACTGTACTCTGTGGTAGAAAATGAAATATTTACCATACTGATATCTAAGCTCCCCCCAGGTCTAAATTTCTTTCCTTACTACCTGTCTTTTTTCCTTCTTCTTTCTTCCTTCCTGACTGCTTTCCTCTAT
>JAJEJO010048426.1:265875-277150 GCA_020662805.1 Glaucomys volans | reverse complement strand
CCCCCCCAGTAAACCTGGGACCCTACAGGTTCCATCCCATGGCCAACATTCCTGTGTTCCCTAATCCGTGGTGCCTGGCATTTGTGGCTGCTGTGTTAACATTTCAAACAACCTCCCTGCTGAGGTCGTCTTTGATCCTCAGAGTATCTCTTAGAATCAGGCCCAAGCCTAATTCCACCCATTCCCCCACCTCCTGCTGGGTTGAGAGGTGAAATAACTTGCCCAGGGTGTTAGTGGTGTGTGGCCGGGTGGAGATGCACTGAGTTAGTGTCAGATTCTAGGAGGCTGAGGGAGAGAATTTGAGAAGGAGGAGGAGAGATGTGGGAGCAGGAAAGAAGAGAGACGGAGGAAAGAAGAAAGGCCACCTGTTGCCACAGGTTGTGTTTGGGGTTTATGTTTCTCTTCATTCTTTCAATAAATGTCACCTAAGTACAAGTTCTGTGTTCCAGACTTCAACAGATTTGCCACAGATAATCAGGGATCAGATTGTCATTCTCTTAGCTGTGGGCAATGCAGCAAAGTGATTTCCAAATTCTCTTAACCAGTGTATGCCTATAGTTACAGCTAGTTGTAAGGTTGAGATCAGGAACCCTTTGAGCCCCAAGAGTTCAGGGCCAGCCTGGGCAATATATTGAGACTGGGTTTCAAAAAAATCACTTTTTCTGCTGGGAGTGATAGCACACGCCTGTAATCCCAGCACTTGGGAGGCTGAGGCAGGAGGATCATGAGTTCAAAGCCAGCCTCGGCAACTTAGCAAGGCCCTAAGCAATTCAGTGAGACCCTGTCTCTAAATAAAATGCAAAATAGGGCTGGGGATGTGACTCAGTGGTCGACTGCCCCTAGGTTCAATCCCCAGTACCAAAAAAATAAGTAAAAGGCTGGGGAGGTAGCTCAGTGGTAAAGCTCCCCTGGGTTTCATCCCTAGTAGTCTCCCACCAAAAATAAAAGAGAAGAAATGTGTGTGTGGAAGTATTTGAGCGTGTTAGGGTAAGCAGGTGCAGTGCACACATGCAGAAGCCTCACTAACTCATCCTAACCACTCACGCCCATCCCAGCACTGGGCCCAAAGAGGGCCCCAGGAAACCACTGAGCTGCCCAAGTTCTAAGGCTGAGGCGGGTTGCCATGGAGATATGCTTTGTTTTCCCAACTCTCTGGCTGCATCTGACAGGCACTGAAAGCTCAGCCAGATGGACACTGACCTAGGCCAACAGAGCAGGGATTTCCTGACCTGAGCTTCAGAAGTCTCCCTGCTCACAGAAGAGAGGGGCTCAATTCTCAGGAAACAGGGAGATGGCCAGCCTGGCTTGCCAGCCGGAAAGACTTCCTGAGGAGGCTGTTGGGAGGGGCCCTCTCTAGGTGTTTGCTGACACCCACTCCACCAGTCCTGGGCAGCAGGACTGGCCCTGTGCCCAAGGGCAGGACTAGGAGGGGAACACCCACACTCAGGGTTTTCTGGAAGGTGAAAGAGGGATCAAAAAGTGGGGACAGAGTTCCCTGCCTATTATCAGAGGGAAACAGCTGGATGTGGATTCTCAAAGACACCCACCCCAACCTCCCATCTACACAGAGACATACACAAACACACTAATCCACACCAGCACATCAAGATACATGGCTACTAACATACAGACCCAGATACACATGCGCACATTTAGATACCCATAAACACTCAGGTATGCTGATACAGACTGATGTCTAAACACCCATAAACAGACACAGAAACATCCTGAAACACAAACTCAGAGGCACATACATGCACATACACTGCTAACACACCCAAACAGGCCCAGTGTCGCAGGCACACACTGATACACAACTGTACACATTTCCAGATGCAGAGATATTGATACAAAAACAGGGTACACACAGATGCTCAGCAGCCCATAAACCACAGAAAGAGATATATACAGACTGGTTACACAAACAGATACACAGAGACAAACAGTTACAAGTAAAAACACAGATCCAGGCCACGGAAAGAGAAGGGAAGGGAACTAATAAGTGGCGAGGGCCAATTCTGCGGCAGGCAGCATAAAAGGAAGTTTATTTGTCAGATCTTTTTAAAATCCTTCCCAATAGTCTATGAGGTTTGTAGCACCAGTCCTGTTTTGCATAAATGTGATTATATGGAAAATATACATGCTTGGGCCAGGGATGGAGCTCAGTGATGGAATACTTGCCTAGCATGCAAAAAAAAAGTGTGTGTATGTTTACATACATATATACATATACATACATACACATACTTATAAAAGGTCCAAGTAATGCAGAAATAAATCGGATAACATGTGAATGTTCCTCTTCACACACACCTTCCCCACCTGACCCAAGCCACTACCAATCCTAGGGAGTGGTATATACCCTTCCAGACTTTTTCTGTGCATTTGCACATAAACACATATAGATACTGCCAATGTGAACATTTTCCACAAAACTGACTCAATAAGAAATCTGACCAAAGTCATACAGCTAGTTGGTTGTCTAACCGGGATTTGGATTTAGCTCTGGCTCACTCCAAAATGCTCTTTCTGCTGCCTCAGCCCACAGACAAGCAGACAACCGCAGAGACAGATTCACAAAGGGGAGGCCCAGGGGCAGGGGGATGGGTGGCATCTCTGGGCTGGAAAGGAAAGGAAGTTCCACTGCCTCTCTGCCTGCTTGATCCTTCTGGGCCCAAGTCTTAGTCCTGTGGGTAGCTCCTTGGGCCAAAGATATTATCCCTGTCAATTCCCAACAAGGGACAGACATATTCCTGGGACAGGGATCCCTGGCTCCTAGGTGAGCTTCTAGGAGGTGACTAAATGATGACACAAGGCTCCAGCCCCTAAGACCATCACACCAGTTTCTCCAGGTCCCCTAACTCCTCTCTCCCTACTCCATCCTCTCTCCCGCTAAGTTCCTTCCTGGTGTCTTTTGGGTACAGAGGGCCTTCACTGACCAGCCCCAGTCCTTACCTCTTCATTTTTTCATTGCAAAAGCATTTCTCATCCTTTAGGACCTAGCTCACATGCCTTCTGTGGAGCTTTCCACCTTCAGGAAGATCCTGCCCTAAGTGTATGACATCATTGCTTCCCTTAATCTTCATAATAGCCCCAGGAAGTCAGAACTAAGGTTCCATTTTACAGATGGTTAAGTGCAGGCCCAAAGCATTTAAAATCACTTCTTTTTTTTTTTTTTTTTTTTGAACCAGGGATTGAACTCAGGGACACTCGGCCACTGAGCCACATCCCCAGCCCTATTTTGTATTTTATTTAGAGACAGGGTCTCACTGAGTTGCTTAGGGCCTCGCTAAGTTGCTGAGGCTGGCTTTGAACTCGAGATCCTCCTGACTCAGCCTCCCAAGTCGCTTGGATTACAGGCGTGCGCCACCACGCCCGGCCTAAAATCACTTCTTAACTTCTGATTTTCTTAAAAGTCGATCCTTGGCCAAGCCACACACAATTACATTTTGTGAACACCTTTTCCATTGCTCTCTCCTGGCCACAACACAGGCCCTAAGGTCAAGGACTGGCCTCCATCTCTGCATCAATGGTACCAGCACAGACTTGGTGCAATGGGGAGAGCTCCAAGAATGGTTGTTGAGGTGGAGTACTTGTCCACTTCCTGTTCCCCTGAGTGGCAGAATGAGAAAGGACAGCAGAGACATGCTGGGTGGCTGGACTCTGGCAGGGACCCTCAGCTGGCAGGGACCCTCCCAGGAAGTTACTGAAGGCAAGAGTCCCTTAGGATCTGGCTGTGGCCCCCTGGATCCCAGAGATGGCTGTGCAGACCTTGCTGGAAAAGTGGGTGTCTTCTGGCTTCTCCACATCTCCCTTCAGTTGGGATCTACCAGCCAATCTGTCATTAAATATTTAATATTTCCCACCCTGCTCAGCTTGGTGCTGGGCCCTGGAGGAGGGGACAGGAGAGGAAGGGACAGGAAACGGTCTGTAGCAGTGGTCATTTAGTAGGCACCACAGAATTGTCCCAAACAGCTCTGCAGTTTGAGTTCTTAGCTTTATTTTGTAGTTGAGGAAGTGAGGTTCAGAGGGGAAGGACATGGATCCAGGTCACACGGCCAGGGAGCCAGGAGCCAGAGTCAGGTGTGTATGCATCCTTTCCCTGCATCCTGCACCCCACCCCCGAGCCCCAGAGGATGTGGGCCCAGCTTGGAGGAGGCTCACTGAGGCCATTTTCGAGGTGGGGCTGTGGCTGGAGCACAGCCTACCCTGGTGGATTCTCTACAATAACAACAGCTTGCGTTCCTCTAGCACTTTCCCTTCCATTAGCTCATTCAGCCCTCCCCAGCATCCCCATGGGTACCTATTATTATCTCCACTGACAGATGAGAGATGGAAGCTCAGTGAGGTTAAGTGACTTTCCCAAGGTTGCACAGCCCATGCATGGTACAGCAGGTCAACTTTTGGACCCTAACCTTACCCTGGGGGGCTGGGCATGTAGTTCAGTCATAGGTGCTTGCCTAGCATGCACGAGGCCCTGGGTTTGATCCCCAGAAACACACACACACACACACACTCTCTCTCTCTCTCTCTCTCTCTCCTCCCCTCTCTCTCTTTCTCTCCCCCCCCCCCCCCCCCCCACACACAACCCCCACCCCGGACTCTGCTGCCTCTATTTCCTTCTGCCCTCTCCAGCATCCTCCATTACTGCCCCTAGGCAGTCTTTCTCTAAAAGACAAAAGTAAAAAGTTGGAACTGGTCATGGTGGCAGATGCCTGGAGTCCCAGCTACTCGGGAGGCTGAGCCAGGAGGATCACTTGAACCCATATGTTTGAGACCAGCCTGGGCGACTTAGTGAGAGAGTCACAAAAACAATCACAACAAAAGTGAGCTCTCGTCTCTGCCCTCTCATACCTCACCCTGCCACACCTTCACCTGTGGCTGACTCCACGGCTGTCCCGGACTCCTCCACCATTCAAACGCATGTTGAATGTCAAACGCAGCCTATAGGAGCCAACCCAACTGCTACCACCTCTAGGAAGACTCTCAGGATTGACCCAAGCAGATTTGTACATTCTTTCTAAATGCATAATGTCCTCCATGTACATCTTTACCAGAGCAATTATTTTCTTTCAAATGTTTTACTTTATTGTTTTGTTTTATTTTATTTTAGTGGTATTGGCGATTGAACCCAGGGGTACTTTACCACTAAGCTACATTCCCAACCTTTTTAAAATTTTTTATTTTGAGACAGGGTCTTGCCAAGTTGCTGAGGCTGGCTTTGAACTTGTGATCCTCCTGCCTCAGCCTCCAAGGTTGCTGAGATTACAATTGTGTGCCACTGTGCCTATTAATTTATTTACTTTAGTACTGGGGATTGAACCCAAGGGCACTCTATCACTGAGCTGCATCCTCAGCCCCTTTTATATTTTATTTTGAGACAGGGTCTCACTAAATTGCCAAGGCAAATTTGCAATCCTCCTGCCTCAATCTCCTGAGTTACTTGGATTACAGGTGTCCAGCTTTCATTGTCCCATCTGTTCCCCATAAGGTAGGTGATATCAACCCATTTGATGGAGGATGAAACTGAGGCTCAGAGAAGTAAACTAATTTACCCAAGTTTACACAACTAATAAAAGGTAGTCAGAATTTAAACCCAGGTCTATAAAATAACAACATCCATGCACCTAATCTCTCTTCCATATGGTACACTAGAAAGGACTGAATTACAGAACACATTCCTCTAAGGAGAGTGGGGCTGGGCATAGTGACACATGCCTCTAATCCCAAAGACTCAGGAGGCTGAGGCAGAAAGATTGAAAATTTGAGACTAGCCTGGGCAATTTAGCAAGACCCTGTCTCAAAATAAAAAATAAAAAGGGCTAGGGGTGTAGCTCAGTGGTACAGTGCCACTGGATTCAATCCCCAGTCCTCCCCACCTGCCAAAAAAAAATAAAAAGTGAGAGTGGGGAGAAGCTATCTTGGAACTGTCCAAGAGATAGAAGGGAAAGCAGCCCAGTGACATCCATTCGAGGCCAAGAACAGAACTCCAAGAAGGCTCAAGTCAGAGGTTCTTCCTGTCCCTGAGAGATCCAGCTGAGCTGGGTGAGGGATTTGGCAGTTAGGAGGCAAGCTTCCAGAAAGTTGTCTCCATGCACCTGGAGCAGTAGTAACAGGTCCTGCAGAGAGGGAGATGAGGAAGTGACGTGGTTGGCTGGAAAGGAGAGGGGAGAAAAGGGAAAGAAGGGAGCACCCTGAGTCTGCAGGTCCAGGAGGGCTGGACCAATGGTTTGGGCTTGTCTGAAAATATTGGGGATGGAATATGAGCAGGTGGGAGGAAGAAGGAATGAGCATCTGAGCATTTTAGGTTGAGCAAGTAGACAAGGACACCCTCACCCTCAACTTCTCTGGAGAGCATCCATCCCACCATGCCCACCTTGTCCGCCATGCCACACCATCCTCATCCTCCTCCCCTCTCCCTTTTTCCCTCTCCCTCCACTGCTTGCATCCCATGGCTCCCCAGAGATTGTCAGGACCAGCCCCCCTCACCTCAATCTGCTGTCTCACCCTCCCTGGCGGAGCCGATGAGGCAGACAGGGAGGAGTTTCCAGGCAGGAAAGCGCTGAGTCACCCAGCAGCACATCTGGTCTCAGATCTTGATACCCAGCTGGAAGGGGCAGGAAGGAAGAGGGAACCTCCCCCACACGCTCTCCTGGCCAGTCCCAGCCATTGCCAACAGTGTGGGGCAGGCTGGAAAAGGACCTTCTGTCATGTTAGCAGCCAGCCCTTGCTGGGCTGCCTCACCCACTCCAGCAGGGGTCCTTCTCCCTGGAACAGCCTGGAAGTAGGGTTGATTGACTCCAGTTCACAGGTCAGGTAACTCAGGGAGACTACCGGCTTACTCAAATTCACCCAGATTTGCAGAGCTGGCCCCCTGGGGTCCCCATGCCATGTTCTGGGCACACAGGAGAGGGCTGTATTTAGAGACTTGGGATGAAAGTGCTGAAGGCCTCAGGCATAACAATGGGACTTGACTACAAAAGCTGGGTGGCAGGAGACACGGGGTCCATGCTCCTGCCTTTCCAAAGTCACAGTGGGGGGAGGGCTGTCCCTTCCCCGCCCTCGCTCCACCCACAGCCCTGCCCTCCCTTGCTGGCTCTCCTCTGAGACCCATTCCTTAGCCTCCCCCCACCCCTCTCCACATGAAGGTGACCTTCATGGAAGGAGGTAACCGCCATCTGCACCCTGCTGGGGCACAGTGTTCCCATTGTTCTGAGCAGAGAGCAGTGTCCAGGTCCTGGGGAGGGGCACAGATCATGCCAGGGCCTCTAATTTCTCCCCAGACTGCTCAGCAGCCTTCTCTGATGCATAGGCTGCTTTTTCACACACCTAGTATGACACTGAGCAGCCACTTCCCTCTCCCCAGTATGTGGCATCCACATATATCCTACAGAAAAGCCTGCAAATCCCCTTTTTTGTATAGGCCCAGACCATCCCTATGTTCACCATTTTTTCTTTTTTTTTCAGTACTGGGAGCAAACTCAGGGCTTCCTGCTTGCTAGACAAATGCTCTACCTCTGAGTTATATCCCAGTCCTTTCTTTTCTTTCTTTCTGAAGGCACCCAGAAAAACCACTCCAGAAGTGGGAACTCACACAAGAGACTTTATTAAGCGGACAGGCAGAGTGTCTGCCCTGAAAGGTGAGAGAGAGAAAAAAAGTGAGAGTGAGAGTAAGAGTGAGTGAGTGAGAGAGAGAGAAATGGCCGGGGAGCTATTCTTCAATAGTGGAATTTCTCAGGCTAATAACAATCTGGACCAGTGACTGACTAGGAAGTTCGCGGGCTAACAATCTGGGTTGTAAAATGGAGGCAGGACAATGTGGCAACAAAATAGCAGATCTGATGCCAATACTTTTATTTATTTATTTATTTATTTATTTTTTGAGACAGGGTCTAATTTGCCAAGGCTGACCTTGAACTTGTAACCCTCCTGCCTCAACCTCCCAAATAGTTGGGACTACAGGCTTGTGCCTCCATGTCCCAACTGATGTTAACATTTTTTTTTTTTTTCTTTTTCTTTTGGTATTGGGGATTGAACTCTGGGACACTTCTTTATCACTGAGCTATAGTACCAGCTCTTTATATTTTTTATTTTGTGACAGAGTCTTTCTAAGTCGATGAGGGTCTTTGCTAGTTTGCTGAGGTTGGCTTAAAACTTGTGACCCTCTTGCCTTTAGCCTCCTGTGTAGCTGGGATTACAGACATGCGCCACCACAACCGGTTTTGATGTTAACTTTTGACTGATTTAATCATATGTAATGTGGCCTAGTGTCACAACTGTGCCACTTGCTCTGTGACATTGGAATATATATCTGAGACTTCCCTCAGTCTTGGTTTCAGGGAATTTGAATTGGGAATGATGATTGCCACCCATATTCTCTGGCAAAAAATTAAATGAGCAAACAAAAAATAAAATAAAATGGCATTAGCAATACTATTTCCTTCTCAGAGTGCTTGTCAGGATTGATTTAGATAATGCCTAAAGCAGTTTTTAAGCCAACATTATTTTTGAGGGATTTCTAATTACAAAATGAATTCATGCGCAAAAGGAATTTTGGTCAATGCAGAAAAATGCAAAGTTGTAAAGAAAGTCACCATTATTTGATTTGGAAATACCTCTATGTGTGTGCGTGTGTGTGTGTGTGTGTGTGTGTGTGTGTGTGTGAGAGAGAGAGAGAGAGAGAGAGAGAGAGAGAGAGAGACTGGGAATGGTACCCTAAGCCTTGAACAAACACTAGACAAGTGCTCTACCACTGAGTTATATCCTCAGCCCCAGAAGTATCATTTTGCAGTGATATACAGTGATATATATATTTTTTTTGGGGGGGGGGGGTACTGGGGATTGAACCCAGGGGCACTCCACCACTGAGCCACATCCCCAGCCCTATTTTGTATTTTATTTAGAGACAGGGTCTCACTGAGTTGCTTAGGGCCTCACTAAGTTGCTGAGGCTGACTTTGAACTCACGATCCTCCTGTCTCAGCCTCCCAAGTGCTGGGATTACAGGCGTGTGCCACTGTGCCCGGCTTGCAATGATATTTTAACCCAAAATAGAATTACCTTTTCTTATCAAGGGAATGACCCATGTGTTTCCAGGATCCTCTCTGGGACTTCATTTTTCTTTCTGGAAAAGAAGGGGTTGAACTAATCAGGGAAAACCCAGAGACTTAATCTTTTCTTTTTCTTTTTTTTTTTTTTTTTTTTGGTACTGGGGATTGAACCCAGGGGCACTCCACCACTGAACCACATCCCCAGCCCTATTTTGTATTTTATTTAGAGACAGGGTCTCACTGAGTTGCTTAGCACCTCGCTAATTTGCTGAGGCTGGCTTTGACTCGAAATCCTCCTGCCTCAGCCTCCCAAGCTGCTGGGATTACAGGCGTGTGCCACCATGCCCAGTTCCAGAGATTTAATCTTACATGCCAAGGTTGGGAGTGTAACTCAGTGGTGAGCACTTGCCTAGACTGCATGAGGCCCTGGGTTCCATACCCAGCACTGAGAAAAAAAAAGTGTATTTAGATATAATCTCACATGCCACCTGTTGCCTTGAATGAAGTAGCTCTGGGCTCATAGGGAAAGTGCCACGATCAATCAGTCATGTCTGCCAGGAACGCTGAACATAGAGGTAGTATGTATATGCTATGTAGCCTCCATATACAGTCTATGAAATCCTAAGTACCACTTCAGTTTCAAATTTCTAAGAACCTTTCCCTTCTTGTACTCCCTATTCTAAACCCTTGCTTTCTCTTGGAATTAGGAAGGAATTTTTTTTTTTTTTTTGGTAGTGGTGCTAGGTATTGAACCCAGAGCCTCAGACATGCTAGGCAAGTGGTCCACCACTGACCACATCCCCAGTGGAAAGGAGATTCTTTTTTTTTCTTTTTTGGGGGTGCTGGGGATTGAACCCAGGGCCTTGTGTAAGGGAGGCAAGCACTCTGCCAATTGAGCTATATCCCCAGCGCTGGAAAGGAGATTCTTACCCCCTCTCACACCCCAGTCCTGTCCTCAGCATACTTCTGGGATCTAGAACCCAAACTAGATCCCAATAGGATGTGGCTCTGTTTCACACCCTCACTGTCGTACCTTCTCTGCAGAGCTCAACCACAGCTCTCAGCAAGTGGGACTCAAAAGAGAGTGACTTTGTTGGGCATGGTGGTACATGCCTATAATCCCAGCAACTTGGGAGACTGAGGTAGGAGAATCACAAGTTCAAAGCCAGCCTCTGCAACTTAGTGAGACCCTGATCAATTCAGCAAGACCCTGTTTCAAAATTTAAAAAATTAGGAAAAAAAAAAAAAAAAAAGGTCCAGAGAGGGAGTTCAGTGGTTAAGTGCCCCTGGGCTCAATTCCCAGTAACAAAAACAAACAAAACAAACCAAGGTAACCTTAGCACGGGGCATGGTGGCACAAGCTTATAATCCCAGTGACTCAGGAGGCTGAGGCAGGAGCATTGCAAATTCATGGTAAGCCTCATCAACTTAGTGAGACCCTGTATGACTACATTTTTTTAAAAAAGAAAACATCTGAAAAAGAACTGGGAAGCAAGCCGGGCGCAGGGGCGCACGCCTGTAATCCCAGCACTTGGGAGGCTGAGGCAGGAGGATTGCAAGTTCAAAGCCAGCCTCAGCAACTTAACGAGGCCCTAAGCAACTCAGTGAGACCCTGTCTCTAAATAAAATTCAAAATAGGGCTGGGGATGTGGCTCAGTGGCCAAGTGCCACCCTCCCCCCAAAAAAGAACTGGGAAGCAGTTCAGTGATAACGTGCCCCTGGGTTCAGTGTGCCCCAGTGTCCCACACCAAAAAAAAAAAAAGAAAAGAGATGTATGCAAATAGCACACATTGGAGCCATTCCTCACCAGCCCACGCTTGTATATTTGAGTATTAAATAATCCTATGCAAACAAATGCACAAGAGCTGTTCTTTGGGCAAATGGACTCTGCCCAGCCAGGGTAGATGGAGCCAGTGCCAGACAGCCCTTCCTGCAGGTGAGACAGGGCAGCAGTACCACTGAAGGATGGCCCCAGTTCTGCTATCACGGTTCTCTCTGTGAGGGGACCTGGGCTCAGTAAGGAGCGAAGACTTAGAACGCTGGGGAGCCGGGGGTTTGGGGTGGGCTTAATCATTGGTAAAAGAGATGGGGATTTCATGATGAAGAAGGTGCTAGAAAGGACTCTACTGAAGGAGAAGTCACAAGGGTCAAGTCTTGCATTTATGTTTTGTCCCTTTTCTTCTTTTCTTTTCTTTTCTTTTCTTTTCTTTTCTTTTCTTTTCTTTT
>JAJEJO010048426.1:205460-265865 GCA_020662805.1 Glaucomys volans | reverse complement strand
TTTCTTTTCTTTTCTTTTCTTTTCTTTTCTTTTCTTTTCTTTTCTTTCTGGTAGTGGGGATTGAACCCAGGGGTGCTCTCCCACTGAGCTACATACCCAGCCCTTTTTATTTTGAGACAGGCTCTTGCTAAGTTTCTCAGGCTGGCCTCCAGTTTGTAATCCTCCTGCTTTGTTAGCCTCCTGTGTCGCTAGGATTACTGGTGTGTGGCTCTTGCCCTGTCCCAGGGATTTGAGGTGTGGACCCACTACTCCTAGTCCTGGAGGCTTGCCAAGGGATTGAACCTGAGGATGTGGTGGCGCATCCCTGAGAGGGCCCCCTTTGTGCCCAGGATTCCATATGCTTTCCTGGAAGCTGCCTCCAGCCTATAGGATACCAGAAATAAGAGGAAACTTTAGGTAAACGAAAAAACCTGGGAGGGTGGGGATGTGGCTTAAAGGTAGAGCCCTGCCTAGCTGCATGAAGCCCTGGGTTCTATCCAGCACCGAAAAAGAAAAAGAAGAAAAAAAAAAAAAAAAAAAAAAAAAACCTGGGAAAGGCTTCATTGCAGTCCCAGGTCCCTGGGCCAGGCCTCCCTGACATTTAGGGCTCACTCCCCATCCTGGTTCCTAGTCCTTAAGGCCTCACAGTTTGATGCTCAGGACTGCTTGGTGTGGCCTGTCAGGTCCCTCCCCAACAGGCACAGTCTATAGATTCCCTGCAGCTGTTCAGAGGAGTGCCTGATGCCAAGCTGGCCAGCCACATTCCTCATAGTCAAACTGAGTCAAGTCAGGGGTAAGCTCTGGGACCCGAGCTGGAGTAGGAAAGGACCATTACGGCCCAGGAACCTTGCCTACCTGTTTTCTTACTTCAAACTCTCACTGAGCCCTCATCTCCTCCCTCCATCCCATCCTGCACTCAGCTCTACCCGCTAACTGCACTCCCATCCATCCCGGAGCCCCATCCCCTCACTGGCTCCCTGTATCCCAAAATAAGTCATGTTGGTATTATCCTGCAGTTCCCAGATGGGGTATTTTGAGGGCTGAGCAGTTCATGGGGTCTCCGCCATACCATGGGAGCCACATCCTTCCCTTCATCATGGCCCTGGGCACAGGCCCTGAGATGGAGGAGAGAGGCCAAGGGATCAATAAGAGCCTCGGAGGAGAGCCCAGCTGAAGGCTGTCTGGCAGATTCCCTGGCCATCCTGGCTGCTCTGCTGGAGACCTGCAGCTGAGATGAGGCTGCAGGCAGAGGCCCCTCCCTCCCCCTGCCAAGACAGGACCCAAGAGCAGGCCTGGCCCCACCCTGGTCCCTGAACTAGAGCTGCACTGTGCACGCCCCCTACCCCCACCCCACCCTTCAGGCCAGGCCAAGGTCAGGCACGGCCACCCATGGAGCTGGAAACAGGACACCCAGGCAGTAAGGGAGCAAGGGAGAGAGGCTGTGAGACCCAGGGTCAGGGATTTACCAGCAGACCCGCCCCTGAGTCTGGGGTGGCACCCGAGAGCTTCAGGTGCCGCTGGTATCTCCACGACACAGAGAAGCAGATCCATGTGAGGGACCCAAGCTTAGGCACAGAAGTGTGGAGGCACAGGGTACAGACGATAGTGATCCTGAAGCACCCCAGCTGCGGAGGCAGGAATCAGAAGTCCCACTGCAAGCCTGTGACCTTGCAGAGCCCCAGGGCTCCTGGCTGACTTCATTGACTTGTCCATCCACAGCCTCTGGGGCTGTTGGCTCAGTGGCAGAGCACTTGCCTAGCATGTGTGAGTCTCTGAATTTGATCCCCCATGCTGCAAAATGAAAAACAATAAAAGCTCTGAAACTCCATCCTGCCAGGCCTGTGCTGGGCACCGGGGCAAAGGTCCTGTCCCCACCCTCATGGAAGCAGCGGAAATCAGGGTCTGAATTGGAGGAGTGGTTTATGTCTTTGGTGCCTGTCTGGTCCATATTCTTTCTGAGGGTTTCTCAGGTCACCATATTCTGAACAGTAACCCAATTGCTCTAGGCAAGCTAGGCAAGGGCTTTGGAACTGAGTTACACCCCTGCCTGCCAGCCCTGGTCTTGTTCAGAGAATTGAGGCCGCTCCCCTAGGGTCATGCATTTATTTATTTATTTTATTTATTTTTGGGGGGGGCACCAGAGATTGAACCCAGGGGCACTCCACCACTGAGCCACATCCCCAGCCCTTTTTTGTATTTTATTTAGAGACAGGGTCTCACTGAGTTGCTTAGGGCCTCGCAGTTGCTGAGGCTGGCTTTGAACTCGCGATTCTCCTGACTCAGCCTCCCAAGTGCTGGGATTACAGGCGTGCGCCACCGTGCCCGGCGGGTCATGCATTTAAGAAGCAGCTGAGCTAGCATTTGAACCCCAGGCCTCTTTGGCTCCAAAGCTCATTCTACTAAGAGCAGTAGTGGAGGATAGAGGGTCAGTTCAGGGCTGACTGGCTTCCAGTACCAGAGTGAAGTGGGAAGAAAGGTCCCGAGAGCTCCCGGGCTGCATTACCCAGAACTGAGGTGACACAGTCTCATGTGAGTCCCCACAGCAGTCCCTGCAGGACTTCCTGTTCTAACCAGAGTCCAGCTCCCTGCCATGCCCCCCACCCTCCAGATGAAAGGGCTGGGCTAGAGGAAAACATGAATAGGTGGACTCAGACTTGAGCACCTGCCCCCCCACCGGCTGGTCACAAGGGTCTACCAACCTCTGTCTGCTTAAAACTCCTGGTTCCTGGCTCCCCTCTGGGATAGGGATGGAAGCAGGGACAGTGGGACAAGGGGCCAGTAGGAGGTATGGATGGCAGGTCCCTGGGAAAGGCTGCTCTTCTAACCCATTGCCTTGTTTTATTCTCCCAAAGCTTCTAGGGCAGACATTTCTCCCTTATTTCTGATGAGGAAACTGAGGCTCTGAGAGGCAGACACACAGCAAAAACAGGCCTTGGATCTTGTCTTTGAACTTCAAATCCAGGGTTCTCTCTACCATATGTAATTTCCTCTGGCTCCTGGGGCTGGTTTTGGCTGATGGAGGAGGCAGGAGAGGCAGAGACAAGCAAAGCAGGATTCATTTGTCTCTTTTGAGTGGTTGCCTGGGGAGAGGCCTGAACCTCCCCTCGGGTGGAGAGAGAGCAAGCTGGGCAAGAAAGAAACTGCTTTTTTTTGTTTTTGTGCTAGGAACCAACCCTGTGACACATGCATGCCAGACAAGAATCTTATCACTGCGCCATATCCCCAGTTTAAGAGGAAACTCTGGAGGTGCCCAGGAAGCAGTGAATCATCAGGTAGGGAGGCGGGCACCTGACTGGGCTTCTCTCTCAGTCTGTCTGTCTGTCTCTCTCTCTCTCTCTTTCTTTTTTGGTACTAGAGGTGCTTTACCCCTGAGCTATGGGCTATGGGTTACATCCCCAGCTCCCACCCCCTGCGGTTTTTTTTTTGGTTTGTTTGTTTTGGTACTGGATTGAACCCAGAGGCCCTTTACCACTGAGCCACATGGCCAACCCTTTTAATTTTTTGAGACAGGATCTCACTAAATTGCTTAGAGCCTCACCAAATTGCTGAGGCTGGCCCAGAACTTGTGATCCTCATGCCTCAGCCCCACTCCCACCCCTAGTAGCTGGGATCACAGGTGTGTGCCGCCACCTGGCATAGCCACAACGGCACATTTACACTCATGTCTGTACACGGGAAGGCACACTCTGACGTGCATGTTCACCACACTCACACACACACACACACACACACACATTTATACTCTTAAGTCCATTTGCACAGACATTCATACTCCTGCACACCCAGGGAAATCTGCTCCCACATAGGGGCACACAGAGAAGCACACAGACATTCATACATTCTTTTTTTTTTTTTTTTTTTTCTGGTACTGGGGATTGAACCCAAGGGCACTTCACCACTGAGCCACATCCCCAGCCCTTTTTAATATTTTATTTAGAGACAGGGTCTCACTGAATTGCTTAGGGTCTTGCTAAGTTGCTGAGGCTGGCTTTGAACTCATGATCCCCCTGCCTCAGCCTCCCAAGCCTCTGGGATTACAGTCGTGCACCACCACACCTGGCTAATTCATACATTCTTGCACCGAAATTTCCATACTTGTCACACTTGCACAATTAAGATGTGTACTCTTGGGCTGGGGATATAGTTCAGTGGGTAGAGTGTTTGCCTTGCATGCACAAGGCCCTGGGTTCAGTCCCCAGCACCACACACACAAAAAAATACGCACTATTTTGTTTACACTCCTGTACATTTCAGAACCTTCCCAGACACACTGACAGACACACGGGGCCAGCTGGCTCAGGTGCACACATACAGAGCTCCCTCAACCACCACAGCAGCCACCGGCTCAGCTGGGAGCTTCGGCCAACCAGACTGCCTCTTTCTCCCCACCCACTTCCCACCAGCCTCTGGGCTCTCTGAGCCCTCCCTCCAGGGCTGGGGGAGGGGATGAGGCGGATCTCACCTTGCTGATGTGGCAACACAGCTCACCTGGAGCCGGGGCCACACCCTGCACTGGGAAAGGCTTAAAGGAGCAGGACTCCCGGGTGCCCTTCTTTCTCAGGAGGGCAAGTGAGACATAGACAGGGGTCAGATGGTGACTGGGACCTGCACCCAGGACTCCAGTGCCAGAGCCAAATGGGGAGGGGAGGCTCATTCCTGGAACGGGAGTTCTGGAACTCAGACCACCTCCTGCCTGTCCTGACTGGCTGCCTGAGGAAGCTGCTGCTCCTCCGTTCCCAGTTTCCCTAGCAGGCGCTCCCACCCTCTGCCAGTCCTTGCTTCAGGAGCCAGCACCATCTGGGCCCTGTGCCAGAGACCTGGGCGTCCCCCTCCACACCTCTCCTCACTCTCCCTGTGTCCCAAGTGTTTCTCAAAGCCTGGTGGGAGGTGGCTGCACAGTGACAGCCCAGCTCTGCTACTTCCTAGCCACGTGGCTTACGGCAAGCCACACTTACAGGCTCTATAAATGAGGGGATGAACACCCCTCTTCACAGGATAGGTGAATTAAATGACGTAACAGTGGTACAGGCCAGGGACAACAGGTGCAACAAGCCAGGCCTAGGGGCGCCAGTGGGTTTTGTGAGGAGATCGAAGAGTTGCTGGAACATGCTGAGATGGGCCAGGTCACCCCTCCTGGAGCCCCTTGGATCCTGCCACCTTCTAGGGGATCCCACAGGACAAGCCTCTTGCAGTGTTTGCTGCTGTTTCCAAAGCTGTGGCAGCCCAGCCCAACCACTGTGTCATGGTGGGTAGATGGTCTGGGTGGTGGGTGATGGGCAGGTGACAGGGGTGGAGAGGGAGACATGGAGGGAGATCTAACTGCACTCTATTCCCAGAGTACCTGGCTCTTTTTATTTCTTTGTGGTGCTAGGGATTGAAACCAGGGACTTAATGAATACTAGGCAAGCACTCTATCACTCACCTACACCTCCAACCTGAGTACCTGGCTTATTCAGGAAGAACAATTCTGTCTATGGGGCTCCAGGGATAGTGAGACAGAAAGATGCAACCATGTCACGAGGGCTCCGTGTCTAACGTGAGAGATACTCCCATCCAAGAATTCCTGGACTACAAGGGAGACACTTCCAAACTAGCTGGGGGGAGATAACACCTCCCTTGGGATTTCCAGTTTGATAGGAGCAATTCACCCTCTCCTAGGGACCACCAAGCTGGAAGAAGAGATATAACTCTTATTCTCAGGGACCCTGGGTTACAAAGAAGAGAGAGAACACATAACCGGACACAAAAGGTACCAAGATACATGCAAGTAGTGAACACAGATGAATTCAGATTTGTGCATGTGCCTTTTGTGTGTGACCATTTGACTCTCTAAGTGTGCCTGTGTGTATGGCTATGTTGACTCTGTATGCCTCTGTGTATACTTGTATCTCCTAGCTGAGGCCATTGGGAAGGCTTAATGAGTGGACATGGATGGGTGGTGTCTTAGTCCATTTTCTCTTGCTCTAACTGAATACCACAGACTGGGTAATTTATAAAGAAAAGTGGTTCTGGCTGGGTGTGGTGGCACACACCTGTAATGCCAGCCTTTCAGGAGGCTGAGGCAGGAGGATCACAAGTTGGGGCAAACCTGGACAATTTAGCAAGACCCTTTCTCAAAATAAAAAATAAAAAGGACTGGGGATGTGGCTCAGTGGTAGAGTGATCCTGGGTTAAATCCCCAGTATCAAAAGGAAAAAGAAGAGGGAGAAGGTCTGGAGGCTGGAGAGTTGAAGAACATGGCACCTACACTGGTGAGGGTCTTTCAACCCAGGATCTTGTGCTTGTGAGGCAGGCACTCTACCCACTGAGGGTTGCTGCTTGATCTTACAGTGGAGAGAATCACATGGTGAGCTTGAGCAAGCAAGTGTGCCATATTTCCAGCACATGAACTTGGCTGATTCACTCAAACCACACAATAGATAACAAACACTTACCCATTGGACACGATTTGTTGAATGATCTCTCTGTTCCAGTAACTGGAACAGACCCTGGGTATAGCATCAGTAGAAGAGATACCTGTTCTCAGGGGCCATAAGTGTGTAACTGGGGAAGATTTATCATAAATAAGAAATCCCTGTTGCTGCCAGTGGTTTAGAGGAAGCACAGGGACTATAAAAACAGGAGAAGCAAGGAATGGTGGTGCATACCTATAATCCCAGCAGCTCAGGAGGCTGAGGAAGGAGGATGGCAAGTTCAAGGCCAGCCTCAGCAATTTAGTGAGCCCTCAGTGACTTAGTGAGACCCTGTCTCAAAATTTAAAAAAATAATAATAAAGGCTGGGGATGTGGCTAGGTGGTTAAGAGCACCTGCATTCAATCCCTGGTACCAGAAACAAAGGAGAGGAGAGGGAGTTCCTAGAAGTGATAGTAAGCTGTGTCCTGAGTAACAGGCTAGGACAAGGCTGTTTCAGGTAGAGGGAACAGTGTGGGCAAAGACCATGGACCTGGAGAGAGAACACCCAGGAAAGGTTTTCTGGAGAAGGGGACTGAACAGGGTTTTGGAGGAGGTGGTTAGACACAAGGAAGGAGCAGAGCTTTAGTTTAAGGAGTGTAGTGGGAGGGGCCAGAGGAAGTTTGTAAGCCTGAGCTTGCCCTTGGAAATGGAGGGACAGTGCCTAGAAGAGCCTGAGGATCTGAGAGTGACCCTGCAACTCCAGAGGGAGTGAAGAAGCTGTTGAATAGGGGACTTAAGAGGCTGAACTCCTGTACTGGTCTCTGGGCTTTGCTAGGTGAGAGAAACTCATGGAGGCACATGGGGCCTAGGGATAGACCCCAGTGATCCTCATCTGAAAAGGAATTTAACTGTAGCTCCCTCACAGGGTAGAGGTGAGAATTACAATAAACTGCACTTCCAAGTTACTCTCTGGGAGATCATTTATCTCAAGAACTATATTATTGTATTACCCAATCATCCCCCCCACATACACACACACTGGGAACTGAACCCAGGGCCTCATACATGCTAGGCAAGTGCTTTCCTTCTGAGCCACATCCCCAGCCCTTTTTATTTTATTTTGAAATAGAGTCTAGCTAAGTTACCTAGGATGGCCTTGGAACTTTTGAGCCTCCTGCCTCAGCCTCCTTGCCTCAGCCGCCCATGTAGCTGGGATCACAGGTGTGTATCACTGTGCCCAGAGACTGCATTTCCCATTTTATTTTATTTATTTATTTATTTATTTATTTATTTAAATTTAATTTATTTTGATTCACTGTACATGAATGGAGTACAATTGTTTCTCTGGTTGTACATGAAGTAGAGTCACACCATTTGCATAATTATACACGTACACAGGGTAATGATGTTTGTCTCATTCTGTTATTTTTATCCCCCCACCCTGTCCCCACCCCTCTTTTTCCTCAGTGCAATCCATCCTTCCTCCATTCTTGCCTCCCTCCCACCCTGCCTTATGTATCATCCTCCACTTATCAGAGAGATCATTCAACCTTTGGTTTTCTGTAATTGGCTTATCTCACTTAGCATGATATTCTCCAACTGCATCCATTTACCTGCAAATGCCATAATTTTCAAGAATACAAGCAACAACAAGTGTTGGCGAGGATGTGGGGAAAAAGGTACACTCATACACTGCTGGCGGGGTTGCAAATTAGTGCAGCCACTCTGGAAAGTGGTGTAGAGATTCCTTAGAAAACTTGGAATGGACCCACCATTTGACCCAGCTATCCTACTCCTTGGCCTATACCCAAAGGACTTAAAATCAGCATACTGGGGCTGAGTTTGTAGCTCAGTGGTGGAGTGCGTGCCTAGCATGTGTGAGGAACTGGGTTCGATCCTCAGCACCACATAAAAACGAATAAATAAAATAAAGGTATTGTGTCTATCTACAACTAAATAGATATTTTTTAAAAACTCATCATACTACAGTGATGCCGCCACATCAATGTTCATAGCTGCTCAATTCACTATAGCTAGATTGTGGAACCAACCTTGAGGCCCTTCAATAGATGAATGGATAAAGAAACTGTGGTATATATGCACAATGCATTTCTCATTTCACAGCTAAGGAAAACAGGCTCAGAGAGGCCCGAGAGTGCAGAGCTGAAAGTGAGTGTTCTGGATTCCAACCCAGGAATGAGCTTCAGTCTTGGCTCCTTCCCTTGAGCCCACAGTTCGCGGAATGCGCCTTTTAAATCGGTAGATCTGTTGCTGTTACTATTATTGTTATTCATTATTAATTATCACCGTGTGGCTGAAGAACATCTTTGACTCAGCTCTGGGCTCTGCCCGTCCCGCTGTCC
Organism: Glaucomys volans; assembly: GCA_020662805.1. Taxonomy (NCBI): domain Eukaryota; kingdom Metazoa; phylum Chordata; class Mammalia; order Rodentia; family Sciuridae; genus Glaucomys; species Glaucomys volans. The sequence continues at coordinate 257,130 of JAJEJO010048426.1, read as the reverse complement.
GCGCACTGTCGGTCCTGAAAACGCAGGCCCCAGGCGGCCCCGCGCGGCCTTGTCTGGAATGACAACCCCGCGGGGGCGTAGGGTCAGCGTGACGGCGCCCCTTGGAGGCTGAGATTGGTACTGCAGCTGAGCCCAAGCTTCTGCGTCCTCCGCCATGGTGGTCAGCACAGGTGCAGGTCAATGGCTCTACATAATTCAAGAGGGTGGGAGAGAAAGGAGGAAAAAAAGAGAATGAGACGTACCCGGTGCCTCTGGTATGCTGGGCATTTCCTTCACATTTTCCTTTTTTCTTTTGTGGTACTGGGGATTAAATCCATACTAAGCAAGCGCTTTACCACTAAGCTACACCCCCAGCCATTTTTTTTTTTTTGGAACCAGGGATTGAACTCAGGGACACTCGGCCACTGAGCCACACCCCCAGCCCTATTTTGTATTTTATTTAGAGACAGGGTCTCACTGAGTTGCTTAGGGCCTCGCTAAGTTGCTGAGGCTGGCTTTGAACTCGTGATCCTCCTGACTCAGCCTCCCAAGTCGCTTGGATTACAGGCGTGCGCCACCGCGCCTGGCAACCCCCAGCCATTTTTAGTTTTTATTTTGAGATAAGGTCTCCCATACATTCTCCAGGCTGGCCTCCAATTTGCAATCCTCCTGCCTTAGCCTCCCGAGTAGCTGGAATTACAGGGATGTGTCACTGTGCGGGGCTCCACATTTTCTCATTTAAATCTCACTTAACTTCATTTTCCAAAAACAGAACCTGGAGTTCAAGGAGGACAAGTCATTTGTCCAGAGATACAGAACAGTGGCCATGCCTGGGCCCCTGGTAAGTTTGAGGACAGAAGGGCCACTAGATCCCCATTAGACTGACTATAAGCCTCTGGAGGTCTTGGACAACAATGATGGTAATGACAATGATGTCTCACTGCTGGAGACAATATGTTGAATCTTGGGTGCCACCATATCCTGCCTGTATGTGTTTGGTCATCAAGGTTGCTTACCCTCTTCAAGCCTGAAATTTCTCATCAGTAAATGATCTTTATTGCAGGCACTGTGGTATAGGGCTGTTCTGAGGATTCATTGCAATAATGCAGATAAAATGCCTAGTTTACCATCTGATATATAATAAGGGTGCAAGAAAAGAGCTAATATCATTCACACATCTAGCCACTGGTTAAGTTATTTATTTTGTGATGCTGGGGGAAAAAATCCGGGCCTCCTGAAAGCTAGGCAAGCACTTTATCACTGAGCTACATCCCCTAGCTCCAGCCACTGTTCATTGAAAAACTGGGAGTTAGGGATACAAGTAGGAAGAAATAAAAATATTGTTCTTGCTTTAATGATTCACTAATTTTTGTACCCCCAGAATTTAGCACACTGGCTGAGTAATGTTAAATGAATGAATGAAGAGTCATGTTGCAGTCAATCCTGTTTGCAGCTTCTTGGAGATCAAGAAGGAAAAAGGGAGCCGGGTGTGGTGGTGCATGCCTGTAATCCAAGCGACTTGGGAGGCTGAGTCAGGAGGATCGCGAGTTCAAAGCCAGTCTCAGCAACTTAGTGAGGCCCTTAGCAACTCAGTGAGACCCTGTCTCTAAATAAAATAGAAAATAGGGCTGGGGATGTGGCTCAGTAGCCGAGTGTCCCTGAGTTCAATCCCTGGTTCCAAAAAAAAAAAAAAAAAAAAAGAAGGAAAAAGGGTTCAAAGCCAACCTTGGCAACTTAGCAAGGCCCTAAGCAACTCAGTGAGACCCTGTCTCTAAAGAAAATACAAAATAGGGCTGGGGATGTGGCTCAGTGGTGGAATGCCCTGGGTTCAATCCCCAGTATCAAAAAAAAAGAAAGAAGGAAAAAGGGGAGTTTGGGTTTTTGGTATCAAACTCCTAGGCTCAGCTGGGAATAGTGGCAGTCACCTGTAATTCCAGCTACTCCAGAGGTTGAGGCAGAAGGATCACAAGTTTGAAGCCCTATCTCAAAGACAACAACAACAGAAAAGCTATGGATATAGTAGAGGTAGAATTCTCCTGGGCTCAATCCCTACTACTAGATTGATGGAAATAAAACAAACAAACTCCATGTACGTATAATATGTCAAAATACACTTCAGTCATGAATATCTAAAAAGATAAAATTTAAAAATTTTAATACTTTTAGCTGCAGATGGACACAATATCTTTATTTTATTTATTTACTTTTTAAATGTGGTGCTGAGAATCAAACCCAGTGCCTCCCACATGCTAGGTGAGTGAGTGCTCCACCACTGAGCCACAATTCCAGCCCCAAATTTTAAAAAATTTTAAAAACTAAAAAAAGAAATAGAAAGGCAAAGAGAGGAAGGAAGCAAGCAAATGGGGTGGGGAGACAAAAGAAAAAGAAAGCAAGTAGCATCTGTGGGGTGGACTGACTTTTCCAAGGTCACACAATAAGTGCTAGTAGATTTCAGGTTCTGACCAGTTGCCTACAAAGGGTGGATTCGTACCCTGGTTCTAGAATCAGCGGGTTTGAGAGCCCTGCAGGGCATCTCTGTACACCCTCCTCCCACCTCTGGAGGGTTGCAGGGTCTGCAAGCAACAGAGTAGAATGGCCATGATTCTGCCCATTAGTTCCTGAGCTGAGCCTCGTATTTGGCCACTTTTCACAACAATCCTGTGAAGAGGTGCTGACTGTCCATTCACAGACAGGGAACTGAGTTCAGGGAGTCATACAGGACAGGTTTTGGGTATGGTAAAGACCGCTATGCAAGCTCCACCTCCGCTGCTGCCCTCTGGTTTCCCCAGACAGAACCTGATAGAGGTCACCTCTCTATTAGTCCTGCCCTGGTTCCTCCCATCCTTAGGTCTACTGACTCAGGCCCTTTTTCTCAGCCAAGGTAACCACAGGCCTAAGACTAAGGTGGGGTAAGATGGATCCCACATGTTGTGCCCCTGCCCAGGGTGGTGGCCCGATGGGATGTGTTCACAACTTTTTTTTTTCCTGGGGGGGGTACCAGGGACTGAACCCAGGGGTGCTTAACCACTGAGCCCATCCCCAATCCATTTTAATATTTTATTTAGAGACAGGGTCTGGCTGAGTTACTCAAGCTGACTTTGAACTTGCAATCCTCCTGTTTCAGTCTCCTGAGTGGCTGGGATTATAGGTGTGAACCACTGCACCCAGCTGTAAAATTTTTTTTCCTCTTTCTTTTTCTTCTCCTTCTTCTACCACTGAGCAACATACCCAGTCCTTTTTTTTTGAAAAAAATTTTTTAAGCCAGGTGTGGCGGTGCACGCCTGTAATCCCAGCAGCTCAGGAGGCTGAGGCAGGAGCATCTCAAGTTCAAAGCCAACCTCAGCAAGGGCAAGGTGCTAAGCAACTCAGTGAGACCCTGTCTCTAAATAAAATTAGGGCTGGGGATGTGGCTCAGTGGCCGAGTGCCCCTGAGTTCAATCCCCGGTTCCCAAAAAAAAAAGAAAGAAAAGAAAATTTTTTTTTAGTTGTAGATGGACACAATACTTTCATTTTATTTATTTATTTTTATGTGATGCTGAGGATCGAACCCAGTGCCTCACACATGCTAGGCAAATGCTCCACCACTGAGCTACAGCCCCAGCACCCCCAGTTCTTTTTATTTATTTGTTTTTTTATTATAGTTCGAGACAGGGTCTTGTTAAATTGCTGAGGCTGGCCTCGAACTTTCAGTTCTCTTGCTTCAGACTACCAAGTAGCTGGGATTACAGATGGTCACCACCACACCTGGCCTGGGTTCAGTTCTTACTGTTGGGGTTTCTGTAGGAAATGGACACACCAAGGAGGAAGGTCCGTGAATTACCTGTTCAGAGCTGGGGATATAGCTCAGTTGGTAGAGTGCTTGCCCGGCAAGCACAAGGCCCTGAGTTCAATCCTCAGCACCGCAAAAAACAAACAAACAAACAAACAAACAACAACAACAACAAAAAACCAAGTTCCTGTTCAGAGAGAAGCATGGTGAAGCATATTCTGGGACAAAGAACAGTGGGCTTGAATCACTACCACCTTGGGCCTGAAGGAACAAGGAAGACGAGGCTTCTTAGTGAACCTGGTAGGAACTACACCCTTAGGTACAGGTCACCTGAAAGGAGCTGTGGCTTTTGGTAGAGGAGTATAGTAATTGCCAACATCACAGAGGGAGGGAGGGAGGCATAATAAATATGCTGATCACACTCTTCCCCTCCCTCGGGTCTCCTGCCAGTGTCTCCTATTAGCCAAGCCCCACCTGAAGCCAGAAGACAAGGGGGCCATGAAACTGTCAGTTGGAGTCAGCCCCAGGACACCACAGGGTAGCAGAGAAGCGTGGAGAATGGAGGGGAGGCAGGAAATAGCCAGCCCTGGCTGTCCTCTTCTTGGATTGGGCTTTGTGGAGGGGGTAACAGTGGTTGTGTTTGTTCTTCAAGGCACGATCTGTGCCTGACTCTGCAACACCCTTTCCCTTCCTTCCAGGCCCAGTTACTCTGTCCAAGGGCAGTTACCCGTCCTGGAGTTAATCTCTCCCACCCCTGGCCTCCCTGGTTCTCAGTGCCTGTCAGCACATCATTCAGCCTAGGGATCTGGCATTACCCTCTGCACAGGCTTGTTTCCCCAGGAGGTGACTCCAGCCTCCTCTACACAGTGAGCTTCTTGCAGGCTTGGGCTAAATAAGGCTACTTGCTGACACAGGTTTGATAGACCAAGAGCTAATGTGTGCCAACCGAACGGTCCTACAATCTCACATACCTCACTCTACCTGGGTGGACACAATCTGGGCACATTTGTATGTCTGTCTTCTGGAGTAGACTGGGGCTCCCTAGTAGTGGGTGCTCAAGCCTAGCGCACAACAGGTGTCAAATGTTGCCTGAATTGGCCTAGGTAGGAGCATCCTTCTCTCCTTCCTTCTACAACATATTTTCCTATGACATGCTGGACCCTGCACTGGTCCCTGGGGTCATAGCAATAAACAAGATACACTAAGTCCTTGTCCTCCTGGGGTTTCCATTCTAGTGGGGGAAGCAGAGCAAGAAGGAATTAAAAATAAACCATATCACTGCAGGTTGTGAGAACAGCTACACAGAAAATAAACTGGGCGATGGGATAAACAGTCAATTGGTGGACATTTTAGCTGCATGCCTCCGAAAAGATGACAGGTGAGCTGGTAGAAACTGGGATGTGAAGATCTGGAAAGGGTTCTAGGCAGAGGGAACAGCAAGGACAAAGGCTCAGAGGCAGAGGAGTTTCTGGGATCCCAGGACAGGGGATTCAGTGTTTCAGTCTAAAGAAGGGCTTAGGGGAAGCGGGAGAGGATAAGGAATTCAGTCTTGGGGGGATTGCCCTGGGCCAGCTTCTGGGCGAGGGGCTGAAGAGGAAGGGACAGCAGCCCTTCTGAATGCTGCCCTTGCCACCTGTTGCCTAGCAGCCACAGCAAACAGCACCCGCTGGCAGGCCTTGAGCTTGCTTCCTTTGCTCCCCCCTGACTGGCAGCAGCTGTCAAAAAACCAGCCACTAAAGTGTTGCCAACCTCCTCCCCTGGAATATTTCAGGGGTAAGTCAGAAAACAGTCAGCCGCCTCCAAAACCCGAGTTTTTCTCCTGCATACCTTACAAGGGTATATTGGACTGCCCTGGTGTTAATCTTCCACCCCCTCACCATAGAGAACTATAAATATACAGATGGTGGATGAATGAACATGGTACATATCCCAGTCACAGAGGACACTCCACACATCTGCTTCTGAGTACCATCCCCCCCTGCTGCCATCCCAGGGTCAGCCAGTCAGGTATACGATCACAGTCTCACACAGGACCATGTGCACACCCAGTCACTGCAGCCAGCTCCCCGCTCCCCACCCCTGCACCCACAAAGAACACATCCCAACAATCACCACATACATTCATCCTGTGATCAGAGTCCCACATCCACATGCCCACATAGGGCACCCAACCCCACAATCTTTCACTCTGCACACAAATCCAGGACCTACCATTGTGGGTACCTTGATCACAACGTCCAAATCCACACTCATTAAACAAAATCGCATGATTTCACCACCCCACCCCACACTCAAGGGCTTTCTTATTAAACTGAAGTTCCAGCCCCTGGAACTTGTTCTTCTGGGGATTGAGTCAAAACCTCCCCAGACCCAGGAACTGAGTGGAAAAAAGGAATCAAAAGCCTGAGGCCCAGTTCTGGAAGGGCTGCAGCAGCTTTTTCCTTGGGGGTAAGAGTTCAGTGTTGAAGTTTGACCCTAGTCCTAGGGGGCCAAGGACTTGGGGGAGGGGATATGCCTTGAGGTTGATAAAAGGGTGGGGGTCACAGAGACCACCAGGGGACCCCAGGACAGAAGGTGGTGTTAAACATGGGCTCAATCTTAGCCTTAAACCCCTCCACAGTCCTCCCACCGTCCTTCCCTAACCCCAGCCCCTGGCCCCCAAGCCCCAGGGTGTCCTCAGACGCAAGGGGTGTGGCTGTCATCCCTCCTCCTCCAGCCGGCGCCCTGCCCCACCCCTTCACGACAGCTGCGGGGCACCCGGAGCGAGGCTGCGCTCCAATCCCCTGCGCTGGTGGGGTTCTGAGGGCGCCGACACTCCCAGACACAAACCTGGTGCGGGGTGCTGGGTCCCTCTGCGCACCCCTCCCCCAAATCTTGCTCTCTTGGGGCTGCAGAGCCCTCCCCCTGGCCTCCCCTATAACCCGGACCCCAGGAAGGGAAGATAGAAGGAAGGTTCGGGAAGATCTCGGGGCTGGCAGGTTCTGGAAAGGTCGCTGGCCGCCCCTCACCCCCATCCCACCCCTCCCCACCCCACCCTGCCGCTCCCGGGAGGGGCGGCCTCTCCCCGCCCCCAGGGCCGCGGCCCGCTCCCTCCTCCCGCGGGCGGGAGCCGGGGCCAAGTGGGCGCGCCCGGCCCGGGGTGGCCGGGATCCGGTGTCGGCTGCAGCTGGCAGTGCGGCGGGCGCCGGAGCAGCGGCCGGCGGGGCCGGCTATTAATAACGCGCCCGCCGAGCCCGGGGTCGCGCAGCCATGGCCAGTCCGGAGCTCAGGCGCGGCGGGGACGGCGCCGCCCAGGCCGCGAGGTAGGACAGTCCAGGGCTTGCGTCGCCTCCCCTTTGGGGAGGGGGTGTTGGACATGTTCCCTTCCCCCACCCGCGGCCCCTCACCAGGCTGGGGGTAATGGTCCAGCCGGGGTGGGGCACTGGGCGGAGCCACCGATCGAAGGGAGATGGGGAGCCCTGGCCCGGGGTCTTGGCACCTTCCTTGATCAGTGGTTTTTATAATCCCCCTCCCCCTCCCAAGGGCATGTGAGAATTAACCCTTTCAGGCTATAATCGGCTCAAAATCAACTTGGTCCATCTGTCCAAAAACAACACTGGTTTTCCGTCATTCCTCACTCCAAATGTCAACTGGGGAAACCAGTTGTGAATTCGCTGTGTGAAGCCACTTGGTGCAAGGTTGGGCATTTGCCAACTTGAAGTTAAAGAGTCTGTTCAGGCAGCTTGTTCTCTCCTGTCTAGCTTGGGATGGGGGTGGGGAGGGTCTACTTGCCCTAGAGCAGCAGGAGGGTTCTGACTGGGCAGGGACCAGGAGGGACAGCTGCTACTCTGTCCAGATTGTCAGCTTACCACTGGTTAGGGTGAAGGGACCTGTGGCCAAGGGATTTGGGAGTGAGTGGGGAATATTTTTGCCCCATCAGGCTGTAGCCCTGGGACTTCCTTGTGTACCAAGAAGGTGGAGGTGCAAATACATACCTGTTGACATTGATCCACTGTCCTATCCCTCATGTGGATCACAATCTTACACGTAAAATCACCTGTGCTGCTATGTACACATATAGGTGCACCCACGTGTAATCTTGCCTGCACAATGTCACACACACACACTTCCTGCCAAATCCCTGGTGGACAGTGTTAGGGAACTGCTGGAGTCCTCTGGGAACAGGGAGAAAGTGGCAGAAGCAGGCTGCCTGGGCTCAAGGAAGTCTGAGGTTAAGGACCCTGACCAAACTCGATCTTTCTCCCCTTAGTCTCCCATAATGTGCTTCTTTCCCAGCTGGGTAGAGAGAGGCAGCGGTATGAGGACAGCATCTGGTACCCTGGGTGGGGTGACAGCATGGTCTGGGAGTCAGGAAGCCTGGGTTCTACTCCAGCTTTGCCAGTTGACCTTGGGTAAATCTCCTCCTTGAAGGTCAGTCATTTCTTCCTGTCTTCTTTTTAAAGACCCCACCCTGGGAAGGAGAATATAACTGTTCTTAGGAAATTCACTGTCAGTGAGACAGACACATGCACTTCTGTAATGCAATCAACTGAGTGCAAGATGAGCTTCATTTAGAGTGTTTGGAGGACCTAGGGGGTCTTGTTTGGGAAATAACTTCCCAGAGGAGATGAGTTTGAGCAAGTCTTGAAAGATGAGTAGAAATTTGTTAATAGAAATCTGCTATCTTTCTTTTCTTTTTACTGGGAATCCAACCCAGGGCCTCAATGCATGCTAGGCAAGCACTCTATCCCTGAGCTACACCCCAGCTCTAAGAAAGATGTTTTTGGCCACTATGTGCCAAGCTCTATTATATGTGCCATACCACAGTTACTTCTTCCAGACCTCACAGAGGCAGAGTGGTAAGTGCTGTGGCCTTCTCTAGGCCTGTCTGCCACTTGTATGAGTTGTGGAAATTCCAGTGAGTTCTTCACTCTCTTTGTGCTTCGGCTTCCTCATCTGTTTATACAATAGGGATACTAGAGGAATATTCTATAAGCAAGTATTCATGTAAAGTGCTTAGAATAGTGCCTTGAATGTTGTTAAGTCATTCCAACGTGGAGGACTCAGCAGGAGCATGATGGGAAGGCCACTGGCTGGGAACGTGGGGTCTCTTGGTAGCAGAGTGGACCTGGCTGATTGAGCAGGTGTGTCTTACTGGTGACAGGAGCTTGACCTTTTTGCTTAGTATAGGGCTATTCTCTAGGCAGGTGGTGTTTGGGAAGATGCATTTCTCAGCCACTGGATCCCTCAGTCATTGTGGGCTCAGAGTGGGAAGTGTGAAAAGTGAACACATGTTCTGGGTTGTCAGGCATGGGGTGGGTTGCAGGAGTAATGTGAGCTGAGCCTAAAAAAAGGTAAGTTGAAGCCATATGAAATTGTGAAGTGGAGCCACATTAGGGTGTAGCAAGCTAACTGTGGCCCTGTAGAGAATACACTGGGTGAGGAGAAGGAAGAAGCCCATTAGAAGGTTGGTACAGCTGGGCTCGGTGGCCTGTAATTCCAGCAAGTAGGGCAGTTGAGGCAGAAGGATTGCAAATTCGAGGCCAGCATCAGCAACTTAGCAAGATCCTGTCTCAAAATAAAAAGGGCTGGGGATGTAGCTCTGTGGTAAAACACTCCTGGATTCAATCCCCAGTACCAGGAGAGGGCAGAGAATATGAGGGAGCTGCCCTATATGCTAAGGAAATCTTGGCTGCCTCAATAGGATTCAAGTGTCCAGGGACTTGGTTTTTTTTTTTTTTTTGTATTGGGGCTTGAACCCAGGGGCACTTAACCACTGAGCCACATCCCCAAACCTTTAAAAATATTTTATTTAGGGACAGTGTCACACGCACACTTCCTGCCAAATCCCTGATGGACAGTGTTGGACAGAGTCTTGCCTAGTTGCTTAGGGCCTCACTAAGTTGCTGAGCCTGGCTTGGAACTCCCAAATCTCTGGGATTACATGTCTGGTCACACCTCCTACTGCCTTTTTTTTTTTTTTTTTGTACTGGGGATTGAACCCAGGGCACTCCACCACTGAGCCACATCCCCAGCCCTATTTTGTATTTTATTTAGAGACAGGGTCTCACTGAGTTGCTTAGGGCCTCGCTACGTTGCTGAGGCTGGCTTTGAACTCGCGATCCTCCTGCCTCAGCCTCTCAAATGCTGGGATTACAGGCGTGCACCACCACGCCCGGCACCTACTGCCTTTAATACTCATCCCCAAGGGACAGTGACAATATGGAACCTGGTCAGAAGGAATTGATTCAAATGAGGAGGACACTAGAAACTTTGGCATGTATGGAGTAATTGAAAGGTTAGTTATCTTTTTTTTTTTTTTTTTGGTGTTAGTGATTGAACCCATGGGGCTTTGCACATGCTAAGTACATGCTTGACCATTGAGCTATACCCCTAGCCTCTGAGTTAGTTATCTTTAAGAGTTCAGAGAACAGACATGGAAAGCAGAATTGTCTGATTTAAAAGGGAGAGTCAAGTCCAGTAGGCAAGTATTGCAAGAAAAAAAGTTTCTACTTGAACATTAGAATTTCACTCTATGGAGTACATAGTAGAGGCTCAGGTGTGAGTTTCCTATCCTTGAAGTTATGTAAACAGAGATGAGACAGTGACTTTGTGAGTTTGCTTTCAGGGGATCAAAACAATGGACTGTGTGTGTGGAGGTGGTAGATCAATAGCGGAAAGGGAGCCTACATCTGAGAACCTGCTGCAATCTACGTTCATCAGGAATATTTGTCTTTAGTTTTCTTTCCTTGATATGACTTTGTCTGGTTTTGACACTTCGGGTATACTGGCTTCATAAGTTGTATTCAAGATTATTCCCTTCTTTTTTATTTAATGAGTACTTTGAAGATTGGTGTTAATTCTTCTTTAAAAGTCTGGTAGATCTTGGCTGAGAATCCATCTGATCCGGGGTTTTTCTTTGTTGGAAGACTTTTAATTGCTGCTTCAATCTCATTTGATATTGATCTGTTTCTATATCTTCCTGATTCAATTTGGGCAGCTCATACTGTGTCCAGAAATTTGTCAATGTCTTCTAGATTTTCCAATTTATTGGAGTATAAATTTTCAAAATAATTTCTAATGATCTTCTGGATTACAGAAGTGTCTGTGGTGATATCTCCTTTTTCATCTTTAATTTGTTGATTTGGGTCTTCTCTCTCTCTCTCTTGGTTAGTTTGGCAAAGGATTTATCAATCAGTATCAATCATAGTAGAGGCTCGGGTATGAGTTTCCTCCCCTTAAGGTTATATAAGCAGAGATGAGACAGTGACTTTGAGGGGGTGCTATGAGGAGATCAAAACAATGGACTGTGTGTGTGGAGGGGGTAGATCAATAGAGGGAAGGGAGCAGACAAGTGACTTTTATCTTTTCAAAGAACCAACTCTTTGTTGCATTGATCCTTTGTATTTTTAAAAAATATTTTTAGTTGTAGATGGACACAATACTTTTATTTTATTTATTTATATGTGGTGCTGAGGATCGAACCCAGTGCCTTACACATGCTAGGCAAGTGTTCTACTGCTGAGCTACAACCCCAGCCCTGTATTGTTTTTTTTTTTATTCTCAATTTCATTAATTTTGGCTCTGATCTTCATTATTTCCTGTATTCTACTGTACATATATGAATGTAACACAGTGAATTCCATCTTTATGTATATCTATAAAGCACCAACTAAAAAAACAATAAATAAATAGAAGGAAGACCAGTAGAGTAGAGGAAGGGGAATTGAGGGAGGAGGGGAGGGAATGAGGAAGCACTGGGGACTCAAATGGAGCAAATTTCATTTCATGCATGTATGATTATGTCAAAATGAATCCCACTATTATGTATAATTATAATGCACTAATAAAAACATTTTTTAAAACTCGACCTGTGGCTGATGGCTCTGTCATGAACCATCCTACCACTGTGGCAAACCTTTCACTTTATTTTTTTATTTTTTTATTTTTTTTTTTTTTAAAAGGGCATTCTTTTTTTTTTTAAATATATTTTAGATATAGGTGACACAATACCTTTATTTTATTTTTATGTGGTGCTGAGGTTTGAACCCAGGGCCTCACACATGCTAGGCAAGCACACTACCACTGAGCCACAGCCCCAGCCCAAACCTTTCACTTTAAATCATTTCTTTTGTAGGGAAACAAGAACAGAGGCCAATTCTCCTCTTCAAGAAGAGAACCGTGAATCCTGGAATGAACCTGAGACCTTGAATGCAGAAGTTACACTATCTTTGGAGGGAACCGTGAACCTAGAAGACATTCTTTACCTTGGCAACACAGGAGACTTTGAAGAGACACCACTCTATGTGGAAGAGACAGAGAAGCCAGAGGAAACACTGTATATTGAGGAGACCAGGCAGCCAGAGGAAGCACTCTATGTTGAAGAGCTTGCAAGTCCAGAGGAGTATGTGGAGGAGATTGTGAAGCCAGATGAGGTACAGTTTGTGGAGCAGCCTGTGGAGCCAGCAAACAGCCTGAGTCAAGGGCAGATTGTTTGTGAGAGAGAGATGGTGGCAAAAGAGGAGAATTCTTGCCCTGGGGAGAGCCTCAGAGCAGGGCCGAGCTCCAGCCCAGAGGAGAACCTGAGCATGGCAGACCTGGAACTGTTAGAGGGCCGTTTCCAGCAGTGTGTGCAAGCAGTGGCCCAGCTGGAAGAGGAACGGGATCAGCTCATCCATGAGCTCGTGCTGCTCCGTGAACCAGCTCTGCAGGAGGTACAGCAAGTCCATCAGGACATCCTGGCTGCCTACAAGCTGCATGCCCAGGCGGAGCTGGAAAGGGATGGGCTAAGGGAGGAGATCAGGCTGGTCAAACAGAAGTTGTTCAAGGTGACCAAGGAATGTGTGGCCTACCAGTACCAGCTGGAGTGCCGCCAGCAGGATGTGGCTCAGTTTGCCGATTTCCGGGAAGTGCTGACTACTCGGGCAGCCCAGCTCTCAGAGGAACTGGCACAACTCCGGGATGCCTATCAGAAGCAGAAGGAGCAGTTAAGGCAACAACTAGAAGCACCCCCAAGCCAGAGGGATGGGCACTTTCTCCAGGAGAGCCGGCGGCTATCTGCCCAGTTTGAAAATCTCATGGCAGAGAACCGTCAGGGCCTAGAGGAAGAATATGAACCTCAGCTGCTACGGCTCCTGGAGAGGAAAGAAGCAGGGACCAAAGCTCTGCAGAAAACCCAGGCTGAGATCCAGGAGATGAAGGAGGCTCTGAGACCCCTGCAAGCAGAGGCCCGGCAGCTCCACCTGCAAAACAGGAACCTGGAGGACCAGATCACACTTGTGAAGCAAAAACGAGATGAAGAAGTGCAGCAGTACAGGGTAGGCCCACTGGTTGTGAAAGGAAGTGAGGTCTTCTAACAAGAAGGAGAGGGTGGTCAGAATCTAATGTCTTTGGGCTTGGAGGATACTGTCCTGTGTTGGAAGAACAATGCCTCTTCTGGGGCCATTCACTCATATCTAGACTCCATTCTTCATTCACCTCATTCAGTCAGGCCTGTATTAGGAGCTGAAATTACTTGCACTCTTTGAGTTCACACAGCACTTTCACACCAACTATCTAATTTTTTTTTTTTAGAACTGGGGATTGAACTCAGGGACACTCGGCCACTGAGCCACATCCCCAGCCCTATTTTGTATTTTATTTAGAGACAAGGTCTCACTGAGTTGCTTAGGGCCTTGCTAAGTTGCTGAGGCTGGCTTTGAACTCGCGATCCTCCTGCCTCAGCCTCCTGAGTTGCTGGGATTACAGGCGTGCACCACCGCACCTGGCTCCAACTCTCTCATTTGATCTTTACATTAATACCATAGTATTTTCATCTTTTAGATGAGGAAAGTGAGGCTGTGTTTGAACTAACCCAACCCCAAGTATTTCAGTGCTCCTTCCTAGGTACCTTCTTCTAATTCTAACTGAATAGTGAATGAATCACTCTTGGGTATATGCAGAGCTGGAGGGAAGGAGGCCAGATAGAATGAAATTCATCCCTTTTCTCCACCCTCAAGTCCCACCCATCCAATCTCCACCTTAAAGTTGTTCAGTCTTTAGACTGGGATGAAATCTGTAACTCTCTATTCCTCGTTTTCCTTTTTTGTGCATGTCGCCATCTCCCTTGTATTCAAGTTATTTCTGATTAAGTGTGAGCCAGTTCTAATCCCTTTTTAGAACAGTGGAGTATAAATACTAAGTGAATAAACAATTTTGTCTGCCTCTCCCATAGACTGTGGGCTTTCAGAAGGTAGGGGCTGTGCTTAAGTTACCTCTGTATTCTCTGCCACTCAGGCTCAGGACACATCAGGTAAGTGCTGAGTAAGGTGTTGCTGAGCACTATGAGACTTTATTCTGGGGCTTTAATTTATTTTGGAGAGGCAAGGTCTTCTTAAATTGCCCAGGCAGACTGACCTCTAATTTGGCATCCACCTGCCTCATCTTCCCAAGGAGCTGGGATTATAGGGATGTGCAACTGTGCCCAGCTGTGTGGGGCTTTTTTAATTTGTCTTTTGGTATAGGGATTGAACCCAAGCAGGAATGCTTTACTCCTGAACTAATTCCCAGTTCTTTTTTTTCAATTTTTTTCAATTTTTTTTTTTTTTTAATTATCAGTGGATCTTTATTTTATTTATATGTGATGCTGAGAATGGAACCCAGCACACCAGGCAAGTGCTCTACCACTGAGCCACAACCCCAAATCCTCCCAGTTCTTTATTTTCTTTTTTCCCACCTAGAGACATAGACAAGAGGTTTGTTTTTTATTAAAAAAAAGGGTTTTTTTGTACTGGGGATTGAACTCAGAGGTAAGGATGCTTTATCACTGAGTCATATCTCCAGCCCTTTTTATTTTGAGACAGGGTCTCCCTAAGTTGTTTAGGGCCTCATTAAATTGCTGAGGCTGGTCTCAACTTGTTATCCTCCTGCCTCCTCCTGAGTTGCTAGAATTATAGGCATGCACCACCACACACAACTTAGGTTTATTTAGGAAAACAGAGGGTACATTCTAGGGAGAATATGGGCTGTCTCAAGAGTGAGGTTTGGGGTAAAGCAAGGAATACACATTCAAGGGAGAATGTGGGCCAGCTACAGAGGGAGAAACAGCCCCCAGTCCTTTTTTGTAAACTTTGAGATAGGGTCTTGCTAAATTGCTGCAGATGGCCTTGAACTTGTGATTCCCCTACCCTATAGGCATGAGCCACTGTACAGGGTCTTTCAGTACAGTATTTTTTTTTCATATTTAATTATATAGTTTACAGAAAATAACATTATGTCTAATTTCATTATACCAGTAATCTAAATTTCCTAGTCAGAGCAGTATTTTTGTCTTTTGAAATATGCATTGCTTTGGGTAAACTTAAAAAATCAAGCCAGGTGTGGTAGCATATGCCTACAGTCCCAGTGATTCTGGAGGCAAGAGAATCACATGTTCCAGGCCAGCCTGTCTCAAAATGAAAAGGGCTATGATACATTTCAGTGGCAGAACAGTTGCCTATGCGTGAGGTCCTGAGTTCAACCCCCAGACCGCCAAACCAAAGCCAAACACCTTATGCCTTCCTGGAGATTTTGATATACCTTAAGGGGACATGTCCCCTGTTGAAAATGGCTGCATTCACTTGATTGAATATTTTATCAAGGTTTCTGTGTTTGTCTTATGAAAACAGTGGGGTTTGGTCATGCATTGGGTATATTCCTTTCCTTTTGGGGGATTGGGTACTGGGGATTGAACCCAGGAGTGATTTACCACTGAGCTACCCCCACCCCTATTTATTTTTGAGATGGGGTTTCACTAAGTGGCTGAGGCTCACCTCAAACTTGCAATCCTTCTGCCTCAGTCTCCCCAGTTGCTGGGATTATAGGCGTGCATCACTGCCCCAGCTGTATGTTTTCAAATTATTCATAATATCCTCACTTTCCCTAACCCTAACCCTAACCCACTTTTTTTTTTAATTGGTTCACAATCCTAGTGAAAGGACAATTATTTATTCAGCCTAAGTACTGTCCTTAACAACTAAAGCATTATGTTAATAATTGTAACTCAGGGTAAAAAGTAATGTGATATAAGAGATGTGCTTACAAGTAAGAGGGCTATGGGATAGATTATTTTTAGCCATGGGGTTAAATCGAGAAGGCATCATGGAAAAAAAGTGGAATTTGAGCTAGGAATTGAAGTGTAGGAAGAATTTAGACCTGTGCTGTCCCATAGGAATATAATGCAAATCAATATGTATTTTAAAATTTCTAGTAACTATATTAATAGAAATAGGTGAAAGTAGTTTTAACATATATAGGTATGTATGTGTGTATATATATATACATAAATATATATACACGTACACACTTTTTGGAGGCAGGAGGTGGGGGATTACTGGGGATTGAACTCAGGGGCACTTTACCACTAAGCCACATCCCCAGTCCTTTTGAGACAGTCTTGCTAAATTGCCCAGTCTTGTCTTAAACTTGTGATCTTCCTTCCTCATCCTTGTGAGTCACTGGGATTACAGAAATAAAACACTGAGCCTGGCAGTTTAAACATTTTATCTAACCCTAAATATCCAAAATATAATTAGCATTTTGGCTGAAGGTAAAAGGTGAAAAACTGCTAAAGTTAAGTTGAACTGTGAAGGTATGTTGGGGTAGAGCACCTTCAAGTTTATTTAAAAAATTTTTATGATAATGGGGATTGAAGCCATGGGTAGTCTACCATCAAGTTACATCCACCATCCTTTTTTATTTTAATTTTTTTTGGTACTGGGGATTGAACCCAGGGTCACCCCACCACTGAATTTTAAGACATGCCTCAAACTTGCCATCCTCCCGCCTCAGCCTCCCCAGTTGCTGGCACATTGGATTTTGAAACCAAAATTAGTCTTTTGGATTTTATTCAGTAGCCAGTTGAATAATTAAGGTGTTTATTTTTTAATTAAAGGTTTTTAATCAGGAGTAACATGGATAGTTCTCTACTTTTATAAAGTACTGATGGCAGTGTGTAAAATGGGCCAGATCAAAGACAAAGGAGGCTAATTAAGCTATTTTATGTGAGAGATTATATTCAATGGTGGCGGGAATAAACAGGGATTAGGGGGTAGTGGTGGTTCAAGAACAATTGCAACTAGGTGCTGTTGTACACACCCATAATCCCAGTGACTTGGGTGGCTGAGGCAGGAGGATCACAAGTTCAGAACAAGTTGCTTAGCCAGGCCCTAAGCAATTTAGTGAGACACTGTCTCAAAATAAAATATAAGGGGCTGAGAGTGTAGTTCAGAGGTAGAGTGCTTGCCTGGCACCTGTGAGGCACTGGGTTCAATCCTTAGCACTGCATAAAAACAAGTAAAATAAAGGTATTAAAACATTTTTAAAATAGATAAAATATAAAAAAGATCAGGGATGTGGCTCAGTGGTTATAAGTGCTCCTGGGTTTAATCCCTGGTATGAAACAAAACAAAACATAAAACCAATTGTTGAAGCTGGGCATTGTGGTAATCCAAACAACTCTGGAGGCTGAGGCAGGAAAAATCACAAGTTTGAAGCCAACCTGGGCAACTGAGACCCTGTCTCAAAAAGGGCCAGGTGGGCTGGGGATATAGCTCAATTGGAGTGCCTGCTTCACAAGCACAAAACCCTTGGGTTCAATCCCCAGCACAAGAAAAAAAAAGCGGGGGGGCCGGGATGTAGCTTAGTGTAGAGCACCCTTGGATTTAATCCTCAGTACCAATAAATAACAGAATAATAAACTTAGTGATTTGATGAGAAGTCAGAGGAAGCTGAAATTCCAGACAAGGATAACTAAGGATGGTGGTGCCATAAAATGGGGATTTCTTCATTGTTTTTTTGACACAGTACCAAGTACAAAGTTATTTTCCCCAGTGATTTAACACTTTACTGGGTTTGTTTCATGTCTCGTGATCTGTTCAGCTTTTCAAGGATAGTTAAATGAAACTTACCATGTTAAGTAGAAATCAGGGTTTGAAAGGACTAATTCTTTCTGAAATGGCTTCCTGGGGCTGGGGATGTGGCTCATTGGTAGAGTGCTTTCCTAGCATGTGTAAGGCCCTGAGTTCAATCCTCAGCACCAAAACCAAACCAAACCAAACAAACACACACCAACTCTGAAATGGCTTCCTAAAGTATATTTGTCAAAGTTTTCCTATTTTTATCTGATTACTTTTCAAGGGTGCCCCCTTAATTCTTAGACTGTGCTCTAAGAATCAGTTTGCCTTTATCATCACCTTCATCATCCACTCAAGGGTTTCCAAATGTCTCCTATCTGCCAATCAGTGAGCTACAATGCTGGCAATAGTGATAAGACTAGTAGGAGGTGAGGGGGAGTTCCTGCCCTCCAAGAATTTGCAGTTCATGAGGGATAAAATGAATACATTTCAGCCAGGCGCGGTGGCGCTGGCCTGTAATCCCAGCACTTGGGAGGCTGAGGCAGGAGGATTGCAAGTTCAAAGCCAGCCTCAGCAATTTAGTGAGGCCCTAAGCAACTCAGTGAGACCCTGTCTCTAAATAAAATACAAAATAGGGCTGGGGATGTGGCTCAGTGGTGGAGTGCCCCTGGGTTCAATCCCCAGTACCAAAATAAATAAATAAATAAATAAATAAATAAATAAATAAATAAATAATTCATAAAACCTAAGCATTGTTGATTTTAAGATGTCTCTTGTTAAAATGTGAAAGTCTTGGTAGCACTTTCCTGTAATTCCAACAACTTGGGAGGCTGAGGCAGGAGGATGGCAAATTCAAGGCCAGCCTGGGCAACTTAATGAGACCATCTCAAAAAAAAAAAAAAAAAAAAAAAAAGCTGGGCATGTATAGCTGAGTGGTAACAGTGCCTCTGAGTTCCATCCCCAGTACCAGGAGAAAAAAAAAAAAAAAAAAGTGAAAGTCTTCATGAAATAATACACTTCAATGTGATAAACAGTGTAATTGTTGTAGGAATAAAGCACCATATAAATGACAACAGGTATGCTGCGTGGAGAAACAAGGAGAAATTTTAGAGGATTAATAACAGCCAATCATTCGTTTAATCCTTACACCTCTATGAGGAAGGTATGAAGTATTTGAAAAATTAGAAAATGAAGGGGGCACTGAAGTCATTTGTCCCAGGTTATTCAGCTTGGGAGTGATGCTGCAAGGATGTAGCTCTGAACAATCTGGCTCAAGTCCACACCCAACTACTACAAGATGCTGGAGCTGAGCCTTGAAGAATTCACTGAACAGGTAGGGAACGGTATTCTCAACAGAGGTAACAGTTCATACAAAAGCAGGAGATGCAAAAAGACACTCTGGGAAGTGAGCTCAGTGTGGCTGAATCGATCACAAAGCAAGAAGCAGGCATAAGGCTGGAGGTAGATTGGGACCTGACTGGTCTCTGAAGATCTCTGAAGGCAGACCCTTTCTAAAACAGAATTTTACCAGGCAAGCATTCTATCATGGAGCTACTCCCGCAGCACCCAGAATTTTATTTGGAACTCTAGTATACACAACATGTAAAAATGGAGTTCCTCTAAAAGTGGCAAGGGCACTTATTTGGCCCGCTCCTGGGAAAAAGCCTGCCATCTATGAAGGCACAAAAATGGAGTTGCAGGAGTATAAATTCTAAGCTAACAGCAACTCCTGGCTCAATCATATACTAACTGGGAAATGCTGCTTATTAACTGGGTGGTTCAGTTCCCTTACATACCGAATGGGATTAATCTACTATCAAACCACAGGGTCGCAAGAAATGAGCTAATATTTGTAAAGCTCTTGTGATGGTGCACGGCACAGCTATATGCACTTTTGAGGTAGCAGTTTGGATGGCACGTTGAGCGCCTGGAAAGACCACGATCTTATGAGGGAGAGAACATGGAGAGATTTCTGAGGTAAACTGGTAGGATCTGGTGATGGCTTGCAGTAGGTGGGATGGGAGATTTGCTGAGAATGTTGCCAAGGTTTTGTTTACATAGTCACTGCTTTAATATGGAATGTTTCCTATTGGCGTATCTCACACCAAGAGACATGTACAGGGCACTAGATGTGGTAAGAACCAGGAACCTACAGTCTGATGGGGTTACACATGGTTACCAAAAAAAGGCAATGTAAGGGGGCAGATGCTGAAAGTCACCTTTTCTTTCACCCTCTCACAGCTACCTTGTGCTTTAACCATCCCCAAATTACCTGCAGTTCCAGTGAGACATTTCCCACAATTCCATGCTGGTACACCGATCCTAATTTTTTTTTTTTTTTTTGGTGGTACAAACGATCGAACAGAGGTACTATGTCACTGGGCTATATCCTTTTTTCCCCCCCAATTTTGACACAGGGTCTTTCCAACTTGTAAGGCTGACCTCAAACTTGCAGTCTTCCTGCCTCAGCCCATTTGTTACCTAATTCTTACTCATTCTTTAGGCCCATGTCTTATTCTTCCTGTGTAGTTTTCCCTAATAATTCTTTTTTTTGGAACCAGGGATTGAACTCAGGGACACTCGGCCACTGAGTCACATCCCCAGCCCTACTTTGTATTTTATTTAGAGACAGGGTCTCACTGAGTTGCTTAGGGCCTCGCTAAGTTGCTGAGGCTGGCTTTGAACTCGTGATTCTCCTGACTCAGCCTCCCAAGTCACTTGGATTACAGGCGTGCGCCACTGCGCCCGGCTCCTAATAATTCTTATTGTGCAACAGTTGCCCCTCCTGTTTCCAAAGCATCTATTACTACATTACCATTGTTCTAGTCATGCCCCTCTCCTGAGGTAGAGAATGTATCTTTTCTGTTTTTAGCCTGAGTATACTTAAGCAGAAAATTAAGAATACTGACAACAAAAGTGCAATGTTTGTTGTCAGATCTGGTGTTGGGACCACTATAGACAGGCATATACTGGTCCTAGAGTGTAGGTTGGGGAAGTCAGAGAACAAGTCAGGCTGCCTTGGAGAATTGGTGAAAAGTAGCAAGGAGCAAAGGCACTAAAGATCTGAGTTGCCAGGTAAAGCATTACCAACTTAACTGATGTGTAAACTATGTGTCATTTTTTAATAATGGCTACATTAAAAATGTAAGAAACACATGAAGCCAGGTGGGGTGGCATACACCTGCAATCCCAGCAACTTGGGAGGTTGAAGCAGAATAGCAAATTTGAGACAAGTCTCGGCAACTTGGTGTGAAAATACCGTCTCAAGCTTAAAAAAAAATAAGAAAAGGACAGGGGTTGTAGCTCAGTGGTAGAGTGCTTACCTAGAACATGTGGGACACTGGGTTATATCCTCAACACCACATAGAAATAAAGATACTGTGTCCGTCTACAACTAAAAATAGTTTTAGAAGCCGGGCACAGTGGCACATGCCTATAATCCCAGTGGCTTGGGAGGCTGAGGAAGGAGGATCTTGAGTCCAAAGCCAGCCTCAGCAACTTAGTGAGGCCCTAAGCAACTCAGTGAGACCCTGTCTCTAAATAAAATACAAAATAGGGCTGGGGATGTGGCTCAGTGGTTGAGTGTCCCTGAGTTCAATCCCTAGTACCAAAACAAAACAAAACAAAATAAATAAAATAAGGGAGGGGGGTGTTGGGGCTACAACTCAGTAACTCAATGGTAAAATGCCCTTGCATTCAATCCCCAGTATCCACAAAAAAATAAAATAAAATAAAATAAAATAAAATAAATAAAAATATACAACACAAATATTTTACTGTTTTCTTAGGTATCTGCCATGTATTTTATTTATATCCACAGCACAGCTCAATTCAGACTAGCTGTTTCAAATACTCAACCACATATTTAGTGGTTTCCCTATTGTCAGTTCAAGTTAAAGTGACATTACTCTTGAAGAGTAATGAGTCCAAGAGTGGTAGGACACACCTGTAACCCCAGCTATGTAGGAGGCTGAGGCAGGAGGATCAGAAGGCCAAGACCAGCATCAGCAACTTAGACCCCACTCCCAAAAGTAATGTAGGTTCAAATTACAGGGTCTGAATGCCCCTGAAGAAAATGGAAAGCTTTAGGATTTTGAGATTACCAATTATTTAATTCTGGGCCACAATCTCTTGCTAATTTGCTGTGGCTGGCCTTCAACTTGCATCCTCCTGCCTCAACCTCCCATAACTATGCACCACCGTGCCCAGCTAGAACAATTCTTTTTTTGAACCCCGGATTGAACTCAGGGACACTCGGCCACTGAGCCACATCCCCAGCCCTATTTTGTATTTTACTTAGAAACAGGGTCTCACTGAGTTGCCTAGGGCCTCACTAAGTTGCTGAGGCTGGCTTTGAACTTCTGATCCTCCTGCCTCAGCCTCCCAAGTCACTTGGATTACAGGCGTGCAGCACTGCGCCCGGCTAGAACAATTCTTAATCTGGCAGTGTACTACATAGGATTAAAATTGGAGACAGTCCTCACTGCTACTGTATAGATTCATTTGAGTGAGGCTGTTGCAGTCTGTCAGAGCCGAGTTTTTTTTTTTTTTAATATTTTTTTTAGATGTTGATGGACCTTTATTATATTCATTTATTTTTATGTGGTGCTAAGAATTGAACCCAGTGCCTCACACATGCTAGGCAAGCACTCTACCACTGAGCCACAACCCCAGACCCTGAGCTTATTTCTGATGGTGCAGACTGCTTTCCCAACCATGTACTTCTGCGTCTCACCAATACAGATTTGCTAGGTAATGAGGCATGGGAAATCAGGGCAGCATTGTAAACATGGCTCCCTTCAGATAATGTTCTTGGCTGTTAAGGTAGCATCTTTCTGTGTGGTGCCCAGGCAACAGCCTTTTGACAGTGCTGACAAAAGCTGAGATTCAGCAAAATCACAAGATTAATGTACCATAGGTACAGTATCAAGTCTGACTCAGAACAGTTTATTTAGATCCCTCTAATAATAGCATGTACTTCAACTGGATTCCTATTTAGTATTCTTCAAAGTCTGTCCCCTTTACAATATACCTTCCCATGTCAACACACTCTCCCCCACCCAGGGCTTTAAGGTTCTAAGCCAAGCTATCAGCTAAGCCAAAGACTTATTTGCTGACATCTTCCTTACTGCCTTTCCAGGCATCAATCTGAGGCAGGGATAATTTATAGAATGCACCTCAAGACTGTTCTTGGCAGAAAGGGAAGTGGACACTTATCTTGAGGGCTCAAGGGACTCCTCCTAGGTATAGCACCACATTTTCAACTTAGAACTTTTTCCATTACTCAGGATTGAACCCAGGGATGCTTTACTCTGAGCTAGATACCCCAGCTCCCACTTTTTCTTAATTCAAAATAAACAAAAAACTAGCCAACAAACAAAACACAAAAAACAAAACCAAAAAACTTTGATAGGGTCTTGCTAAGTTCTCAGGCTGACCTTAAACTTGGGTCATACACCACCACAGCAGGTCTGACTTTGAACTTGAACAAGGCTGGAAATGTAGCAAAGAGGTACAGCCCTTACCTAGCCTGCACAAGGCCCTGGGTCCCCAGAACTACCATTTTTATATTTTGAGACAAGGTCTCACTAAGTTGCTTAGAACCTCATTGCTGAGGCTGACTCTGAACTTGTGACCCTCCTACCTTAGCCTCCCAAGCCACTGGGATTTACAAGCCACCGTGTCTGGCCCCAGCACTACATTAAAAAAAAAAAAAAAAAAAAAAAAAAGGGGTGGGACCCACGTTTTTTCCTTGTACAAGTTTTGAATCTGGTTTTAGTATTGAAATAATCTTTAAAACCTGAAGACTGGTAAATAATTTATGAAGGAAGTACAGACAAATCCTTAATGTCCTCCAAGCCTTTACAAAGTTAAAAATAAACCTTAACAGGTTCCAAAGGAAAAGCAGTTAGAGGAAAAAACTTTTAAGAATGTCAGCAATTGCTGGGGCCTTGAATTTCCAATCGTTCTGCCTCACCTTCTGAGAGGCTGGGGATTATAGATGTATGCTTCCACTCCCAGTCAGGCCACCATTTTCAAAAGGTGTCAAGGCACAACCTATTTTTTAGTTGGCTAACCTATGTTTATCAAGACCTTACAAGCCTCAGTACTGCTATGAAGATTAAACAATGTACAAGCTAGTGCTTTATAAACTATGGTGGGTAACATCAAATTTTTGTTTGGTTCATTAGAAATATTCTTGCCATTTCGTGCAGGAACAACTGGAGGAAATGGAAGAACGACAGAGGCAGTTAAGAAGTGGGGTGCAACTCCAGCAACAGAAGAACAAAGAGCTGGAACAGCTAAGGATCAGTCTTGCTGAAGAGCTCTCAACTTATAAGTCAGTTTTTGCTGCCACTCAAATCTCATCTAACATTGGTTGAGGGGAGGGGGAATGCTCAGGAGAAATTTCACTAAACAGAAAACAAAAAATGGTTTGGGAAATGATTTTAAAATTGTGCTTATCCAGGAACAGATGGAAAATAGCTCTCTCTTTTTAAAGGGCAATGCTTCCCAAGAGCCTGGAACAGGCTGATGCTCCCAGTTCTCAGGCAGGTGAAATCGAGACAGAGTCTCAAGGTGATCTTTGTGGGTAATAGAGTCATGTTTGCATTGTTTCTGCTTTTCTAACAATACTAATTATTGTCTTTTTTTCAACCCCTAATATGACCTAATTACCACCAGGAAATCTACATGTAAACAGATAAAACATCTAGGCTCTAAGTATTCTCAGTTCCTTATCCTACCCCACCAAACCTGCTGTTCAGTTTCCTTGGTATAAAAGAGAGAAAGCAGTTGTACTATTAAATTCAGACCATTACAAAGGTGGCCGACGAGAGGGCTAAATTATTAAGGAACAGTCACAAAGCTGTATTTCACAAACTTAACTTTTAGGACCTAGCAAAACTGAAGGCATCTTTCTGAGCAATGAATTATTCAGAACTCTTGGTGTTTTACAATATGCCCTTATTCTTTGACTCAGTGGTAGGGTGCCATGCCTAATATGAACGAGGGTCCTGTTTTGATCCCCAGTACCATCAAAAACACAAAACCAAAAACTAAAGATAGGGGGCTTGGGCTATAGCAAGCGCAGTTGGTAGAGTGCTTGCCTTGCAAGCACAAGGCCCTGGGTTCAATCCAAAGCAAAGCAAAAACAAAAACAAAAAACACTTATAAAGTTTAGGGATGGGAATGTAACTCAGTGGCAGAGCAACTGTCTAGCATGTGTGTGGCTTGGGTTCCATCCCCAAAGAAATTAGGAATGTATTCTATATCAATGGCCACACATTTTTTCCTTTATTTCCTAGTCAAACTTACATTTCGGATACAAATTCATAACTATCGCTCTTCCTACTTTTTAGGACTTTCTTTTACTGTGTCTTATCTAGACATAATTTATTATGCTTATGGTTGGATTATCATAACCTCCAAATTGGGTGCAATGATTTCTTTTTTGTGTGGTGTTGAGGATTAAACCAGGGCATGAGGCAAGCACTCTACCAATTGAGCTATATCTCCACCCTGACAATGCTCATTTCTAAAGAAATGAAAGTAGCCAGGTGCAGTGGTATGTGCCTATAATCCGAGTGGCTCAGGAGGCTGAGGCAGGAGTATTCCAAGTTCAAGGCCAATCTCAGCAATATAGTAAGGCCCTGTCTCAAAATAAAGCTGGGGATGTGCCTCAGTGGTGAAAGCCCCTCTGGGTTCAATCCCATGACTGGGAAGAAAAAAAAAGTGATACTTTTGTGAAGTTATCCTGAGAGAAATTTTAACTACTCCCCTCATCACCATCACATAGGTAACCATTCTTTTTTTTTTTGGTACTGGGGATTGAACCCAGGGGCACTCGGTCACTGAGCCACATTCCCAGCCCTATTTTGTGTTTTATTTAGAGATAGGGTCTCACTTTGTTGCTTAGGGCCTCAGTAAGTTGCTGGGGCTGGCTTCTGAACTCTGGATCCTCCTGCCTCAGCCTCCCAAGTGCTGGGATTACAGGTGTGCCCCACTGCGCCCGGCCCATTTATTGTTTTGCAAATATGAGGTTTCTAAATATTTGCTAGGGTAAAGTCATCCATGATCATATGTGAATTATATTCCCCAACATAGCCTGTGTTAACTAACCTTGGAAGTTCACTATTTTTAATGGTAGTATTTCAAGGTATGGAAAGTATAAGCTTATTCTTTTTCTTTTTCTCAACCTTACAGGGGCTGTTTAGAAATGTACGGGCAATTCTGTAATCCAGAAACAAAAAAACCTTCTTAGCAAAGGATCACTAAATATCCTTTTGACACACTTCTTCCCAACCGACGAGAGTACCAGACTTGGCAAGCAATTCATTCCGTGGAAATTGCAAGTATTGGCTGACCTGTGTAAAAAGATTTTAGGGGTGGCTGGAAGGAGAACACCAGTCAACTCGTAGCTGGATCCTATTTTGTAGCTGCTGATACTGATCTCATTGCGCTGAGGAATGGAAAAAAGTCTTTTATCTGCCAGCAGCAACCATAACATGAACATGGAGTAAAAGATGAATGTATAGACACATCTTGCAGTATTGTGAAAAATGTATTTTGCCTTATATGTTTACCCAAACCAAAAACATGTTAGGGACAAAACTGAGGTCAAAAAGGCAACTGATTTTCCTTATATGGGCTTACAATTAGAATTATTTTGTGCCATGAGTATTAGATTTTAAATGAATCCTCCTACAAAGTTTACTTTTTCTTAAGGGCTATACATACTCAGTCACATGGTATACTCTTAAAATTGTATCAAAATAATTTTCACTATATTCTGAAATGACTGACTTGGAGAAAAGGAACCAATACAGATTTGAACCTCACTGTGTTAAGACTTCAGATTTTCCCAAAGACCTTAAGTGTTTTGGGGTCAACTGAGTCAAAGCAAAACTAAATGACTAGAAAGAATCAGGCATGTTATCTGGTTATGGCATTTGGTGATAAAGGATTTTAGAACCTGTTGTTTCTAACCACTGAATGCAAACTCCAGTGAAAAACATACTAAGGAGATTCAACCTTATAAGAAAAGCCTTAAGCACCTTTCCCAAATTTAAATTCTGCCTTAAACCACACTGCCTTTGAAAATTTTTTAAAACACCTGTGTTGTTCTCTAGGGTCAGACTTCAAAAAGATGTCATTTTACACAGATTAGTCTATGTATCTCTAGTTGTGTGTGTATGTCTTGCACTTTTCCCTAGGAAGGAGTAAAGCTCTTTTCTATAGCTCTGGTCTATTATGTTTAATTCTACTCTTGATAGTCAGGGACTGGTGTTTGATGAATGTTGAACTAAATAAAATCCATTGGCATGGGGCTATGTAGAAAAGCAATTTATTCCATTATAAGCACTTACACAGTTAGTCATGGAGAGTAACAGGCCTGCTGGTGAAAACAGGTCACCCAAAATGCAGATGGTATCAAACTAGTGGTCAAGGACCAACTCCTAAAAAAAAAAAAGCAACTCTTATCAAGGATTAATTTAATTTTAAAAACATACAAGCTATCAATTCACGCTTCTCAACTTGACAGTATACCCGCGGTACAACTGTCAGGGAAAACATACATCTTTACAACTTGGTGGTCCCAAGTTAAAAAAAAAAAAAAGGAACAAAAACCATTTCACAGAAAGGAAAGGAATAATATGAAAACAGCTCAAGAAATACACTAACAAGCAAAATATATGGGGAAGGAGGAACATGTAGTTTTGACTTAACTGTAGAAATCAAGAGGAGACTGGTCTACATAGGAAAATGTGGATCCTGGTAAGTCAGGTGTAAAGATTTTAGAGTAGGAATCTACATGACTTGAATCTCCCCTAATTCCTGAATAAAAATGACATCTTGCTGTATTTATACTTCATGGCTCAGACACCTACCTCACTTGGCTCTATTCCTTACTTGCTCTAGCTTTTATTTAAACGAGTCTGAAAAACTTGGGGATACAGCTTAAGAAGAAAAATAACCACACATAATATTCCCCTTTCTGTAGCTACTTTAGACCTGGGTTTGTTACTAGAAAATTCCTGAAGAAAATTTAAATAAGTCTGGCTTTGCTGAATAAAGTTCCCCAGTTAATACTTAGAAAACACCCACTGTTTGGGCTAACAGCAATTGTTGGTGATAGCTATAATAGAGGGATAGCTGAACAAAGTCTGTGTCTCAAAACCAGTGTTAAATCAATCTCAGGGTTGAGAGGGGAATAAGGGGAGTCTAAAATCACAAGTGCAGACATCTAGGACCCTTGTCCTTCAGGATCCACACTTCCTTCAGGATCTTCATCATTATAGATGTTCTCTGCCTGCTCAAAAACAAGAAAAAAGGACGTTTAGTAAACATAAAGGCTAATATTTCGAGTCAAGATTTCTATAACATTAGGTCAGGGAGTCAATAATAAATATTTTAGGCTTATGGACCATATATTTACTGTTCTAATTATTTGATTCTGACATTGCTAGGTAACTGCAGCCCTAGAGAATCTTTAATGGGCATCAATCAAGAGCAGGCATGGGGTTGAGGTTGTGGCTCAGTAGTACACTGCTTGCCTTGCATGTGTGAGGCACTGCGTTTGATCCTCAGCACCACATAAAAGAATATATAAATAAAATTATGTCCAACTACAACTAAAAATAAAAAAGAGTGGGCATGACTTCATTCCTCTAAGATAGGCAGCTGGTCACAGGTCCCTGGATTTGGACATTCTCACAAAAATAAAGTTTGATTACTGCTTGTCTTGATAACCAATGTTCTGTAATCAGATATTATTAATACCCCCAAAGTAAATGCAAGCCAAGTGTCTACTAAATGATGAAAGGATAAATGATGTATCTTTAAAACAGAATATTATTTGACAATAAAAAAGAAACCACTCACTTTGTATAACTCCATTTATAGTATGTACCAAATAGCCTAATTCATAAAATAAATGGATTGGTGGCAGACTAGGGCTTGAGGCAGTTTTTGTGTATGTGGGGTGGGGGGAACTATGGAAATATAGGAAGTGATAGCTTATGGGCATAAGGTTTCTCTTTTGGACTGATGAAAATGTTATAAAATTGGTTGTAGTGATGGGTGCACAACTCTTCGAGTGTAACAAAATCCACTGACTTGTAACTTGTAGACAAATAAAAAAAATTCACCTAAAAATACCTTGTGTCCAAATCTCAATTTAAGTTTAAAAAAACAGCTCTTAAATTGCCAGAGGCATAATTTTAAATACAGAAACAACTTTCATTTGAGCAAAATGTATTATTCTTAGCATTTACTGTGCCCAAATTGCTAGGCTTGATGCTGCAGAGGATGGGATAGTCTTAGCTTCAAAATCTTGTGATGTAATTGCAAAGAAAAGGAATATATACCATTTCTAACACAAAGTATGCTGTCTTATCTTCTGACATTGAGTGGGCAAAAACTCAATCCTACTCTAATATTAACTACCCAAGGTTAGCATCACTCAACAGGTTTAAAAGGTTTAAGGTTCAGTCCCTTAAGACTGTCCTGTCCTCAACTAAGAGGACAGTTTGGCATAATGCCCACATACATCATTTGATACTTTGCTGGAATGATTCACAGAACTTAAAAATTTGTTATTTTTCCCCCAGTGTTGGGGATGGAACTCAGGGCCTCATGCATAATAGGCCAGCACTTTACCACTAGTCTGTAGCCCCAGTCACACTTTCACTTTTTTTTTTTTTTGGGTACTGGGGATTGAACTTGGGTACTTGACCACTGAGCCACATCCCCAGCCCTATTTTGTATTTTATTTTTTAATTTTTTTTGGTACTGGGGATTGAACCCAGGGGCACTCCACCACTGAGCCACATCCCCAGCCCTATTTTGTATTTTATTTAGAGACAGGGTCTCACTGATTTGCTTAGGGCCTCGCTAAGTTGCTGAGGCTGGCTTTGAACTCGAGATCCTCCTGCCTCAGCCTCCCAAGTGCTGGGATTACAGGCATGCGCCACCACGCCCGGCTTATTTTGTATTTTATTTAGAGACAGGGTCTCACTGAGTTTCTTAGGGCCTCGCAAAGTTGTTGAGGCTGGCTTTGAACTTGCGATCCTCCTGCCTCAGCCTCCCAAGCTACTGGGATTACAGGCGTGCACCACTGTGCCCGCCTCTACTTTTACTTTTTATTAGTTTTTATCACAAAGCACATACCAGGGGAACCAAACGAAAGCGATGAATAGGGCAAAGTGGGGAGAGGGCTCAGAAATTCCATGAAGTCTCTCTCTGGGCATGCGACCCTCTCAGCATTTCAATGTGTTTACTAACCTGGAAGCTCATCAAATTATAAATTGCTATAGAGCTCAATCTCCAGATTCCCCTAGTACCCACTGCTAGTAAGTGGGGCTAGAAAGTTCCAAACACTTAATCAACTGTTTGGTCTTTCTGATGACGAGCACATGAGGATAGGATATTTAAAGGTTCCACCAAAGTTACCTTTGTATCATAAACTCAGGTGTAGTCTAAAGGTGTTGCCTTGTTATTCAAAACTCTTGTTCAGTGTCTTGAGTACGAAGACACTGCTACTACTTTGCATGATTCAAGCATGTCTTAGGAACTATGCCAAGAAGTGGGACAAAGATAAAATATTCACTTTGTATTATATCATAGCTTTAAAGTAACATCCTAGAATGTGCAACATTCTAGGCCTTGGAGGAGACGTAGCTCAATTTCCTAAACATTTCCACACCTACTACCAATAAACCTTCAAATGACAATCTACCCAAGGCAACCCATTCCATTTTCCCATCAGAACTCTTAAGTTTATATATATATATATATATATATATATATATATATATATTTTTTTTTTTTTGCGGTCCTGGGGATTGAACCCAGGGCCTTGTGCTTGCAAGGCAAGCACTCTACCAACTGAGCTATATCCCCAGCCCTATTAATTTTGAATTGGATATATTACAGAGAGATTAGATTTCAGTGATACATTTAAAACATGGCTATTGTAAAAAATATAATATAGACATAAAAAAAAAAAAAAGAAAAGCATTGCCTAACTCAATATACTCAACACATTCTGGCAGTCTTTTTTTTTTTTTTTTTTTAAAGTGGGGGGAAGGGTTGAGTGCTGGGGATTGGGGATTGAACCCAGGACGGTTGTTATCACTGAGTTATATCCCCAATCACTTTTTTTTTTTTTTTCCCCCAATCACTTTTAATTTTGAGACAGGGCTTGCTAGGTTGCTGAGGCTGGCCTTGAACTTCAGCCTGCCTCAGTTTCTGAAGTGGCTAAAAATTAGTTGGGTACTACCACACCCAGTGGAAACAGCCTCCTAAACAGAGTTGTCCCTCGGTGCCTGAGGGGCATTGCTTCCAGAACAACAGCCACCCCTGCCATGCTGCCAAAATATCTGAATGCTTAAGTCATTTATATAAAAGGGCACAGCATTTGCCTGTAACCTATGTACATCTGCCTGTAGATCTTAAGCCATCTCTAAATTATAGTGCCTAATATAAAGGCTATGCAAATAGGTTAGATGATGTTATTTAGGGAATAATGTCAAGAAAAAAAAATCTGTACGTGTTCAGTCCATACACAATTAAAAAAATATTTTAAATTCATGGCTGGTTTAATTCACAGATATGGAGAGGGCAGCTGTAATTATATGTAATTAAACACAAAACTATATACACAAAATATTAATATGAAGGATACTATCATGGTTCTTCAATCTGTCTTTTTCCTATTTAACCTTTTTGATACACAATATTCACAAGTACAAAGTAATACAATTTGTTAATTCAAGGGCCACAATTTATTTCATATCTTAAATACTATTCTCATTTTAAGTGAGTTCTAATCAAAGTGTTCTTTTTCATGGTTGAATCAAAAACTTTCCTCTAGAATTTCTTCCTAGCTCTAGATCTACCTAGAGACACCAGATTCGTTGAATTGCTTTCACTTATCATACTACTATAGTTAAAAGTGGTAAAAATACATAATAAAATTAATCATCTTAGTTGCTTTATTTGTACAGTTCAGTGGCATGAAGAACACTTACAATGTTGTATAACTGTCATCACTACCTATCCAGAAAGTATTTTTTTCCCCTAAAGAGGTGGGGAGAATAAACTCGGTGTCACTCTATTACAGCCTCTTTATTTTTTGTTGCTGTTATTTTTTGGGGGGGGTACTGGGGATTGAACCCAGGGGCACTCCACCACTGAGCCACATCCCCAGCCCTATTTTGTATTTTATTTAGAGACAGGGTCTCACTGATTTGCTTAGGGCCTCGCTAAGTTGCTGAAGCTGGCTTTGAACTTGCAATCCTCCTGCCTCAGCCTCCCAAGTGCTGGGATTACAGGCATGCACCACCACGACTGGCCTATTTTTGAGAAAGAGTCTCATTAAATTGCCCAGGCTGATCTCCAAATTGATCCTTCTGCCTCAGTCTCCCCAACTGCTAGGACTATACATGTGTGATACCATGCCCAGCAAAAATGTAGCAATATCTTATATCACTATATATTAGACATTAGTTTTTTATTTTCTGTGGTACTGGGGATTAAACCCAGGGGTTGTCTACCACTGAGCTATATCCCGTGCTCTTTTTTTTTTTTGTTTAATTTTGAGACAGGGTCTTGCCCAGGCTGGCCTCAAACTTGCAATCCCCCTGTCTCAGCATCCTGAGAAGCTGGGATTACAGATGTGTGCCATTGCACCCAAATATCATTTGGTTTTGTGCTGGGGATTGAATTCAGTGCTTTACTTATCTTAAGTATATGTTCTACCACTGATTTACACCCCATTTTTTTTTTTTACCTCTGGCTGCTGGGGACTGAACCCAGGGCCTTTTGCACATTAGTTATTTTTATTAAATTAAGTGCTCTGAAATTTCAAAGGGTGACTGCCTAAAATTGGGGTACTTTTATAGTCTAGACAGGTTTCAGAGAAATCGTAGTAATATCTCAAGTTTGATATACCGCCTCTGGGGATATATATTTGTATTACTTGACTGAGAGGTGAACAGATAAAGACTCAGAAAGAGAAAAGGGGACTAAAGGGAAGAAAAGATCAGTTTTATTTAGCTGAGTTTAAGATAACCAGTAGGACAATCAGACAAAGGTAAAGAATAGTTAAAAAAATAAAATAAAAAAAGGATGATGTGCCCATGTATAAAACATGAAATAATGCTGTTTCATTTATCTAACTTCTCCAAAATAAAAAACACTCACCATCTGCCACACTTGCATGATATTGTCTTCTGATACAGAACAAATCACCCAAGGTTCATTGGGATTCCAGGAGAAATCAGATATCTTGGCAGTGTGACCACCATGAATAAACTATAAGAGGAAAGAAAACAAAGATGAAATGCAGAGAGAGGACATTAAATTACAGACTATTAAAAGAAGCTACAGACTATTTCAATATTGCTTAATGGTTGTAACATACCAATAACTCTGGTGGGCCATCTTCTGCATCTTCTGGGGATTGTTCTTCTCCAATTTTACTAGAACAAAAAGATAATTTTAAAAGTTAAAACAGATTTCACTCCAAGTAACTACCTTTGGAAAGTATAAATACAACTTCAGAGAGAGAGTAACTAGTACAAAACTTACCTTAAATCCCAGACATTCAGTCTGCGATCAGTACCACTAGAAGCCAAAATAGTCTCATTGTGAGGTGACCACTGAACCTATACATAAGAATGAAGGAAAACAGAAAAGCCATGAATTAGAAACAAAACAAAACACCTCCCCACAAAACCCTAAAGCTATAATTAATAATTCAAAAATTTTATAAATAAAGTATTAGACACTATAAAACTGACAGATAATTTATTAAAATAACCCATTATTAGACCTAAGAAACTATATTCTCTTCCATTCCATGTTATATTTTTGAAGATCACATCTTTATCTTGTTATTTCTTTTTTGTTACCAGGGATTGGTACCAAAGATTTGTTACCACTGAGTCACATAACCAGCCCTTTTTGAAACAGGGTCTTACTCAGCTATTGAGGGTCACACTAAATTGCCACGGCTGGCCTGGAACTTTTGATTGCCCTGTTTCAGCTTCCCTAGTCATTGGGATTACAGGCATATGCTACTGTGCTTGGTCAAATATATTATCTATTCTTTTCTTTTGGTTGGCGATAGATACAATACCTTTATTGTACTTATTTGTTTGTTTTTTGTTTTTTGTTTGGAACCAGGGATTGAACTCAGGGACACTCGGCCACTGAGTCACATCCCCAGCCCTATTTTGTATTTTATTTAGAGACAGGGTCTCACTGAGTTGCTTAGGGCCTCACTAAGTTGCGGAGGCTGGCTTTGAACTCATGATCCTCCTGACTCAGCCTCCCAAGTCGCTTGGATTACAGGCGTGCGCCACCGCACCCAGCTGTATTTATTTATTTGTATGTGGTGCTGAGGATTGAATACAGTGCCTTACACATGCTAGGCATGTGTGCTCTACCACTGAGCCACAACCCAGCTCCTATTCTTAATATTTAATTCTGGCCTCTAGTCAATGTAACCCACTTCTTACTTAAGTATTAAGATAACAGATGACACACATAAAAAATTATTTTCTTAAGTACTTATATGGAATTCTCTGGTACATATAAGTAAGGCTGATGACAACAACAAAAATTCCATATAATGATCTTAAGTGAAGAGTTAAGATTTAATGACATACATGCAACAATCACAAATTGTTACTGGTAAGAAAGGTGCTGGTTCATGGTATGGAGAAGATGACATTACTGTAAGGAAAGAATTTGGATAATCTCCATGCAAGAATACCATTTTAAGCAAAGAACAAAGAAGGCAAAGACAAAACATTCTTTGGAGTAGGCTGGAGTAGAAAATAAGAGACTAGCTGTACAGAACTATGCCTCATCTAAAACCCAATTAAGATGTCAAGATGTCACATTTATCCATTAGAGTTCATCTGACTGCCCTTAGTTCCTCAACAATATTTTATTATAATTTCAAAACAGGCTTTTCTTAACTATGAAATGTTAAGCCCTACAATTTAACTAAAACTATGTAACCATACTTGTAACATATTCCTCATAGTGCCTTACCAAAAGCTTTGAAAACAGTCAGTGCAACAACAATCTTTTTTTTCCCCCAAAGACACTGGGGATTAAATCCACAGGTGCTCTTACCATTGAGTTATATCCTCAGTCCCTTTTTATTTTGAGAAAGGGCCTCACTAAACTGCTAAGGCTGGCCTCAAACTTGTCAATCCTCCCATCTCAGTCTCCCAAGTACCTGGGATTACAGGCATGTACCACTGTGCTTAGCAACAATTACTTTTTGAATTAAATCCAAGGGCTTTGCAGATTAAGAAAGGGGCTTAACCTGATGAAGAAACATGGTATCAGTAGTTCACATGTGTGCTGAGAAACCAAAAGATGTGGCAAGCTATAAAGGATGAAGGACTAGAAACAAGGGAAGAAGCCAGGCGTGGTGGCACATGCCTGTAATCCAAGCAACTCGGGAGGCTGAGTCAGGAGAATCGCAAGTTCAAAGCCAGCCTCAGCAACTTAGCGAGGCCCTAAACAACTCAGCAAGACCCTGTCCCTAAATAAAATACAAAATAGGGCTGCGGATGTGGTTCAGTGGTCAAGTGCCCCTGAGTTCAATCCCTGGTTCAGACTAGATCGAAAAAAAGAAAAAAACTAAGGAAACAAGGGAAGAGACAAGTTCAAAGTCAGGAATAAAACTGGGGGCACTGGGTCTTTCCCCTGCTTCCATCAGTTTTGGGGATTAAACCCAAGGGTGCTCCACCATGGAACTATACCCCCACTCCATTTTACTTATTAATTTTGAGACAGGGTTTCACTAAGTTCCCATGCTGCCTTAAACTTGTGCTCCTCCTACCTCACTCCCCCAAGTTGCTAGGATTACAGGCATGTACCACCATGCCTGGCCACTAGTTTTCCTAAAATCCAAAAATATATATAAGTGGTAAATAAGCAGTTTGAAAAAGTAAACAACAAAGGAAAAACAATCCCAATTCCCACAGAGAGTAATAGAAAAAACACAAATGAGCCCACATGCACACCAAAGTTATTCTTCAACAACAACAAAATAAAACTAAGTAGCAATGGCTTCTCTTACCTGGAATATTTCATCCTTATGTGATTCAAAGGAATGCAACTTAAGTTTCAGATTTCTCAGATCCCACAAGGCAACAGTCTATATACAAACAGAATAGGAAAGCAAGATCAATCTCTCCCTCTCTCTCTATATATATAGTCAGACATTTTTTGTGGCAGTGGGGACTGAACCCTGAGGCACTCAACCACTAAGCTACACCATAAGCCCTTTTCTTTTTATTTTTGAGACAGGATCCCACCAAGTTTCCCAAGCTAGCCTTGAACTTGCAATCCTCTTGCCTCAGCATCCCAAGCAGGTTGAACTAAGAGGCATTTACCATTGTACCCAACTAATATATTTTTTTAAAAGAAAAAGAAAACCCATTAACTCGAACCAACTCTGCACATTTAAAATGTAAAGAAATTCACCCATGTATTCTCTTAGAACAAGTCGAAGTTACCTTGTCAGCTGATCCTGTGGCAAGTATAAACTCACTATAAGGATTGAAAGAGAGGCAGTTCACTTCAGCAGTGTGAGCATCTACTGAGTGGCTTGGTTTGGAAGTATTGTTTGAACGAGTATCCCAGCTTTAGTGGCAGGGGTAAAAAAAGCAAACATGAGAAAAGCTTGAAAATGCTGATGAAATATAAAAACAAGATAAAATATAAGACTAAAATAACAACAAAACAAGGGTTTCTACTCACATCATAAGTTTCTGATCATCAGCAACTGACCCAAACAGGGATTCATGGAGCAGATGCCAGGAAACATCTTCTACTACTGCTGTATGCCCTGTAAAGATGGTCTTCGCATCGACCACTTTTCCTTCCTTTGGGACGGCACTGATATCCCATAGGCAGATGGTCTTAAATGTAAAATTAACCATTATGTAAGAGTCTCACCTCCCCACAAATCCCAAAAAAAGAAACCAACTGGTAACTAGCCCAGATTTGCTTCAAAATTGGAAGGATACGTACATGGTCATCTGAAGCACTAAGTAAGTGCCCACTGAGATTTGGGTTCCAGGAAAGCCCATACCCTTCCTTCTGATGTCCACGGAGACGCAAGTCTGGGTTGCACTCTCCAGAAGGGTCTGCAAAGTAACAGAAACGTCAAGATGACCTAGTCCATTGTCACTATGGATCTACTAAGCAAAATGAAATGTTGATCATGACATCTAAAGCTCCCAATGTTTTATAAAAAATACAAAACCCATTATGATCAATGATAAAATGCTTAAGCTACATGGTTATTCTGTTTATTCTATTTTAAAAAGCATGTTTTTCCACTTAAGGGAAAAAGCATGAAGGAAAATATTCACACATTATCACTATAAGTTAAGCTATACAAATAACAAGAAAATAAAATTCATAACAAGCAGAATCTGTATTTGATTAGAAAAGGGGAGATACCTGACCTGGTTTAGAAGGATGTTTCGTATAGTCAAAAACAAGAACATCACTGGATGGAGTCTTTGTTGCAATGATGCAAGGGTTCTGGGGCATATAACGGGCCCTGTTTACTTCTCCTTCATGGTTGATCTTGATTTCTATTTCAATTTTCCCACTAACTGAGCCAAAACCTCCAAATTCTGTACAAATAAATTGCAAGTAAGGGTGAGACACAAACTGTTCTGCTTGGGTTATACAAAAACAGAGGCAAAGCCTTTTATCAACAAAATAGTATAATATTAGACAATTATTAGCATTATAAAGTGCTTTCATACTCCTTTGACTCTAGTATGCAGTTAAATGCCTAATAAGAACTATATTGCCAGATGTGGTGGCACATGCCTTACTCCCAGCAATGTGGGAGGCTAAGGAACAAGGATTACAAGTTTGAGACCAGCCTCAACTTAGTGAGACCCTGTCTCAAAGTCAGAAATTAAGGTCTGAGATGTAGCTTAGTGGTAACATGCACTACTACAGGGTTTAATCCAAGTACAACAAAAACAACCCCCCCCCAGCCCAAAACAAACAAATCAAAGTATTTTATTAGTATTTGAAGTTAGGGAAAACTACCAAATCACTTCAAAAGGAGGTTCTCCATAAGTACTATTCAAATCTCATTTAAAGTACAAATAAGATGGGGGGTTGGGGATTTAGCTCAGTGGTAGCTCATGTAAGACCCTGGGTTCAGTCCTTGGCCCTGGGCCCTGAAAAAACAATTTAAAAACAAAACAAAACAAAACAAAACAAAAACAAAAAACAAAAAACCCAACAAATAAGATGGGTGTGGAAGCACACGCCAGTAATCCCACTGATTTGGGAGGCTGAGGCAGGAGGATATCAAGTTTGAGGGCCAGCCTCAGCAACTTAGCAAGACTCCATGTCAAAAAAGGGCGTATGTGGCCAGCAGCCAGGGATGTGGCTTAGTGGTAAGTCCCCCTGGGTCCTGTCACCCAAAAAATAAATATATACAAAAAAGTATGCTGAATAAACTTGTTACTTTTTTTTTTTTTTGGAACCGGGGATTGAACTCAGGGGCACTTGGCCCCTGAGCCACATCCCAAGTCCTATTTTGTATTTTATTTAGAGACAGGATCTCACTGAGTTGCTCAGCGCTGAGGCTGGATTTGAACCTGCGATCCTCCTGCCTCAGCCTCCTGAGCTGCTGGGATCACATGCATGCACCATCATGCCCGGCTAAACTTGTTACTTAAAAAATTTTTTTTGTTTTAGTTGAGGTGGACATAATACCTCGTTTTTTAAAAAAATATTTTTTGGTTGCAGATGAATGTAATACCTTTATTTTTAATATTTTTTAGATGTGTATAGATTTTTTTTATTTATATGTGGTGCTGAGAATCAAACCTAGTGCCTCACACATGCTGGTCAAGCACTACCACTGAGTCACAACTCCAGTTCACCTTTATTTTTATTTATTTATTTTTATGTGGTGCTGAGGATCGAACCTAGGGCCTCACACATGCTAGGCAAGCACTCTATGACTGAGCAACAACCCCAGCCCTCGTTACTATTTTAATGACTACTAAATGCAGCATGCTAAGCACTAAACAGACTCTTTCTGATTATGTATCTAAAACCCTAGATTTGAATGACCTTTCTGAAATACCACTACATCTTTCCCCTACAGTGTTTCTCTTGGTCCACTGAGGAAAAACAGCCATAACAGGTAGTTCAGGTTGTTTTTGGCACTGGGGATTGAACCCAGGGTGCTTTATAAACACTGAGTTACATCTTTGGCCATTTTTATTTGAGACAGTGTCTAAGTTGCCCAGACCGGCCTCAAACTTGGTATCCTCCTACTTCAGATGAATCACAGGTATGTGCCAGCACTACATGGTAGTAGCTCCATTTTCTTGCCTTTTAAAAAGTATATGGAAACAATGCCTTTATTTTTATGTGGTGCTGAGGATTGAATCCAGTGCCTCACGTGTGCTAGGCAAGCACTCGGCCACTGAGTTACAACTCCAGCCCTTACATTTTCTTTTTCTTTTTCTTTTTTTTTTGTACTGGCGATTGAATCGAGGGGCATGTAAACACCGAGTCACATCCCTATCCCTTTTCTGTATTTTATTTAGACAGGGTCTCACTGAGTTGCTTAGGGTCTTCCTAAATTGCTGAGGCTGGCTTTGAACTCTTATCCACCTGCCTCAACCTCCCAAATCGCTGGGATTACAGCCATATGCCACGGTGCCCAGCTCCATTTTTTTAACCCCTACTTGCCTTCAAATTTTCTAATCCTCAAATATCTCTAAAACAAAGGTGTAAAAGTTACAGATGAAACTGCTGTCAATAATACTGCTACACGGGGGTTAATCTTTGAAGGACAAAAGCTTCCCAGAGAGCAAAGATGTAAATGGGTAACATTGTTGGCATTAGATAACTTTGAACTTCAAAATAAATAACTTTTCTAAGTTAAGAACAAATGTTTCAAAACAAGGCCAAAAACCCAACAATAAAAGTCTAAGATAGACTCTCAAGGAGAAAAAAAATACATTGATTTTATTCCAGAATTCTGTAACAAAAAGGAAGGAATAAGGTGCGTCATCACAAGAAACTATCAGTCTAAGTACACAGTGGTTGAGAACCAAACTGTAGAGAAACTACAAAAATAAAATAAAAATTTTATAAATAAGCATTAACTGTCAGAAAAGCAGCACCATGCAAGAAAAGGGAAGAGCTGGCAGCACAGAGCCCATAGAACAGAGGTAATCATTATATAACAAGGGTTATTTCAGGATTGGGCATATATTAAATGTGGGCCTAACTGTAAAACAGTAGCAAGAATTTAGCTTAGAGAATTCAAAAGTGAGATTTTGTTTTTTATTGGGGATTGAACATAGGGGTGCTTAAACACCAGGCTACAATCCTAGCCCCCTTTTAAATTTTGAGATAGGACCTCCCCAAGTTGCTGAGGCTGGCTTTAAATTTGCAATCCTCCAGCCTCAGCTTCCCAAATGGATGGATTATAAGCATGTGTGCACCACCACACTGACTCAAAATTGAGTTTTAAAGGACTAGGTTTCGACCAGGTATGGTGGCACACACCTATAATCCCAGCACCTCAGAAGGCTGAAGCAGGAGGTCTGCAAGTTCAAGTCCACCCTCATCAACTCAGGGAGGCCCTAATAGGCACCTTAGTGAAACCCTTTCTCAAATAAAACATAACAAGGGTTAGGGGTGTAGCTCAGTGGAAAAGTGCCTCTGGGTTTTAACTCCCAATGCACAACAACAA
Source organism: Glaucomys volans (assembly GCA_020662805.1). Taxonomy (NCBI): domain Eukaryota; kingdom Metazoa; phylum Chordata; class Mammalia; order Rodentia; family Sciuridae; genus Glaucomys; species Glaucomys volans. The sequence goes on along the minus strand of JAJEJO010048426.1, from coordinate 216,743 downwards.
CCCCCCCCAAATACAAAACAAAACCCCCACAAAACCTAGGATTTTTAAAATTTTTGTGGAGTGCTAATGATTGAATCCAGGGCCTTGCACATGCTAAGTAAGAAAGCACTCCACCAATGAGCTGCATCTTCAGCCTTATCTATTTAAAGTATGATGAGAGCCGGGCATGGTGGAACACGCCTGTAATCCAAGTGACTTGGGAGGCTGAGGCAGGAGGATCTCGAGTTCAAAGCCAGCCTCAGCAACTTAGCAAGGCCCTTAGCAACTCAGTGAGACCCTGTCTCTAAATAAAATACAAAATAGGGCTGGGGATGTGGCTCAGTGGCTGAGTGTCCCTGCGTTCAATCCCTGGTTCAAAAAAATAAAAAAAACAAAGTATGATGAGAGACAGGCATGTCTGTAGTCCCAGTAACTTGAAGAGTGAGGCAAGAGGATCACAAGTTTGAGGCTATTCCCAGCAATTTAGCAACGTCCTGTTTTAAATAAAAATTAGGGGATCCCAGGTTGATTCTTGTGAGGATCAAAGTTGATTTTCTATAGGTTTAATTGTATGTATTGCTGGTGACTTTTTTCCTTTTTAACTGTTCTTCAAATACGAAGTGTTAGAAGGATAAGGTCTCTTCAGAACAAAAGGAAATTTGATGCCACTAAAACAACAACAACAACAAAAAACAAAACAAAACCAAAAAAAACTTGTTCAAGGGGAATATAAACCAGGCATACTGTGCCCACCTATAATCCCAAAGGCTCAGAAGGCTCACAGGAGGATTACAAATTCAAAGGCAGCCTCAGCAATTTAGAGTCCCTGTATCAAAATCAAAATGAAAAGGGCCAGGATGTAGTTTGGTGATAAAAGTGCCCAGTACATAGGGGGGGGGGGGGAACGAGAGTTCTGCTAATCATGAGAAATCTAAGAAACATTAAACATATAATATTTTTGCAAGTGCTGTATCACTGAGCTACATTCCAGCCCATTTAAAGATTTTTTTGAGACAGAGTCTAAGTTGTCCAGGCTGGTCTCAAATTTAAGGATCCCTCTGCTGCAGCCTACCAAGTAGCTGGGATTACAGTGTGCTACCATGACTAGTACCAACTTGTTTTTCTTTGTTGTTCTGCTACAAAACCTTTACATTTTTTCCCTTACCTCTTCTGATGAAATTGTAATACCACATATATCCAGTATATCTGAAGAGTATACCCTTACCTTATACATTCGATGAGTGATTTTTAGTCACTCAAACCCATGAACCAATTTTTACCTGCTTAGGGGCAGTATCTCCCCTAATCAGAATGCACAGAAATAATGTTGGTAGATTTCTGCTTCTTTCAGTAGAAATTTCCCCATCAACAGTTTAGTAGTGGGAAGTTTATAGCAAAAGTACAGAACAAGTATGCGTTGAGTAGTTCTTCTATATTGCGAACTTAGCTTCCCCAAGCATAAATCTTATTTCTAACTTGAGGCTACTTTATCAAACTTGGCAACCTTTTATGATTCAAAGACAAGAAAGATAACATTAACCATACATCATAAATTTTCTTCTTTAAGATTCCTACCTCCTTTCTCACTGTCGTAGTGTGATGCATCAAACTGAGCATCATCATTAGGGAGTTGTACACTGGCTATCACAAGATGGTTTTGCTCATCTGATGTATGTGTCCCCAGGACAAGTCGATGAATGCTGAAATCTTTTCCTTCTGGTCTGTAACAGCAATAAATAGTCAATACTCAAATCAGTACCACCAAGAGAGACTACAAAGTCAGCAACATACACATATGTGATAGGAATCCTAACAACCAGATTATGAGAGAAAAAGTTATGGAGAACTATTTGCTACATTTAATGCATCTTCCTGCATCCTCCATAGGGCAAAGTACAAAGAGAACTATACAGTACCTCTTTTTTTTTTTTTTTTTTTTTTTTGCGGTACTGGGGATTGAACCCAGGGCCTTGTGCTTGACAGGCAAGCACTCTACCAACTGAGCTATATCCCCAGCCCTACAGTACCTAATTCTTAAAAAAATAATTTTAGCTGTCAATGGATCTTTATTTATTTATATATGCAGTGCTGAGAAACAAACCCAGTGCCTCACACATGCTAGGCAAGTGCTCCACCACTGAGCTACATTCCAAGCCCTAATACCTAATTTTACAAGCATCTTTTAACTTTGTTAAAATTTAGAATTACATTGAAGAAAAAGTAAAGTTTAACGGAATAAAAAAATGAATTAAAAAAATGTATTCTTTACAATAGGCTAAAAGGAAAGAAAACAAGTGTTGGATACACTAAACTCATGTTTATTAAAACCTTTGTTTAAAAGGAGGGGCTGGGCTTCTGGTCTGTAATCCCTGCCAGAAGAATCACAAATTTGAGGCCAGCCTTGGCAACTTATCTGAATCCTATTTCAGAAAAGAAAAGTTAGATGTGGTAGAGCACACCACACCTGTTGCTCCCAGAGACTTGGGAGGCCAAGGCAGGATGAGTACAAATTCAAGGACAGCCTCAGCAAATTACCAAGACCCTGTCTCAAAACAACAGAAAAAGCTTGGGATGTAGCTCAGTGGCTAAGTGCACATGGGTTCAATAAATCCTCACTACCCACCCCCACCAAAAAAAGGGTAGGAAAGAGTAGCCTGGGATATAGCTTAGTGGAAGAGCATGTGCTTCGCACTTGCAAGGTCTTGGAATCAATCTTCAGTACCTCAGACTCGCTCAAAAAAAGGGAAAGAACATTAGGTAAACCAACCATTCAAACATTTACTAATAGAGAAAATGCTCTAATGCATCAAAGTAAAAATACAATTAAGACATGATTCCTGGCTGGGTGTGTGGGAGCATGCCTGGAATTTCACTGATTTGGGAGGCTGAGAAAGGAGAATCCTAAATTTGAGGCCAGTCTTGGCAACTTAGGGAGACCCTGTCTCAAAAATAAAAAAGCCAGGTGTGGTAGCTCATACCTATAATCCCAGTAACTCAAGAGGCTAAGGCCCTAAGAAATTCAGCAAAACCCTATCTCAAAATAATAAAAGAGTTGGGGATGTAGCTCAGTAGTTAAGAACTCTTGGATTCAACTCTCAGTATCAAACAAACAAACAAACAAAACCCAGAGGCAATCAGGCAGTCATGTACACAAATAACTAAATATTAGGCAATATATATTACATGAAAGGTACACAAAAATATGGGAGTGTAAGCTGGGCATAGAAGCACTCCCCTGAAATCTCACTGGGGGTGGGGCAGGGGGGAAGGCCTGTGGTGGTAGAATGTCACTAGGTTAAATTTTCAGTACCACCCAAAAAAGAAAAGAAAAAAAATATGTAGGCTATCTCAGGAACTAAGGCAGCAATCACGGCAGAGATGAGACCTGGGAAGGTCTCAAAAATGATAGATACCATGTTTGTTAGGCATTTTACATATAACATTTAAACACCATAATAATACCATGAGTATTCCAATTTGAAAACAAAGATACTTGAAATTGAGAAAAACTAAGCAATCTCTAAGATCACATAACTACCAAGTAACAACTAGGATGAAATTTCCAGTGGAAAAGCACAATGGCAGAGAAACCTCTTTAGTATCTTGAATGCCAGTTTAAGGCATTCTAAATTCCATACTGTAGGTAACAAGGAATCATGGAAAATTTCTAAGCAGTAACATAGCTTAATATCATTTTTGTTTCCTCAGAAAGATTAACTTAACAATGTAAAGCCAGGTTCTTAGTGTAGTACCAGGTCCAACAGAACCAGCATCAGCCGGGCGAGGTAGCACACGCCTGTAATCCCAGCACTTGGGAGGCTGAGGCAGGAGGATCCAGAGTTCAAAAGCCAGCCCCAGCAACTTAGCGAGGCCCTAAGCAACTCAGTGAGACCCTGTCTCTAAATAAAATACAAAATAGGGCTGGGGATGGGGTCAATGGTGGAGTGCCCCTGTGGGTTCAATCCCCAGTACCAAAAAAACAAAACAAAACAAAAAACAAAAAAAACCTCAGCATCAGCATCACCTGGAACTTGTTAGAAATGCAAATTTTCATATCCACTCTAGATCAAATAAATCAGAACTCCTGGAAGGATTTTAAGACCTCCAAGTGATTATGTTGCATATTACAATATGAAAATCCCTGGTCTAGAAGAGAAAAATGTTATACAATTAGGATTTATTAGGGCTTATAAACTGACTGCCTGTCAACTGGGTAAAGGGAACAACACAAATATCAAAAAGTCAACTATGACCAAAAAAACAAAAATAAACAAACGAAAAAATAAGAAGAATAGGTCAAAGCTATTGTGAAACCTCCATGAAATGAATTATTCTGTTCAGAACATGTCAAACTGGAGAAGCCAATAAGATACTTCAGGCATCAGAAGGAAGCCAAAAAACAAAAGACAGAACCAGGAGGAGCTCAGAAATTGGATCAAGATATAACAATTGCAATTCCTCTGAACATATATTAACAGGCAAAGATGTGACATCTATCGTATAGAGAAAAAAAGAGAACTGGGCACAGTGGCTCATGCATGTAACCCCAGTTACTCAGGAGGCTGAGGCAGGAGGATCTCAAGCCCAAGGCCAGTCTGAGCAACTCAGATCCTGTCTCAAAATAAAAAGAGCTGGGCTGGGGGATATAGCTCAGTTGGTAGAGTGCCTGCCTTGCAAGCACAAGGCCCTGGGTTCAATCCCCAGCAGCACAAAAATAAATAAATAAAAAGAGCTGAGGATATAGCTCAGTGGTAAAGCACTTCTGGGTTCAATACCCAGTACCATTAAAAAAAAAAAAAGGAAAAAGAGCCAGTATATATGCCTGTCATCCCAGCAACTCCAGAGGCTGAGGCAGGAGAATCATAAATCTGAGGTTAGCCTCAGCATCTTAGCAAGGTCCTAAGCAACTTATTAAGACCCTATATGAAATAAAAAAGGCTGAGGATGTAGCTCAGTGGTAAAAAGCACCTGAGTTCAATCCCCAGTACAAAATAATAAAAAATAGAAAAGAGACAAAGGACAGAGGAGAGGGTTATGAATTGAAAATTGGAAATGCCTGTGTTCAAGTTAGACAAAGAACCAGAAAAGAGTAGGAGAGAATAACAACAATATAGAACACTATTGTTTCAAAACAAAAAAGGGTGGGGGTGGGAGTGGCCTGCAGATGTGGCTTAGGAGAAAAAAACAAAGCAGGTTCCCAGAATGATTCAGTAGGTATGGGGTAGATAATATTTGAGAGTCAACAGTCCAATATATACAACTTAGCAAACGAGTATAGTAAATACAACATCACCATCCAACTTTCTCACCAAGTACTGAACACAAGTTCTTAAAACACCTGACAGAAATGACTCTACTTACCTTGAACTCCAAGTATTTCCAACAATCAATGATCAGTTGAATGTGGGAATGCCCAATCAGGATAAAGAAGCTTCAAATTCTAACTATGTACTAAGGTTTTATATTAACATCCTTAGATTTCCCCATTTTTTCTTATACTACTGTACAGGTAGCAGCATCATTCTTACCATGGCGCCCAGCTAGGCACACCACATACCTATTATCTATATCCTCCAAATCTTTGCTAGTCACTTCCTTGTAGAAATCAATCCTGAGAGTCCATATCTACATCCACCTTTTCTATGCATTGTTGCTTCCTTCTAGAAGTCAATCCTAATACTCCAAGTTGAGGTACATTTTCCTTGCTCTGATTTTTATCTGTGTCACTCTTGTGATAATTTGGATTAATTTGTGTCCACTGATATGCGGACCCTAGCAGAGCCTCAATAAATGCAAGCTAAACTAAACAATATGCTATCCCCTATAACTGAGTGAGCTGCCTCTGTGTAAGGAATATATGAAAGGGCTGAGGACATAGCTCAGTGGTAGAGCACCGGGTTCAATCCACAGTACAAGATTAAAAAAAAAAATGTGATTAGTCTCCATAATCCCCAAAGTCCTTATATGAAAACCTACTATGACACCTCCAGGTGTTTTGTTTGTTTTGTGTTCTGCAACACCTTAAGGATCAAACCCAGGGTCTTGCTGGTATGTGATCTACCAATGAATATGTATGTCCAGCCTTCACCATAAGTTTTCTAAGTATCCTAATTACCTCTCCCTAATTTTTCTCATCCTATATAGCTATAATTACTAGTTGATATATACCTCTTCAACCAGTCCACATATTTTTTAGAAGCAGGACCCATATTCCTCTTTACATTAACCAGCTATGGAAAGGACCATGAAAATTCAAATGTTTTGTTGAAATCACTGAACTTAGGCTACTTTCTGAAAGTTGTCAAGTTTTGAAATTTGGTTAACTACAATTGTAATATGGTTCAATTCAGTACCACAAAAAGGAAATACCAACATATTTTTTTCTTGCCAGGTAAATTCCAAAATAATTTTTACATTTTGCCATGTTTTTTCCCCCCGTAGATCAAAAAGTGTCACTAATAAGTTTTGATCACGTGCCCTCTTCCAGCGACTGGAGAATCAAAGTAACGTTCAAGAGATTCATGTCACCTGGTTACATCTGGAAGCCACTGTGCTGTTAGGCTGGGCCACTCCAGAGCATGGGTCATCACCAAATCATAAAGAAAAGGGGTGTTCTTTTTCCATATTTTGTACTCCTCGTTGATCACACGTTCTTCCACTGCGTCGTCAAAGGCTGCTAAAATTTTTTAAAACAAATTAAGTTAGCGAACAGAAATGGAACACAGGTAAAACTCTCCAAAGCTACCGGCAGCTCCCTCCCTCCAGACGCGGAATGCAGGCATCTAATGTCCTCAGGCGCAGTCCCCAACCAACGCCGTCCAGCACCTCCGCGGGCCGGAAGTCCTCGGGCCAGCCCAGCCTGCACTCCGTTACCCGTTCGGGGCGACGGCGCCGAGCCTTCGAAGCACGCTTGCGCGCACAGCCTGGAAGACTAGCGAGGAGGCGCGTCACCGGGCCTTGGGAAGGGAGCGGTGCAGGCGGGCCCGGGAGATGGTCTGAGTGGCCGACAGAGAGCGTGAGGAGGGACGCACAGCCCCCGGCCTCGCACTGCCAGCTTCGCCCTGCGGCGACGGGCATCCGCTCCTGAGGAACAGGCGCGCCGTTATCCCGCCCCGTGGGGAGCTCCCTCCTCACGCCTGCGTTGCTGTAGCTGCGCTCGGCAGAGTCGGGCCTGTCCCCAATATTAGGCCGTGTGGAGGCCGCAACGTAGCCCAGATACCCGCCGCCCTCCCGGGGCGTCTCAGGCACCCTCACCTTCCTTGTCGGCCATGGCGGCAAGCGAGCCGGGGGTATCCCGGGGTCGAGCGTTGCGGGAGGGGCGGGGAGCCTGCGAGCGCTTGCTCCGCGCGCGCGGCCTCTATTGTTTCCTGCGGCCCCTGCGTGAGGGTCGACTCGCGCACCTTCGCGCCAACATCGACCAATCGGAGCGCAACCAACGGCGGGGTGGGCGGGGCAATCCTATTCTCGGCCTATCCAGACGCACGGAGTCCCTTTCCGCGGGGCCTATGCGCGCGCTCCGCCCCTTCCCCCCCCTACACCGCGGGAGCTGATTTCCATCGACTGCGCGCGCGCCCGGGCTGATGGGACTGTGCCCGCTCCGATCACGTGAGAAGTTTAGTCCACACATTCCCGGGGGCAGCCATTTTCTTACGGGCTGTTATGCTAACGACACCCTCAGAATATTGAGAAATCTAGAATGCTTCAGGTTCTAGTTATCAACTCTGGATTCCAGGCGGAGAGAAGAGGCTTCGCCACTCAGACCGAGAGTTGTCTAATTTAAGATGTCCTTCAACTTGGATCCTTGGCCTTTAGAAAGAACTAGTGATAAACACAGAAGAAGGGGCCTTGTCCTCCTAACCATGTCATTCTTGTGACAAGGCCTAGAATGGAAGCCTCAAGGGCTAACGTCCTTCCGCGAGCTCCGAGAATGGAGTGCTGGCCCTTTAAGAATGCGTGCCAAGGGGCGGGGTTTAGGGCGGAAGTTGTAGCGCCGGGTCGAAGTCCCCCAGATGAAGGGCGGAAGTAGAGCGTGCAATCTTGCGATCATGGCGCAGGAAGGGGAAGATGTTAGAGATTACAATTTGACTGAGGAGCAGAAGGCGATCAAGGCCAAGTATCCTCCAGTCAATCGGAAGTACGAATGTGAGTAGATGGCTCACGTCTCTGTTCAAATATGGGCACACGAGCATACCTGACTCCTTACCTGCAGCTTCCTTCCGCACCTTCTGCTTTGCCCCATAGGTGTTTCAGGCATCAACTCACTGTGCACTGTATGCGTCCTATATTGTAGTGTCTTTTGTATTTATCCTAAAGGGTTCTAAAAGGAAAAGACCACCTGGCTTGGGATTCAGGAAACCTGGGCTCCCACATTTACAGTCTCTTGAACTTCTTCCACAAGCTCCTGATCACATTTATGAGTTTTACTAGTGCTCTAATTATAAAGGTAATTGTGTTTTCAGGGGGATAGAGTGTGGCTAATATAAAGGACTGGGAAAGCTAAGATGGGAAATTATAACTTGGTGTTTTACCTCCTTTTTATTTTGTTTTGTACCAGGAATGAACTCAGGCGGCCTACTGAGCCACGCCCCTTTTTAATATTTTGTTTAGAGACAGGGTCTTTCTAAATTGCTTAGCGCATCACTAAGTTGCTGACGCTGGCTTGTGATCCTCCTGCATCAGCCTTCCGAGCTCGCTGGGATTACAGGCATGTGCCACCACCCACGCCTTACCTGGGTCGTGTTATAAAAGGACCTGGTTTTGCCGTTTATCAGCTTAGTGACTTTGAGCAAATTATATTGCCTACCTTTACATTTCAGTTCCTTCATCTAAGGAATAAGGTGAACTGGAAGTGTAGTGTGCTTTGGTAGCATGCAAGACCTTGGATTCAATCTCCAGCACCACAAAAATAAAGAAAGTGAAAGGATAGTTCAGTCTCTATTAAAAATTTAGCTGTCATCCTACAGGTGACTATGGTCTGGGGAGGACAAATGTGACTCATTTATCTTCTTAAAATTTATCATTCATTTATGTCGGGCGGCGGCCGTTGGTAATCTCAGTGACTGGGGAGGCTGAAGCAGGAGAAACGCAATTTCCTAGGCCAGCCTTGGCAATTTAGTAAGGCCCTAAGCGATTTAGTGAGACCTGTCTCAGAATAATAAACAATAAGGTCTGGGGATCCGTTGTAAAGCGCCCAAGGGTTAAATCCCCAGTACCAATAAATAGGTAGGGCTAGGGAGTGTAGGTTAGTGGTAGAGCCGCCCAGGATTAAATTGTCAGTACTGCAATAAATAAAAAATGTACAACTACCACATCAGTTTTGCATCTGTGCAGTTTGAACCCAGCATATCTCCCTTGCTTGCCCCTTTATAACTTAAAAACAATTTAAAATACTACTTTCAGTAAGTTATTATTCAAAAAGTAGTCACTACTCTTGAAACTGGAGAAACATATGAGCCCTCTAAGTTCCAGACAGCCTAGGTAACATATGAAAACCAAAAACCAAAATACTCCAAATTAAAACAACAACAGAAAATGCAGGTATGCCATGAGAAATTAAGCATTGCGGCTCTGATTCCCATGTTCTAGTCCCTGTTTCTAGAGCAACCATGGTTACTTTACATACACAAATGTTCTACCATTTTCTCTTTAACAAATTTCTAGTTGGTGGATATTTAGGATATTTATTTTTTTGTACTGGGGATTGAACCCAGGAGTGCTTAACCACTGAGCCCCAGCAACCCCCCTTTTTTATTTTGAGATGGGGCATCACTAAGTGTCTTAGGGCAAGGCTAAATTGCCTCAAACTTGTTATCCTGCCTCAGTCTACCTGTAGGTGGAATACAGGCTTTTGCCACCATGGCCAACTATGCCTTTTAAATAGTCCTTGTAAAAAAATAGAGAATATGCATAAAGTGTTTCTGCTGTGTACCAAAGTGTTGATGTTTACCTTGAGGAAAAGAACTTGTGTAATTGATCTTCGAGCTAAACTAGCTTTTGTCACAGACCACCATTCTTCATTGTAAGAATGACTGAAAGACAAACTATTCTTATTCCGACTTGGGTATTTGACATGAATTTTTTTGAAAATGAACAAAGCAAATCTGTCACATTAAGAAAAAAACTGTTGGTAATGATAAAATTCTAGCTTTCAAATTATATTAAAATTTTGGAAAACTTGTGTCTATCCCCATGAGCTTCCCGGCTTCCCAGTACTTAAAAACTTTTCTGGAGGCTGAGGCCGGAGGATTGCAGGTTCAAGGCCAGCCTCAGCAAGTTTGAAGCCAGCCTGACTGACTTCCTGAAACCCTGTCTCAAATAAAAAGAGCAAAAGGACTAGAGATGTAGCTCAGTAGTAAAGAGCCACTGGGTTCTATCCCCCTTACCATAAATAAATAAATAAATAAATAAATAAATAAATAAATAAATAAATTCGGTTCAATCCCCCTTCAAAAATAAATAAATAAATAAATAAATAAATGTTTCTTAAAAACCCTGTATATGGCTGGAGATGTGGTATAGTGGTAGAGTGCTTTCCTGGCATGCACAGCACCTGGGATTCAATCTGCAGCACTACCTCCCCCAAAAAGTTCTATGTTATTAAATGACAATATTATCTGTGTAACACAATGAACTAGTATTTTCTAAATAACTAATGCTTGATATTACACCATCAGACATGGATAAGATCCATTGGGAATGTGCAATAGATCAGTGAATTTTAATGTTACAGAGTATGAAAAGTTCTTTGTATAGCCTCAGATTCTACATTGAACTAATGTTTAAAAAACTACCACAAATCCCAGCACTTGGGAGGCTGAGGCAGGAGGATCGCAAGTTCAAAACCAGCCTCAGCAACTTAGCAAGGCCCTAAGCAACTCAGTGAGACCCTCTCTCTAAAAAAAATACAAAATAGGGCTGGGGATGTGGCTCAGTGGTAGAGTGGCCTGGATTCAATCCCCAGTACCAAAAAAAAAAAAAAAAAACTACCACATTTTGCATTTTGGTGTAAAGTAAAAAAAGATTGTCCAGTACAACCAGAGAAACAACAGCTGTACTCCATTTGTGTTCAATGGATCAAAATTAAGTGAATAAAAAATAAATAAAAATAAATAAATGAAAGCATACTAGAAAAGATTTTTCGTAACAAAATACTATGCATTAAGAATACTGATGCCGGGCGCAGTGGCGCACGCCTGTAATCCCAGCACTTGGGAGGCTGAGGCAGGAGGATTGCGAGTTCAAAGCCAGCCTCAGCAATTTAGCGAGGCCCTGAGCAACTCAGTGAGACCCTGTCTCTAAATAAAA
>JAJEJO010048426.1:187094-205360 GCA_020662805.1 Glaucomys volans | reverse complement strand
GTAATTAAAAAAAAAAAAAAAAAGGATTGTCCACAAATGTTTTCAAAAGCCGTTAAAATACTCCTCTGGGGCTAGGGTGTGTAGCTCAGTGATGGAGTGTTTGCCCCCAGGGAGGCTCTGGATTTTATCCCCAGCACTGCAGACAAATGAAATTCTTTTTCTTTTGCATATCTGTGGCGCTGGAGGTAGAAACCAGGGTCTCCCATGCTAGGCAAGCAGGAATCACAGAGCTCCATCCCCAACCCAAAGCTGGGTTATATTCATGCATTCAAATTAAATGAACATACTGCAACGTGTTAAAAATATGTGAACTGAGGCTGAGGCAGGAGAATTGCAAATTTAATGCTAAGCTCAGTAATTTAATGAGGCCCAAAATATTTTACCAAGACCTGGTCTCAAAAGTAAAAGGACTGGGGTGTGATTCAGTGGTAAAGCACCCCTGTGTTAAATCCCCACTACCATAAATAAATAAATAACTGAAAAAAAAAATACAAAACAGTGTTGCCTCAGCCTCCCATGTTGCTGGGATCACAGGCATGTGCCATTGCACCCAGCAATGTCATTGTCTTTGTGAACTGATTCTTTAAAAATTGAAGCATAATTTAATATCACAATGGAGTAAAGTGCTCAGATCTTAAAATGTAAAGGCCAAACACAGACATCTGTGTATCTGACACTTCAAACTCTAGAACATTTTCATCACCCTAGAAAATTCTGTCCTGCTTCTTTCAGTCAAACCCTCATTCCCTTAACTTGAGGCAAATATTTGTCTCCCTCACCTCTAATGGGGATTGAACCTAGGGATACTCTATCATTAAGTTATATCCCTAAGCCCTCTTAATTTTTTAAAAATTTGAGACCAGGTCACATTAAGTTGCCCAGGCTGGTTTCAAACTTGCGATTCTTTTGCCTTAGGCTCCTGAATAGCTGGGATCGCATGGTATCTGGGTTACAGGTGCACACCACCATGCATTGTTCACATTGTGTTTTCTATCCCCATAGCTTAATTTTTTTCTTTTTCTTTTTTTTGGGGTGGGGGAAGTTGAATCCAGGGCCTCACACATGCTAGGCAGGCACTTTACCACTGAGCTACATCCCAGCCCTTTTTAAAAAAGTTTAAAAATAAATAAATAAGTTTTTTAGACATGATCTTGCTAAATTACCTAGGTGTTCCTCAAATTTATAATCTTCCTGCCTCAGCCTTCCAAGTAGCTCAGATCGCAGGCATGCATAATCACACCTGGCATCATAGCTTAATTTTTTGTTTTAGAGTTTCATATAAATAGAACCACAAAATATAGATTCTTTTCTTTCTTATTTTTTTGGGGGGTGGGTACTGGGGATTGAATCTGGGGTGCTTTATCACTTAGCCATATCCCCAGTCCTTTTTATTTTGAGACAGGGTCTCGCTAAATTACATAAGGCCTCGCTAAATTGCTGAGGCTGGCCTGGAATTTGTGATGCTCCTGTCTCAGCTTTCCCAGTCATGGAATTATAGGTTTGTTCCACCATGCCAGGTTTAGTATAGATTCTCTTGTGTGGCTTCTTCATCTAGGCTATAGGTAAACACAGCTAGTTTTGTTTGTTTGGTTTTATGTGTACTGAGTAAGGGTTTAACCCAGGAGCAGTTTATCACTGAGGTACATCCCCTGTCCTTTTTATTTCTGGTTTTGAGACGGTGTCTCTCTGAAGTTGCTAGGGCTGACCTCCAAATGACAATAGGGGAAAGAGATGAGCTCCATTCCAATTTGTGAAGGGATGACTGGGTGTTTTTATAGGGAGAGTGAGGGAGGGTTAGAGCAAGTGCTCTGAAGAGTCAGAGAAGTGACAAAGTACAAAGAATTGGTCAGTGTCAATGCGATGATACCAGCTACATCTGCTAGCTAACAGTTACGGAAGTTTTGAACCTATCCTCCCCCAGAGACTGGGAGACAGAGCCCTTCCAGGAGATTATGTTTCAAAGGAATGTCTCTTAGGTCCTTGAAAAAGATACTTCTAAGTTGTAAGAGATACATATTCATAATTATAACCCCCTTTTAGTACTTGCTCTAAGAAAGGAAGGTTGGGGGCTTATGTCAGGTTTTAGCTAGAATAAACAGTAAAATCTACCCGTTAAGCTTTTTTCAGGCAGAGATGATAACTCAGGCTGCCAGAAGCCAGCCATGCTAGCGTTTGATCAAGTGCAGGGGTTCATGTGAAGTTCTTAAGTGCTGAGAGTGTGCATTTCTTACTAGACAGTGTTTTTAGATTCATGTTAATGCCTGTTAGCAGTAGTTGATGATTTTTATTGCTGAGTAGTATTCCATTGTATAATTATATTTCAGTTCATTTCCTCTCTTATTGATGAACTTTCATTGGGTTTTTAATTTTTGGAAACAAAATTATTGTGAATTTTTATTTTTTTATTTTATTTTTTGGTACTGGGGATTTAACCCAGGGACACTTTACCATTGATGCACATTCCCCAGCCCTTTTTATATCCTAATTAGAAACAGGGTCTCACTGAGTTGCTTAGGACTTCACTAAATTGCTGAGGCTGGCTTTGAACTCACGATCCTCCAGCCCAGCCTGCTGAGCCACTGGGATTACAGGCGTGTACCACTGTGCCTGGCTTTACTTTTTATTTTGACAGAGGGTTTCACTAAATTTCTGAGGGCCTGGTTTAAGTTGCTGAAGCTGGCCTTGAATTTGCCATGCTCCTGCCTCTGGGATTATTGGAGTGTATCACCACTCCCAGCTTTTCTGAACATTCTCATGTGTTCTTTTTGGCCACATACTTTGATATCTCTAAGGTTACTACTTGTTGTTTTCTTTACTTCATCATCGCTGTTGGTCATTGAACTCTTTATTGCCCCAAACTTAGTAAGTCCTCAGTAATATTTCTCAGTGATTTAAAGATGAATTTGAACTTTGAGTGCCACTGAAAGATGATGTGTTATAGTGCAAAGCACATGAACCAGGAGTCAGAAAACCTCAATTCTAGTCCCAGTTCTATCTCTATAAACAGTATTGTAGCCCTGAAAAAGACACATAATCCTGGATTTCAGGTTTATTTTTTAAATGAAGGAATTATGTTAAATAATCTCTAAGAATTTCTTTTAGGCCCATATAACCCCAAATAGGAAGAACTGATGAAAGTCATAATACAGGTGAAAAATAGACTCTGGAGTGTTGGGGTAGCAGATCCAGTGAAGCCATGCTATCTTAGCAGTTGTGACTTTCTGGTCTTCCTATGAAAATATCTGGAAAAAGTTCATAATATGTATTGTGGAATTTACCTTCTAGGATTAGGCTAGCTGAGCCAGGTGTAGTGGTGCATGCCTGTAATCCTAACAACTCAGGAGGCTGAAGGCAGGAGAATCACAAGTTCAAAGCCAGCCTCAGCAATTTAGCAAGACCCTATCTCAAATAAAAAAGGCAGGTGGGGTGCCAGGGATGTGGCTCAGTGGTTAAGTGCCCCTTGGGTTCAGTTCCTGGTGTTAAAAAAAATTGGGTTTTGCTAGCTGTTCATGAAAAGAGGAGACAGAGAAATCTGAACTTTCATACTTTAAATAATGATGTACTTCCTAAAATTTTTATTTTTCACACAGTAGATACTTCAAAAAGATATGATTTATTTTGCTGAAGGAAAATTACTGATAGCAGGAAAAGATATTTATTGAGAAACTATCATATAATAGACTTTTTTTTTTTTTTTTTGGTACTGAGGATTGAACTCCGGGGCACATACCAGTGAGTCACATCCTTAGCACTTTTTATTTTTTATTTATTTATTTATTTATTTATTTATTTATTTATTTATTTTGAACCAGGGATTGAACTCAGGGACACTCGGCCACTGAGCCACATCCCCAGCCCTATTTTGTATTTTATTTAGAGACAGGGTCTCACTGAGTTGCTTAGGGCCTCACTAAGTTGCTGAGGCTGACTTTGAACTCGAGATCCTCCTGCCTCAGCCTCCCAAGTCGCTTGGATTACAGGCGTGCGCCACCACGCCCGGCAGCACTTTTTATTTTTTGAGACAGTTTCACTAAGTTGCTGAGGTTGGCTCTGAACTTATGATCCTCCTGCCTCTGTCTCCCAAGTTGCTAGGATTACAGGCAGCTCCACCACGCCTGGTGTATAGTAGACACTTTTTAAGATGGGAGTCTCACTATGTTGCCAAGGCTGGCTTCAAACTCCTGGGCTCAGGCTATCCTGCCTCAGCCTCCCCAATAGCTGGGGCTACGGGTGCACACCACCAAACCCTGCTTAGACACATTTTAAAACACCTAGAAGACCCTGACTTTACTGACTTCCAGAAATTGTCATTTGTTTAAATATGAATCTTGGCTTTGCTGGGTTCATATTTAAACATGGTGGCGCACACCTGTAATCCCAAGGACTCGGGTATTTGAGGCAAGAGGATCTCAAATTTGAAGCCAACTTCAGCAAATTGGTGAGGCCCTCAGCAAGGTAATGAGACCTGTCTCAAAATAAAAAGGGCTGGAGATGTTACTCAGTGGGTGAGCACCCCTGGGTTTAATCCCTAGTACTAATAAGATAAAATAAAATATTAAAACAAAGGCTGGGGGCTGGGGTTGTGGCTAAGTAGTAGAATGCTTGCCTGGTGTGTGTGAGCACTGGGTTCAATACTCACCACCATAGATAGATAGATGATAGATAGATAGATAGATAGATAGATAGATAGATAGATAGATGGATGGATTGTGTCCATCTACAACTAAAAAAATATTTTAAAAAAATACAAAGGCTGGGGGTATAGCTCAGTGGTAAAGTACCCCTGAATTCAATCTCCAATACACTAAATAAATGAGTAAATAAATAAGAACCATGGCTTTAAAAAAAAAAAAACCAACAAAGCACTTAACTTTGTCGAGTACATAGCAAAAGCTCTGGGCTTTTTCAATTTTCTTCTTCTTCAAGAATGGTGTTCTTTTTCTTTTTTTTTTTTTGCCATGCTAAGGATTAAACCCCGGGCCTTGTGCTTGCAAGTCAAGCACTCTACCAACTGAGCTATATCCCCAGCCCAAGAATGGTGTTCTTAATAATGAATAATGAACTCGAATTTTTTTCTTATGGTTTGTGGGTCAAGTTTAGTGACTTTTAAATGTTTTTGCCTTTCTCCCTCAGATTTGGATCATACAGCAGATGTCCAGTGAGTATACTAGGAGTTTGTCCTTTTGAAATCATGTCTCTAAATAGGAAGGCTGAATGTTTTAATCTGGGTGTTCCTATCTTTTACTTTTCTACTCTGTTTTATTCTTAACATAAGAATGATGATTTAAAAGCGCCCCGTTTGGATCCCATTAAATTGAGGTCATTAGTTTTGTATTTACCAAACTGATTTTATTTTGATTTTGGTATTGAGGTTTTTTTCTTTGCAGTGAATTATTTTACACAAAGAGCATGAATGTATTTCTGTAGGTTACATGCGTGGGGAGATACTCTGGAGGAAGCATTTGAGCAGTGTGCAATGGCCATGTTTGGTTACATGACAGATACTGGGACTGTGGAGCCCCTCCAAACGATAGAAGTAGAAACCCAAGGTAATTAACACATTCACAAGGAAAAAACTGTTGTACACATACACAGTGTTCTTACATAAGTCAAGTATATTTTCACAATAAGAACAATAGAATTTGGGACTGGGGTTGTGGCTCAGCGGTAGAGCACTTGCCTAGCATGTGTGAGGTACTGGGTTTGATTCTCAGCACTGCATATAAATGAATGAATAAAAAATAAAGGTCCGTCAACAACTAAAAAAATATTTAAAAAAAAAGAAAGAAAGAAAGAAAAACAATTTGCTGAGCATGGTAGTGCAGGCCTGAAATCCCAGGGGTTTAGGAAGCTGAAGCAGGAGGATCACAAGTTCAAAGCCAACCTTAGCAACTTAGGGAGGCCTTAAGCAACTTAGTGAGACCCTGTCTCCAAATATAATATTAAAAAGGGGGTGGGAGTGAGGCTCAGTGGTTAAGGGCCCCTGGGTTCAATCCCTGGTACAAAACAACAATAACAACAACAAAATTGATTATGGGCCCAGTTTTCCTTTCAATTAAACTAAGAAATTCATCACATTTTTAAATTGAAACAAGGTTTTAGATACTAGAATTATTGAACTCTACTGTTATGGCCCTTTTTTATCCTATGTAGGAGATGACTTACAATCTCTTCTGTTTCACTTTTTGGATGAGTGGCTTTATAAGTTCAGTGCTGATGAGTTCTTCATACCCCGGGTAAGCAAGGGTTTTTCTTTTTAATGGAGCAAATGGGTTCTTAGTTCATATTTTAAAATTGAACAACTGATTTAAAATAGAATATGTGCTAGGCCAGAAGCACATGCTTATAATCCCTGTGACTCAAGAGACTAAGGCAGGAGGATCACAAGTTGGCAACTCAGTGAGACCCTGTCTCAAAATTTTAAGAAATAGAAAGGGCTGGGGATGTAGCTCAGTGGCAAAGCCCTCTGGGTTCAATCCCCAGTGCCAATAAAATAAAATAAGATAAAATAAACTAGCTAGACAGGGTGGAACATTCCTGTAATTCCAGATGCTTAGGAGACTGAGGCAGTAGGATCTCAACTTCAAAGCCAACCTCAGCAATTTAGTGAGACCCTATCTCAAAATAAAAAGGACTGAGGATATAAATCATTAGTAAAGCAGCCCTGGGTGTAATCCCCAGTAGCAGTGCCCACCCTCGTGCAAAAGGAGAAAAAAAAAACAAAAAATCATGATGCACAATTAATCCTTACAGATACTGTAAAATATTGATTTGCATAAATTATAGACACTTCTTCATTAACCTGAGTTTTCTTTCATACATGCATTTTGTTCTCTTGTTCTTTCTTTCTTTTTAGTACTGGGGATTGAACTCAGCAGTGCTTTATCATTCAGCTACATCTCCAGTCTTTTTCATGTTTAATTTTGAGACAGGGTCTTCCTAAATTGGTGTGGCAGGCCTCAAATTTGCATTCCTCCTGCCTTAGCCTCCCAAGTCTCTGGGATTACAGGCATGTGGCATTATGCCTAAATGTACTTAAATCTCTGATCATGTACTTGTCACTAATAGGACTGTATGATAAGGAGAAACCTAATCTTTATCTGTACCCTTCATGTCTCTCAAGTTTGAGCTGTTTATGTCTATACACATGTTCCTTTTGTTCCATTTGAAGTTCAGCAGCTCTGATGCTTTGGTCTAAATTCAACAATTGCTGCTTCTAGTTTTCCTTAATTTAAAAACAGGAAAAGCCATATGGAGATTTCTTGCAGCTGTCAGCCTCTAGAAGGAACACCTCTCCAAATCATTGTTACTTATCACATGGTCCTCCCTGCTTCCTTAATTCCTCCAATATCTTCTTTACCATCTCCACCCATACTCTATCAATTGGGTCACTCTTCCTACAAAATTCAAGTGCCAAAAGTATCATAAAAATAGACTGAGAAAAGGAAAAGGAAAAAAAAAAAAGGCTGGGAATGACTGAGAAATCTTATACCCTCCTCGTCTACCATGTATTTTACAGAGGTGTTCTTTTGACTCTCCTTTTGTTTTCTTTTTCTTTTTTCTTGATGCTGGGGATTGAACTCGGCATCACAGTTACTAAGCACATGCTCTACTGCTGTGCTACACCTTAACTCCTTCAGTCATGTTTTTAGATTGTTATATTTTTCAAGAATATCTCCTTGAATATGCAAGAAAAACCTTATTTCCTCGAAATGCATTTAGCTTGTTCTGTTTTAATTTCGTTGCTTCAGAGAAGTTTTCTGCCATTATTTTCTAGAAAAATTAGTAACCTAGATATGTTTTAGAAGATGATCTAGTATAAACATTTTTTTAATTTAAATTTTTTTTTTCTCCTTAGGAAGTAAAAGTACTTAATATTGATCAAAGAAATTTTAAATTACGTTCAATTGGGTAAGTTTTGAAACTTTTAAAAAAAAAAGTAGCAGGTCCTGAAGGATGTTGGTTGTATTCTTTCAGCTCGGTGGGCAGAAAGACAAATGGAAATGTTAAGTCAGAGGACCGTTTGCACTGGGCAGGATGTTGCATATTGAGAGTGAGAGATACCAGGGAGTGAGGACTCATCTGAACTTTGGAGGATTAGAAACTTGTCAGAATAAAGTTAATTCTGCTTGTTAAGCCTGATTCCCAATTTGTTGATTAAGGGGGAAAATTTTAAAAAGCGTGAGTGTGTGTGTGTATAGTTTGTTTATACATACATATGTATGTATATATAAATAAAATTACTAAATGGCATGGCATATCATAAAGCCCAGCTTGGTGATTGAGAAACACTGACACACCCTTTACCATAGCTCATCACTTCTAGATGCACTCAAACCAGTTTCTTCTATACACATTATACCTTTCTTTTCCTTCCAGAGTTTGCAAACACTCGATTAGGTCACTTTGACTGGACTTGTTTCTTTAATCACTTAATTGTATCTTCTAGGTTATATATATATAGCTTATCTTTACCATTTCATATTTAATTTTATTAGTTTCTTTTTAGAAAATGAGGTCTTTTATTATCTTCTCCTTTTCCTTTTATCCCTGCAACACATTTTATTGCTCACATAAGCATATGTACAGGTATTTTTTCCTATGAAATGGTGGAATACTGCATACATTAGGCTGATTGGTGTTTTTTTTCTTTTGGTACTGGCGCTCGAACCCAGAGGCACTTTACCTCTGAGCTACATACCCAGCCCTTTTTATTTTTTATTTTGAGACAGGGTCTCACTAAGTTGCTGAGGCTGGTCTCAAGCTTGTGATCCCCCTGCCTCAGCCTCCCGAGTCTCCGAGATTATGGGTATGTGCCACTGTGCCTGGCAGGCAAACTGACACTTAACTTTTAACATTATGTTAAAATTACCTTTATCGTTCATATGTTTTTGTAACATCATGTGTGAAAGGTGTATATTATTTATGGTAGGATATAATGGTGAGTATTTGTATATATTTGTAGTATCCTCTTTTTTTAAAAAAATAAAGAAACAGTTTTGTCCGAAGTTACTCAGCTAGGAAGTAGTTGAACAGATTTTTTTAAAAATATTATTTTAGGTGTTGATAGACCTTTATTTTTATTTATTTATCTGTATTTGGTGAAATACAGATAAATAAATAAAAATAAAAACCCAGTGACTCGCACAGTCTACCACTGAGCTGTAACCCCAGACCCTGAACAGAATTTTAAAACTTTGCTGTTTCTGCTGTACCATCTTGTGATATTCAGCCTCATTAGTGTCAAAAGGAGAGAAGAAAATTCTAAGTTCTAGGAGAGTACCTTTCTTAGGGCTTTCTGTATACAGACTGTAGATATTTTGGGAAAAGTTATAAAATGCAAATCAAGCTCAGACCATATTGCAGAATCTAGTATTTTGTGTTTGTGGTACTCAGATCTGCTTTCTCCATGGAATATATTATTTAATTGGTTATATAGCTCTGAGTACAGTGAATATTTTGAACATGGCATCCTATTATGAAATAATACTCATTAAACTGTATTTATTGAGAATCTGCCCATAAGCACACTATATTGGGGCTTTTTTTTTTTTTTAAGAGCAACTATCAAGCTTGAGAGTAACAATGGCTAGTCAATATAAGTCCTTCACACCTATACTTACTGACAAATCAAAGTGAAATCTGTTTAGCTTCTCTACCCATTCCCTCTTCTTTTGGATCTCCAGTATCTGAACCATGTTTATAAGGCTTATTATAAAATATGTAAAGGGGGAACAAATGTAAAATTTTGAAAACCTTAATCATGTTTTAATTTTACTTCTCAAGGTGGGGAGAAGAATTTTCATTGTCCAAGCACCCTCAGGTATGTTTTAAAGTGTATCCATTGAAAACCTTTTATACTTCCTTACCATAAAATCTGTAAATGTGACAGTAATCTTCAACTAGCTCTAATAATTGTTATGATGTGATTAGTTTTTTTTAAACTTTCTGATATCTCTGGATATGTTAAAGCACTGTGATTTCAGCCATCTGATTAGGTGTGTTAGGAGTCAGCAGGTTTGTTTGTTATAGAATGTTGTGGAAGTTAAAAGTCCATTTGCCTTTTTGAACTGTAGTTTCTTCTACAATGAAGGTATAGGACTAGATTGTTCTCTAAAGTACTTTCTACCTCTTCTGTATTTTCCAACCTGTATACACTTACTCTGTAATAGTTAAACCTCTGGGAACAAGGATTGACAGATTTTTTTCTGTGAAGAGTCAAATAATAAATGTGTTAAGACTTGTAGGCGGGCTGAGGATGTGGTTTAGCGTTAGAGTGCTTGCCTAGCATGTGGGAGGCACTGGGTTCGATTCTCAGCACCACATATTAAAAAAAAAAAAAAAAGTCCATCAACAACTAAAAAATTATTTAATAAAAAAAAAAATTTGTAGGCCAAGAGCAATGGAAGAGCAACTGAGCTCTTCTGTCGTAGCACTAAAGCAGTCACAGAAGATATATAAATGAATGTGTCTGTGTTGCATTAAAACTTTATTTTATGGACATTGAAATTTAAATTTCATATTTTCAAAAGTCATGAATTTTTTTTCTTTTTTGCTGAGGTTCTAGGGATTGAACGCAGGGGCACTTAACCACTGACCTAATCCCCAGCCCTTTTTCTATTTTATTTAGAGACAGGGTTTCATTGAGTTGCTTAGGGCTTCACTAAGTTGTTGAGGCTGGCTTTGAACTCATGATCCTTCTGCCTCAGCCTCCTGAGTCACTTGGATTTTAGGCATGCACAACCATGCCCAGTATCCCTAGCCATTTTTATTTTTATTTTGGGACAGGGTCTCTAAGTTGCAGAGGGCCTCACTAAATTGCTGCTGGAGTGGAAGGAGTGGGGAGTCCAGTAAGAGCCAAGGTTGTACAGATAGACATGACCACAGCCTTGAGGTTCTAATATGAATTTTAAAATGACTAGGAGTAGACTATAGTGGGGTTGGGTGGTGCATGCCAATAATCCCAGAGATTCAGGAGGCTGAGGCAGGAGAATCACAGGTTCAAGACCAGCCTCAGCAACTTAGTAAGATCCTGTCTCAAAATAAAAAAGAAAAAGGACTGGGGATGTAGCTCAGTGGTAGATTACCCCTGTGTTCAATCCCCAGTACCAAAAAGAAAAAAAATTTCAGTACATCTCTCTCTTTCTCCTAAATCCCTATATCAAAGGGACTAGATAGGATTCACAAGTAGTGAGTAAGTAAAAGAAAGTAGTACAGAGAACTGAGCCTCAGAACATGAAACTTGGAAGAGAGGAATCAAACAGGACAAGAGAACATAAACACTGAGGAACAGCCATTGGATTTATAATCAGAAGATTCATGAGTAAACTGGGCAGGGTGGCTCTTGTCTAATCCCAGTGAGTCAAGAGACTGAGATAGTTCAAGGCCATCCTCAGACACTTAGCAAGACCCTCAGCAACTTAATGAGACCCTGTCTCAAAATAAAAAATAAAAAGGCTTGGGATGTAGCTCAGTGGTAAAGTGTCCCTGGATTAGATTCCCAGGACCAAAAAAAAAGGAAAAATAAAGAGGAATTATGTACTTAGGTGTATCAATATATATTTGGGTTAAAGAAGGAATGACAGATACTGGAAAAGTAGAGGCACTGTATGTATGCTATTTTGGAAGAGACTGCAAAAAAGGGGAACAGATGGATAGAAGAGTAGTAGCTAGAGAGGACTGTAGCTAGGAAGAGAGGTTTTTTGTTTTAGTACTAGGGATTAAACCCAGGGGTGATTGAGCACTGAGCCATGTTCCTAGCCCTTTTTATTTTTTATTTTGAGACAAGGTCTTGCTACATTGCTGAGGGTCTCCTTAAGTTGATGAGGCTGGTCTTGAACTTGCAATCCTCCTGCCTCAGCCTCACTAGTTATGGGGATTATAGACATGCGCCACCATGCCCTGCATATTTTTATTTTGTTTTGTTTTAGCTAGAAGCTTTTGTAGCACCATTATATGTGAAGTGGAAATGATCTAGGAAGGAGGGAAAAATTGATAAGCGGGAAGAGGAGAGGATAGTTTCAGAACAAAAACTTTTTTGATGGGGGGTGTGTGGGGAATCAAGTGCTCAGATAGAGAAGTCAGCAATCTGGCAAGAGCAGGAACAGTCCATCCATTCACTGTAACTGCAGGCAAGGCTAATGTGAGTTCAGATGCAGCAGGATGGTAGATTGGATGGTGGGAAGATGAGTCAGTTCCTCTTGATTGCTCCCATTTTCTCTAAGAAGCATGGTTGGTTAGAATGAGAATGAATGACTGCTGGGTGCAGTGACACTTGCCTATAATCCCAGCTACTCTGGAGGCTGAGGCAGGAGGATCACAAGTTCAAAGGCAACCTCAGCAATTTATCAAGGCCCTAAGCAACTCAGCAAAATCCTGTTTCAAAATACAAAATTTGAAAAAAAGGGCTGGGGAATGCAGCTCAGTGACTAAGGGCCCCTGCATTAAATCACTGTTACAACAAAAAAAAAAAAAAAAAAAAGGAGGAGGAGAAGAAGAAGAAAATGAATGACAGATGCTAAAGAAGATGCAAAGTAATTTTTCTGAGTGAAGGACAAAGGGAACTTAGAAATAAGTGGTTGCCGGGCGTGGTGGCGCACGCCTGTAATCCCAGCGACTAGGGAGGCTGAGGCAGGAGGATCACGAGTTCAAAGCCAGCCTTAGCAATTTAGCGAGGCCCTAAGCAATTCAGCGAGACCCTGTATCTAAATAAAATACAAAATAGGGCTGGGGATGTGGCTCACAGTCAGAGTGCCCCTGAGTTCAATCCCCGGTTCAAAAAAAAAAAAGAAATAAGTGGTCAGCGCTGAATACCTATTTGCGATTTGCATATATACACAAAAGGTATTACTAGTCAGCTGGTGTATGCTGCCTTAGGGTAGAAAATGAAATTTGATGTAGGTGGTGATTTCTCCAGGGTGATTGCGTCAGCGGAGAAGATGCAAAGGCGATGACACTCATACCCTGTGAAATCTTTGAATTTTTTATGTGCAGTAGAACTAGCAGTGTGCCATTCACCAATGCTTGGTACATTGTGTGATACACAGAACTATTATAGATACTTTCTAGAGCTGGAAGGAACATCTAATCTGTGGTTCTAAACTGAGGCAAGGTGGGGAGTATTATGTGTCAGAATCACGCGGAGAGCTTTGACCGGGGAAGCTGTGTCTCAGTTTCCAGTTAGACTTGAAGAGAATTACGAGAGGTGAAGTGAGTATTGGCACTGAGGAGAAGAGAATAGGCTGAGATCCTAGGCCCTAAGTTGGAGAATGAAGGGGTGGTGAGGGAACCCTAGCCAAAGAGTAGAAAAAAGCTTGTGTTCTTTGATTCAATTCATTTTTAAATGAAAAAATGGATGCCTAGACAGGTCAGACTGCTTCCTTGCCCAAGTGTAATCACAGCCTGGAGGGGAGTTCCATCTCCTAACTCCAGGTCCTAACTCCTAACTCGTTCTCTTCTATTTCTATACATTTTTCCTCTCCTTTTTATTGGATCAGCATATAATATTGTCCTAATTTGATAACTAGTTGTTTTATGTGGATTTTTAGTTTTTTAGAATAGTATTAAAATTTTGACTTTCTGACAATTGTTGCTAAATTGCTTAATAATTCTGATTCTTTTTTCCTATTTTTTTTTTCCTCTAACCCCAACTTCAGGGAACGGAAGTCAAAGCAATAACATATTCTGCAATGCAGGTCTATAATGAAGAGAAGCCAGAAGTTTTTGTGATAGTTGATATTTAAGACACCAAAAAAAAAAAAAAAAAGAAAGAAAAGGAAGGAAAGACAAACTCCTACAAAGAACTTTTTAAAAAATCCTCCTTTTAAGAAGATCAGTGGTTTGATTTCTGTGGTATCTTGATTAATGGGTATTTATGCATCAGAAATTTTTAACTTAAAAGTGTGACTTTCAGAAATGGAAAATCAGAGCATAGCCTTGGTCTGTTCACTCCTATTCAGACGTCAAAGAATGCTTCAGTGCTTGAGGGCAGTTGTGTTCCCTCCTTTGTGAATTCCCTGCTATGGCAGCAAGTACCCCAGATTATTCTGATGGAATGAGAGCCCTCCAGTTTGGTCCCAGAAGGGATCACTGATATAAGTAGCAGTTGGGATGGAATCCAGTTTGGAAAAAGAATAATATGAGAAAATAACATTTCTATACCTAGAATTCGCTTTCCTTCTAAATTGGTCAAGATACGTATTCTGCCTGTACCTAAGAGATGTCGTGTTTTACACTGCTGTGGCACAGTTATCCTGTATTCCAGTTGGTTTTCTTACAAGAACTGACTAGAAGAATTCTGTAGGAAGAATCCTGATTTTCTTTATCATACTCTTAATTTTTTTAAAATATTTTTTTAGTTGTCAATGGACCTTCATTTTATTTATTTATTTATTTATTTATTTATTTATTTATTTATTTTATTGGAACCAGGGATTGAACTCAGGGGCACTTGGCCACTGAGCCACATCCCCAGCCCTATTTTGTATTTTATTTAGAGACAGGGTCTCACTGAGTTGCTTAGGGCCTCGCTAAGTTGCTGAGGGTGGCTTTGAACTCCCGATCCTCCTGCCTCAGCCTCCGGAGTTGCTTGGATTACAGGCATGCGCCACCACGCCCGGCTCATTTTATTTATTTATATGCGATGCTGAGAATTGAACCCAGTGCCTCACACATGCTAGGCAAACGCTCTACCTCTGAGCCACAACCCCAGACCCCATACTCTCCGTTTTTATTAAGCAATGATAATGGATGGCACTTTTCTATTTTCTCATAAGAAAAATCTGATAGTAGTTAAGTGCATTGGCGCACACCTGTAATCTCAGCAACTACAGAAGCTGAGGCAAGTTTGAGACTGGCCTCAGCAGTTTAGGGAGACCTCAAGCAATTTAG
This sequence comes from Glaucomys volans, assembly GCA_020662805.1. Taxonomy (NCBI): domain Eukaryota; kingdom Metazoa; phylum Chordata; class Mammalia; order Rodentia; family Sciuridae; genus Glaucomys; species Glaucomys volans. Next base: position 190,471 of record JAJEJO010048426.1, on the reverse strand, counting down.
TGACACCCTATCACAAAGTAAGAGATATAAAGGGCTGGGGGTGTGGCTTAGTGGTAAAGTGCCCCTTGTTAAAATTCCTAGTACCAAAGAAAGAAAAATCTGATGCTATGCCTTACTTTTTTGAGGGGGAGGTGGGCAGTACTGGGGATTTGGGTATTATGCCACCACACCCAGCTGACACTTTTTTAAGGGGGAGGGGGGCACTGGAGATTGAACACAGTGGCACTTAACCACTGAACCACATCCCCAGCCCTTTTTATTTTTTATTTTGAGAAGGTCTCTGAGTTGCTTACCTTGCTAATTTGTTTTGGCTTTGAATTTGAGATCCGCCCCCCATCCCACTTGCTGGGATGACAGGTGTATGCCACCTTGCCTGGCTCTTTGTTGTAAAAAGTTCTTAAAAGACAGGAGGCTAGGGAAAAAGCTTTAAAGTTATCTGGAGTTTGGGGATTTAGCTCAGTGGCAAAGTGCTTGCCTAGCATGCACAAGGCCCTGAGTTTGGTCCTTGGCCTTGAAAAAGAAAAAAAATTATCTGAACTTTTTTTATATGAGTGGTGCTAGGGGTCAAATCCAGGGCCTCCAGAATACTATATAAGCACTCTAGCTCAGCCTCCTGAGATGCTGGTATTATAGGAGTGTGCCAGCATTCTGGGTTCTTATCTGAACTGGGTTTTTTTTTTGGGGGGGGGGGGGGGACTAGGGATTGAACCCAGGAACATTCAACCACCGAGCCACATCCCCAGTCCTATTTTGTATATTATTTAGAGACAGGGTCTCACTGAGTTGTTTAGTACCTCCCTGCTGAGGCTGACTTTGAACTCGCTGTCCTGCCACTGAGGAGGTTCAGCCTCCTGAGCCCCTGGGATTACAGGCAGGCACCACTGCAACCGCTTTTCTGAACTTTTTTAAGTAGATGACTTGCAAGTTGATTTGCAACCTGAGTTTTTATGGTATTCTCTCAGACCGTAAAATTGACACCTGTTGGTGCTAAGTGTCAGTACAGGGTGCTGAACCTGCACTAAAAGGAAGGGATTAGGGACGGATTGTGGCTCAATGGTGGAATGCTTGCCTAGCACGTGTGAGGCGCTGGGTTCAAATGTCAGCACCACATAAAAATAAATAAAACATAGCCGGGCTTGTTGGAACACGCCTGTAATCCAAGCGACTCGGGAGGCTGAGGCAGGAGGATCTCGAGTTCAAAGCCAGCCTCAGCAACTTAGCGAGGCCCTAAGCAACTCAGTGAGACCCTGTGTCTAAATAAAATACAAAATAGGGCTGGGGATGTGGCTCAGTGGCCGAGTGTCCCTGAGTTCAATCCCTGGTTCAAAAAAAAAAAAAATTTTTAAAAAAAATAAAACAAAGGTATTAAAAAGGGGGATGGGGCGCGGGGCTGAAGCGCGAGGAGGAGGTTGCGGCGGCTGAGGGTCGCGTCGCGCTGCGGCCGGCGGCCCCGAGTTCCGCGACGATGGCGCCGAGCCGGGCCCGCGGGAGGGCAAGCGCTCCTACTCCGCTGGGGCAAGCCGGTGGGCAAGAAGCAACGCCTGGTGAAGGTGTACCCCAATGGCGCGGAGGACGAGTCGGCCGAATCCTTCCCGCTCGAGTTCTAGAGGGAGCTGGCCGGCCCGCAGCCCGAGGCCGCGCCCTTCGCCGACCTGGACTCCGGCCTGGTGCCGGAGGCAGAGGCGGCGGCGGCCGAGAAGGACGATGGGCCCTATCGCATGGAGCACTTTCGCTGGGGCAGCCCGCCCAAGGACAAGCGCTATGGCGGCTTCATGACCTCCGAGAAGGGCCAGACGCCCTTGGTGACGCTGTTCCAAGAACGCCCAGAAGAAGGGCCAGTGAGGGCACAGCGGGGCTCGGGGGCTTCTCTCCTCGGGGAGGTCCACCCTAAAGCCCCCTGTGCTCGCCTGGTCTCCTGCCACTTCCCAGCCTGGGCGAGCTTCTCGCTGGGGCCGTGGTAGTGGCAGACATTTAGCCCCTTGAAGCTGCCTCTAGTTAGGAAATAAAGCCTTTCAAATTTCACAGCCGTCCCTGACTTTGTGTGAATAAAACTAAAATACAAGCCGGGCATGGTGGCGCACGCCTGTAATCCCAGCACTTGGGAGGCTGAGGCAGGAGGATCGCGAGTTCAAAGCAGCCTCAGCAACAATGAGGCCCTAAGCAACTCAGTGAGACCCTGTCTCTAAATAAAATACAAAATAGGGCTGGGGATGTGGCTCAGTGGTGGAGTGCCCCTGGGTTCAATCCCCAGTACCCCCCCCCCCAAAATACAAAGCTCAACATTAAAAAATAAATAAAAAGGAAGGGATTAGGGGCTGGGTTGTGGCTCAGTGTAGAGCACTTGCCTAGCATGTGTGAGGCACTGGGTTTGATTCTCAGCACCAGATGTAAATAAGTAAAGGTCCATCAACAACTGATAAAAATATTTTGTTAAAAAGGAAGGGATTATCGATGTGCTTCTAAATGTTCTCTTATCCCTGTATTTTTTTCCTCTGGATGTAAAACAAAGTAGGGCTCATGAATATGAAGCCCTGGGGTTTGAAAAGCATCTCTTTGGGCTGGGGATAGAGCTCAGTTGGCAGAGTTGGGGGTTGGGCTCAGTTGGGAGGCTGAGGCAGGAGGATCACAAGTTCAAAGTTAGCAAGGTCCTAAGCAATTTAGCAAGATCCTGTCTGGAAATATATAAAACAGGCTGGAGATGTGGCTCAGTGGTTAGGTGCCCCTGGGTTCAATTCCCTGTATTGGGGTTGGGGCAGGGAGGGTAGGCACAGTGGCATACACCTATAATCCCAGCTATTTGGGAAGCTGAGGCAGGAGGATAGCAAGTTCAAGGCCAGCCTGGGCAACTTAGATCCTGTCTAAAAGATAAACAATATCTCAGTTGGAAGAACACCAGCTCAGCATGTGTGAAGCCCAGTAAAAATCAAAATGAAACACAGGAAATACTATGTCTTTATCAAGAGAAGAAAAATGTGGGGAGATATGGTTTTCTGTTGAGTGCCTAGAGCAAACTATATTTTTTCCTCTTCTTTTTTTGGGGGGAAGGAGTAGGACAGTCTCCTTTCTAATGTCCTGTCCCATCCACCCCACCCCCACCCCCAGTTCCTGCAGGTGTTAAGAGGTAAGTGGGGGGCCTTAAATGGCATTCAGAAGTACATTTTTTGTAATGGCAATTTGCAAGACAAAGACAGTTGCCTCTAGTTCCTATAAATGGGTGTTGCAGCTCCATTGGACTCACCTGTCCATAAGATTGTATTCTTTTTTCTTTTGAGATAGCATTGTTCTTTTTTTACTTTTTTCTCTTTCTTCCTTCTTTCTTCCTTCCTTCCTTTCTTCTTCTTCTTCTTCTTCTTCTTCTTCTTCTTCTTCTTCTTCTT
>JAJEJO010048426.1:128107-187084 GCA_020662805.1 Glaucomys volans | reverse complement strand
TTCTTCTTCTTCTTCTTCTTCTTCTTCTTCTTCTTCTTCTTCTTCTTCTCTTTTCTTTTCTTTTCTTTTCTTTTCTTTTCTTTTCTTTTCTTTTCTTCTTTCTTTCTTTTTTATTCTGGGGATGGAACTCAGGGCCTTGAACATGTCTGGCAAATGCTCTACTACTGAGGAGCACCCCAGGTCCTTTTTTCTTTTTCTTTTCTTTCTTTTTTTTTTTGTATTCTTGGGAATTGAACATAGGGTCTCAGGCTATACCAAATTCTTTCCCACCGAGCTACACCTCTCAGCCCCCAGTTTTATTATCTTTCATGTGTTCTTTTATTTCAGGGTGCTGCTGTTTACCTCAGATGGAAATCAACTTTTCTGTTATGAATTTAAAGTGGATTGTCTTTGAAAGTCTCAGTAAACTTTCTCATTTTTGAGTACATAGCTCCATTTTTAGATCTCAAGAAGAGATGAAACAAATACACTGTTCTGTATGTCTAAAGAAAAATCAAATTTTTAAGTCAAAGGCAGATTTATTAGCTTGGGGGACCTTGGATTGGGGAGGTTTTGACCTTGGAGGTCTGGACCAGGAGGGTACATTCTAGGTATGTTATTAAGAACTATATATGAAAATGTGTGTGTGACAGAGGGAGAGATAAAGATTGTTTTCTGGTTTTAGTAAAGGACATCCCTTTCCACTGAAATCTTTAAGTTTGTCCTGTGTAGGAAAAGGCAGGGCAAATGGCCCTGTCTCAAATTACAGTTCCAGCTGGGCATGGTGGCACACGCCTGTAATCCAAGCGACTTGGGAGGCTGAGTCAGGAGGATCGCGAGTTCAAAGCCAGCCTCAGCAACTTGGCGAGGCCCTAAGCAACTGAGTGAGACCTTGTCTCTAAATAAAATACAAAATAGGGCTGGGGATGTGGCTCAGTGGCCAAGTGTCCCTGAGTTCAATCCCTGGTTAAAAAAAAAAAAAATTACAGTTCCTCCAGTGACTTTAGCTTCAGATAATCAGCATACCTGTTGGGCATATTTTGAGATGGCATGTCTTAAACTCCTTGAGCTGCAAAAGATATATCTCAGTTTATGGATCATTTCATACCAGTGTCTTTATCTCCCTGATTTGTGTGTGTATGTGTGTGTGTGTGTGTGTGTGTGTGTGTGTTTAAACAAATATCATGTAGGACTGTGTTACTGAGTGAAAGAGCATTTGCCTAGCACGCTCAAGAGGCCCCAAGATTGACCCCACTCCCAGCAATGCCCAAAATAAAAAAAACCTGGCAGGACTGGTTTTGTTACTGAAAGCTCAGTCCTTGTTCCCAATGCCAATGTAATAATGAGGACAAAGTTTTGAAAAGAAGGAAGTTTTGTTGCTTTGCTAGCAAAGGCACAGGGGAGTTCTGTCCCAGAGACGTGATCCTGCCCATTAGGAGGAAAAGGGGACTTTTAAAGAGGTGATTCAAAGAATCCTGCTTCCTGAGGTTAGGAAGGAGAAAATCCATGTTAGTTTTAGAGCAGCAAGGGCTATATTCGGAGGGTAAAGTGGACCATTGTTACATTCCCCTACTGTTACTTTCTGCATTTCCATTTCTGTGGAAAAATGGGTGTTGACATCTCCAAGCTGCTTCCTGCTGAGAAAGGGCAAAGTTGTGGGAAGTGACCCAAAGTTTTTGTTCTCTATTAGGTGGAGTGTGGACAGTTAGTATATTCAGCATCACAGCAGTCCAGAAGTTGAGGGCAGTTGGGTGATTAGACAGGCATAGGGTAGGTGTCATGCTAAGACAAATAACACAGCAAAGCATTTCTTTTTTGTGAATAATCAGCACAAAAACAATTAGTATTTCAGCCAGTCTCTGAAAACCATGAAGAAAGTAACTCATGACAATACAAATCAGGTGTATCTACGTGGGAGATTAGGAAAATGTGTAGGTTGGTGAGATCAGGCTCAGACTGACCTAGGACAAATTTATGACTCTAGAGTCCTTCGTGATCATTATGATTGGGCATTCCCACACAAGAACCCTTCCTTTATAGCCTCCAGCTTTATTTTTGATAGGGCATATTAAGTTACATTAAAAATTGTCTCGGGGCGTGGTGGCACACGACTGTAATCCAAGCGACTTGGGAGGCTGAGTCAGGAGGATCGCGAGTTCAAAGCCAGCCTCAGCAACTTAGCAAGGCCCTAAGCAACTCAGTGAGACCCTGTCTCTAAATAAACAAATACAAAATAGGGCTGGGGATGTGGCTCAGTGGCCGAGTGTCCGAGTTCAATCCCCGGTTTCAAAAAAAAAAAAAAAATTGTCTTTCCTTTTGAATGTTCATGTATGACTGCTTTGGTCATACTTTCCTGCCAGACGTTTAAGACCAAGTTGGTCAAACTTGACCTTGTTCTTATCTATACCTAGGATCAGCTGTGAATCCTCAGAGACTGTTCTTGGAAATGTGTGAGAAACCTCTTGGCTCCTTTAGCCTTCTTCTACCAGTCGTGCCATCTGTCAGGATGGGTCAGGGTCTTGCTGACCATACATGGCTTCCTTTTGAAGCATCGGGGACATTTCCCTCTCCAGTGATCTTCCTCTTTGCAAAACGGGCCACTGGTTGGCTTCCTGTTCTCTAGGGTCCTCTTGATTTCTCCTGATCAGGAGGTTAGGTGGCTCACCAGAGTTACAGGGGTCTTAGAGGGGTCCAATCATTCTCTGGGTGCTGGCTGACCTTAGAGAGCAAGGGCCCTTGGCCCTTTTACTTCCTTGACTTTGTTCTCCAGGTTTTTGATTTTAAACATCCAGCAGGCCAGTTTTAAAGTGGGAGTAACAGGTTATAACTTCAATATCTGTAAGTTTAAAGATACCCCTTTCATTTAGTTGGGGTCAGTATCAGTCCTTTAAGTCAGCATTATATCCTGTCTGTCCTGTGTGTGGTGACTTATTGTCTTAAATAGACCAGGTTGTTACAAGTAGTATCCTGCAAAACACTAAGAGGCAACAGTTATAAAGCTTTACAAGGAAAACATAAAATGAACACTCATGGATCTGTGGTATATATTTATTAACTCATACAAGTTTTACTTTCTATTTACTTTTTATTTCTTTTACAAACCTAAATACCTTTTACAATTTACCCAAACCTTTACTTGAGTTTTGTATTATATCCCGTTTGAGATCACACTTTTTTTTTTTTTTTTTTGTGAGCCGGGTACTGGGGATTGAACTCAGGGGCACTCAACCAACGAGCCACACCCCCAGCCCTATTTTGTATTTTATTTAGAGATAGAGTCTCACTGAGTTGCTTAGCTCCTCACCATTGCTGAGGCTGCCTTTGAACTTGTGATCCTCCTGCCTCGGCCTCCCAAGCCACTGGAATTACAAGGTTTAAAGATCACACTAATCTTTAAAACAAAAACAACTGTCTTTTTTTTTAGACCGGGGATTGAATTTAGGACACTCGACCACTGAGCTACATCCCCAGCCCTATTTTGTATTTTATTTTATTTTTAAAAATATCTTTATTTTATTTATTATTTTTATGTGGTGCTGAGGATCGAACCCAGTGCCTCATACTTGCTAGGCAAACGCTCTACCACTGAGCTATAACCCCAGCCCTATTTTGTATTTTATTTAGAGACAGGGTCTCAGTGAGTTGCTTAGAGTTGCTTTCTTGCTGAGGCTGGCTTTGAACTCTCAATCCTCCTGCGTCAGCCTCCCAAGTGGGATGACAGATGTGTACCACCACACCCGGTTAAAACTTTTGTCTTTTGAATGCAACTTTAAAAAAGCTTAATTCTAGCCCACCTCAGAGTTATCCTAACTTGGAGGATGAGAGGCAGAGTCTCAACTCAGATGAGGCTGGCCTCTTGACGAATTTTAAAAAGTGTTTTACTTCTGAATCTGATCTTTGCCCCTTTTAAAAATATTATTCTACAAAGTTCTCATTATTTCCTGAGTATCTGAATATCATTTAACATAATACATTACATCTGAAATATATCAAATAAGAGTTCTTAACCCATTTTTTGGAAAAAATAAGGCAGAATGTTTTCATGTTCCACATTGTCAGCCTTTGAACAAATCTGCCTCTCCATATTATCATCCCAAAATACATTTAATTTCCCATCCCATTGTAAAGAGCAACACAAAATTTTATATATAACTTATTGACAACAGGTTACCTTTTTTTTGGTACGGGGGATTGAACCCAGGGGCACTCCACCACTGAGCCACATCCCCAGCCCTATTTTGTGTTTTATTTAGAGACAGGGTCTCACTGAGTTGCTTAGGGCCTCGCTAAGTTGCTGAGGCTGGCTTTGGACTCGCGATCCTCCTGCCTCAGCCTCCCAAATGCTGGGATTACAGGCGTGCACCACCATGCCCGGCAACAGGTTACCTTTATCCCAGGAGAGGGTTGGACAATCTGACATACACAAAAAAATGTGCCTTAATCTTTTTTCTCCCAGGTTGCATTCAAGGGGTTGGAGCACAGGATAGTTTTGAGCCTGACCTGCCTCCCTTTTCATTATCACAATGCCATCAACTTTAAATGAGTTCCTCACTGTCAGTTGTACTCAGAGGCCTTTTTCTTACATTAGATATATTGATATTCAATGGAGGAGGTCCTTTCCATCCTTTTCTTAGGCTTCCATGAAGATCTTTTTCAGAGGCTACCAAGAGGTTGGATTTGGTTTCTGGGTTGGTTGGTTGGTTTACTTTTCTGGGTACAGTTGTTTATCCTGCCAGCCTCCCCATGCATTTAGTTTGATGGGTTACTGTTAAAACAAGAATTGCTCTGCCCCAGTGACAGATGTCCCCTGACCAGATGGGATGTCCTGTCAAATCTTAAAAGGGGAGATCATTCCTGTCTTCAGGTCATAAGCTAACTGCTGGAACTTACGGCCATGTCCTTTGTAGCCAGCAACCTCCACCATCCAGGGGCAAAAGGGCCAGAAGGCCAGGTTCTCTTTGCCCATTTTTCTGCCACCCAAGCAGCTTTCCTGGGATGTTGTTCCCCCTGCAGCCCAGGGCTTGTGTCCCTGATCCACATCAAGATGCTGTGAAGCAGCCTGGGGCAGAAAGAGAAACAGTCCTGCACTGGGTTGAAAGGATTTAAATTTTTTGTGTGTGTGTGGAGCTGGGGATTGAACCCAGGGCCTTGTGCTTGCAAGGCAGACACGCTACCAACTGAGCTATATCCCCAGCCCAGGATTTAAATCTTTTTAAAACCCTTTCTTCTGGTGTCCTGTCCATGCACATCAGAGGCAGTGCCTTTTTGCATTCCCACCCTAGTTGGTGACTCTTCAGATTCTTTATCATGAAGCTGCATAAATGCCTGTATATACAGAAGCTCTTCTGTATACTTAACAGACCGACTCCAAATGCAAGCTTGTGTAATTATTCAGATAAACCATTTAAAGGCCAAATTGAGTTATAGTAAAACATCTTCCTTGTAGACAGGCTTATGTGTATAGGTGGCCCATTCAGCCAAGATCTCTTCCCAAGAGACTACAGGAAAGATCAGTGTAGCATGGCCCACTTCTTAAATGACCAATAATAGATAGGAAAAAAAAATATACACAGACAATCAGAAAGGATCCCAAACCATGGTCAACTTATGGGAACCCTTTTTTGGGGGGTGGGGGTTACCAAGGATTCAACCTAGGGACATTTAGCCACTAAATCACATCCTCGGCCCTTTTTATATTTTCTTTTGAGACAGGGTCTCACTAAGTTGTTTAGGGCCTTGCTAAGTTACTGAAAACTGTCTTTGAACTTAATCCTCCTGCCTCAGCCTCCCAATCCACTGGGACTGCAGGTATGAGCCACTGCACCCAGCTTATGGAAACCTTTAAATCAGACAGACCTGCATATGCAGAATTTCTTCTACATACTTTACCTCTGACAGACCAACTCCAATTGCAAGACTGTATAATTCAGAAAGCTATTCAAAAGGTCAGATAATTACAGTAGAACATTACCTTTTTCTTAGGCTTATGCCTATAGGTGACCCTTTCTTCCACTTTACCTCGGATAGACCAACTCCAACTGCAAGATTGTACAAAAAAGAAACAGGTAACCAGAGGGGATCTCCAAAACCATGACCATTAGACAGGAACCTTTAAAACACACCAGCCAAAATGGTTCCCAAGAGACTACCTATAGAATCCACACAACATTACTCATATCTCTAAATGGGCAGTCACAGATACAAACAAAACACAGACAACCAGAGGAGATTCTCAAACCCAAGGCCAAACAGATGAGAACCTAGAACAGATCAGAAGGGAGTAAAAATTCTGAGTCCTGCTTAACCATGGCTTCTACACCAGTGGTGCCACAGATGTCCCCACAAAGAGGTACACATCAGATGTATGGAATAAAGGGTCTTGGCATGCACACCTGGGGACTTAACAGATGGCCAAGGGTGCACTCAGTTCCCTTTTTCTCTGAGTTGACCAAGATAGAGCAACCTGTACCATTCAGGGGGAAAGATGGGAGTTCCACAAAGTAAAAGGGGCTTTGGCAGCTGCTGGGATGGTTCCTCAGTTCCTCCTTCTACTCACAGGAATAGCTCCTCTGGTTCAACCCAAGGCAAACTCACCTGTCTCCTAATTCCAGCAGTTGACTCTCAGCGTTTGCTAGCACCTTGTAGCCTCAGCATGAAAGTGGGGTTGCTTGGAGTGCTGGGTCTGCCCAAGAAAGCTGGGGTGGGGCTGCTGTCAGGCCCCATCTGGCATGTTGAGTTTGTTACCAAAAGCTCAGTCCTTGCCCCCAATGCTAATTCAATAATGAGAACATGGTTTTGAGAAAAAGGAAAAAGAACTTTTGTTTTGCTAGGAAAGGAGAAACAGGGGACGCCTGTCCCAGAGGCTGTGATTCTGGTATCAGGGAGAATAGGGGCTTTTAAAGAGGTGAGTTAAGCCACGTGCAATGATACATGCCTATAATCCCAGCAGTTCAGGAAGCTGAGGCAGGAGGATTGTAAATTCAAAGTCAGCCTCAGCAACTTGGTGAGAACCTGTCTCAAAAAAAAATTTTTTTTTTTAGAAAGGGCTGGAGATGTGGCTCAGTTGTTAAGCACCCCTGAAATCAACCCATGGTTGCCGTCCCCCCCAAAAAAATCCTGCCTCCTGAGATTAGGGAGGAGCGATTAGGAAGAAGACTGGGGAGGAAAAGATCAGGAAGGATGAGAAGATGAGAAGGTCAGGAAGGAGAAAAAACATGTTAGTTTTAGAGCAGCAAAGCTTAAAGCGGACTGCTGTTACAATCCCAGCAACTTGGGAAGCTGAGGCACGATAATTGCAAATTTCAGCAAGTTAGCAAGACCCTGCCTCAAAATCAAAATTAAAAAGGACTGAGGATATAGCTCAGTGGTACAGTGCCCCAGCTCAATCACCCAAAAAGTTTTAAAAATAAAAGGACATAACCCAGTAGGAGCATCCCCTGGGTTCAATCCCTAGTACTAAAAAACAAACAAGCACATATAATTATGCAATACAAACTATATTTCTTTTTTATTTATAATTTATTGTGTTTTAATGTAAATTTCAGAATTTAATTTGTTCTAAAATATAATGAAAGTATTAAAGAGAAGGAAAGTGAGTATGGCAGTCTTTTCATGTGGAGTTGGCATTCTTTACTTCCTTTTTGCTGTACTGGAAAGTGAACCCACAGGCACTCTACCACTGAGCTATAGCCTCACCCCTTTTTATGTTGAAGAGGGTCTCACTAAATTGCTGAGGCTGGCCTCAGAACTTGGAATCCTGTTGCCTCAGTCTCTAGAGGTGTGGGTATTATAGGTGCCATGACATCTAGCTGGAGTCAGTATACTTAGCCCTTCAGCAGCAATGAAAATTTTGATTACTTTTAGTTTATTTATTGAAATGGCTGTATTTGTTAGGTCCTTAGGCCAAAGTAACTCCATTTTGAAAATCAGCATCTGCCCACCCAAACATGACCTTTCCGATGGGCCCACCCCCAAAGAGTCCCTAACTACTGAAACCACAGCAAAGACACTAAATAGCAATTGCAGGACCAGACAGGTTATTTTTTAACTACTCCATTGTACATGACTATATAGTTAAGTTTCTTCCAGCAGGCTGCTGCACCTTGCAGAAGGGCCACCTGGCAGACTTTCTCTGTCAATAAACCTTGGCTTGAACTCAGAGATGTCTCTCTCATGGGTATTTGCACCAGCTACCCTAACAGTATTGACTCTTACCAAACTCTTCTGCTAATTTTGTATGTGTGTCAGCCTAGGGAACAGATTTTCTTTCCTTCATTGTAAAGCTTATTGGTTGAATGGGAATCGAACTTTATTCTCACATGAAAACTCTGTTCTAGTCAGAAATATCTCCACATTTTTTCTCAACCTATGACATGCCTACTGTGTTAATCAGCTTTCCATTACTGTGACGAAATGCCTGAGAAAATCAACTTAAAGGAGGAAAGGTTTATTTTGGCTCACTGTTTCAGAGGTTTTATTCCATGGTTACTTGGCTCAGTTGTTTCTGGGCCTAATGAGGCAGAATATCGTGGTGGGAAGCATGTGAAGGAGCAAAGCTGCTTCACCTCATGGCAACCAGGAAACAAAGAGAGGAGAGGTCAGCTACAAGATATACCATTCAAGGACAGACCAGCAGTGACCTAGGTCCTCTCACTGGGTCCCACTGAAGTAGAACAGAAGAGGCTGGACACCTGAGGAATTTTCAGGAAGCAGGTTTATTGACTGCAGAATTCAGAGGTTTCTCACACCTAAGTATTCTGCCTCTGAACAATGAGTATAGAAATTCTTCGAACTTTATACCCAGTGAGAGGGAGTGGGCTAGGAGGTTCATATGACAAGTTCATTCCATTCCCTCCTCTAGACAGACAGGCGTTTCACATGTTTTTCTGCAAATGAAGCATTTATAAACAAAAAGGAATCTATGAACCACAGTGCTTTCTGCAGATTTTTCCTGATAGTTGATGTTCCTGTGCAAAAAGCTCTCTGATAAGGAGAGGAACTTCAGGCTGGGGTTGTGGCTTAGTGGTAGAGCACTTGCCTAGCATTTTTGAGGCACTGGGTTAGATTCTCAGCAACATATAAATAAATGGATAAAATAAAAGTCTATCAACATCTGAAAAAATATTTTTAAAAAAGGTGAGGAACACACACAAATATGGTGGGGGTTTCTGCTTAATTATGGTTAGGGTTTTCTGGGTGGGGGTTGCTGGCCTGTTTCAGTACCCCCCGAAATTTCTACCACCTCCCATTAGCTCCTCCTTTGGAGGACATTCCAGATCCAAACTCCAACACCTGGGCTTGGATTGTGGCTCAGTGGTAGAGCATTTGCCTAGCATGTGTGAGGCACTGGGTTCCATTCTTAGCACCACATATAAATAAATTAGTAAAATAAAGGTCCATCAACAACCTAAAACAAACAAACAAACAACAACAACAACAACAACAAAAATATATATATATATTTTTTTTTTTTGTACTGAGGATTGAACCCAGGGGCATTCCACCACTGAACCATATCCCTAGCCCTATTTTTATTTTATTTAGAGACAGGGTCTCACTGAGTTGCTTATGGCCTTGTTCAGTTGCTGAGGCTGGCTTTGAACTTGAGATCCTCCTGCCTCAGGCTCCCAAGTGCTGGGATTACAGGCATGCACCACCACGCCTGGCTAAAAAATATTTTTAAAAAAGCCTCTAACAGCCGGGTGTGGTGGTGCACGCCTGTAATCCAAGTGACCTGGGAGGCTGAGTCAGGAGGATCACGAGGGGGCATTCAACCAAAGCTACACCCCTAGCCTTCTTGTTTTCTGTCCTGAGATAGGGTCTCATTAAGTTGCCCAGGCTGGCTAGGAAATTGCAGTCCTCCTGCCTCAGCCTCCTGAGTTGCTGGGATTACACCATCTTACCTGGTATCCATATTTCAAATTACCTCCAAGTATAAATGTTATAGACATAGTCATGGGTTCAAATCCCAACCATGTCATTAACTAAAAGTACAACTGGGAAATTTTCTTCATCTATTTGAGATTGTTTCCTCAACGGTAAAAGGGATATAATAATTCAGACCAAGTGTCACCTGAATTGCTAGAGAAGGTACGGATAGTATTTTGTAGGATAACAGAAAGAAAGTAATTTTATAATTATATTTGGAGTCAAAGAATATAAACATTACTATGCTGACATTTTTACTTTGAGGACATCAGGTGGAGCAGTAATTAATAGCAAAATGTAATCAGATCACTGGGGTTCAAGTCTTGGTTGTGCCACTGACTAAGTACCCTCTGGGCATATTGCTTAACCTCTCTGCCTTAACTGCCTTGTCTTTTTTTTTTTTTTTGGCGGGGGGTGAGCAGGGAGAGTACTGGGGATTGAACCCAGGGTGCTTACCCACAGAGCCACACCACCAGCACCTTTAATTTTGAGGTAGGGTCTTGCTAAATTACTTAGGGCCTTGCTAAGTTGCTGAGTCTGGCCTCAACCTTGCGATGTTCCTGCTCCCCCTCCCTAGTCCTTGGTATTATAGGCACGTGCCATGGTGCCTGGTTTCATCTTGCTTTTTTCCCCTCTCCTATACTGTTAGTTGAACATCTACGTTCAAAAGCTAGGCACCAGGGCTGGGGTTGTGGCTCAGTGGTAGAGCACTTGTCTAGCATGTGTGAGGCCCTGGGTTCAATTCTCAGCACCACATGAAAATAAATGAATAAAATAAAGGTCTATCAGCATGTTAAAGTATATATATATTTTTTAAAAAAGCTAGGCACCTCCCTTTATATCAAGCCCATTGCTTCTCTAGGAGATTGCCTTCCACTTAATTGTCCATTTGTGATTGCCTTGTAGCCCATGGTATTACACATTCAAAGGGTGTATCGCAATAAGTTGCACACATTACTGGGCGACTTTGTTTCCACCTTTATCTTTTTCTGGTGAGTTCTCCGGGTCTTCTACCACCCACCAGCAGAATCCATACTACGTGACTCGACATTTCCTTCCTACTTGTGAATTTTTACCCAGATTATATTTTGTTTTCATTTTATTATTATTTGGTAATAGCTTTATTGAGATATAATTCACTAACTATACAATCCACTCACTTAAAAGGTACAGTTCACAAAGGCTGAATGTTCTCTCTGATATGCGGAAGCTGATTCCCAGTGGGGAGGGAGGGGTGGAGGTTCACCAGATTGGACAGCTGGGCAGCGGGGAGTGGTGGGAAGGGAGAAGGGATGGGCATGGGAAAGACAGTAGAATGAATGGGACATGACTTTCCTATGTTCTATGTTCATATATGAATACACGACCAGCGAAACTCCACATCACATCCAACGCAAGAATGGGAAGTTAGACTCCATGTAGGTATGACATGTCAAAATACATTCTACTGTCATGTATAACAAAAAAGAACAAATAGAAAAATAAAATGTATGGTTCAGCTGGGGATGTGACTTGGTGTTAAAGCACGGGTCTAGATGTGCCAGGCCCCAGTTTGACCCCAGCACTGCAAACAACAAACAAACAAACAATATATGTATATATATATATATATGTGTGTGTGTGTGTGTGTGTGTGTGTGTGTGTGTTTGTATATATATAAAACTAATTCAGTGGTATTTATCCAGTTTTACTTTCTGTGGCTTCATTACCCTGCATTAATTGTAGTCTGAAAATATTAAGTGGAAAATTCCAGAAATAATACGTTTTAAGTTGTTCGCTGTTCTGAGTAGCACGATGCAATCTCACGCCATCCCATTCCATCTAGCCCAGGACGTTGTTCTGGGTGTGCACACCGCACAAGTACTTACCTGCCATTCGTCACTAAGTAGCTGTCCTGGTCATCAGCTCTAGTGTTGTGGTGTCACAGTGCTCGTGTTCAAGAGACCCTTGTGTGATAGCTAACGCCACGTCACCATCCCTGCATCATTCACCTCGCTTTATCTCCTCATGTCATCACAAGAAGGATGAGGACATCTCATGTCATCACAAGAAGGATGAGGACAATAAGAAAGACAATTACATACTTTTTATTACAATACATTGTTAAGATTGTTCTAGTTTGTTATTGTAACCATCTTACTATGCTTAATTTATGAATTGAACCTTATCATAAGTATGTATGTATAGGAAAAAACAAGGTATATACAGGGTGCAGTACTTCCCATGGTTTCAGACGTCCACTGGGAACCTTGGAATACATCCCTCCTGGATCAGGGCAGACTACTGTATTCACTTGTGCAACATTCACCGTCAACTTAAGAACATTTTCATCCCCCAAAGAAAACACTGTCCTTCAGTAGTCTCCCTCCCCATTTCTCCCAGCCCTGTGCAACCACTAATCTATTTTTCATTCTCTAGATTTGTCTATTCTATGGCCCAGTTTTTTTTTTTTGTGGTGCTGGGAATTGAACCCAGGGCCTTGTGCATGCAAGGCAAGCACTCTACCAACTGAGCTACATCCCCAGCCCCGGCCCAGTTCTTTTGTGAGGTGAGTGTGTGTATTTGTGGGGGGTTGGTACCAGGGATGGAATTGAGGGGTGCTTTACCACTGAACTACATCCCCAGCCCTTTTTATTTAAGACAGAGTCTCCCTAAATTGCTCAGGCCAGCCTCAAACTTGTGATCCTACTGCCTCGGCCTCCCAAGTTGCTGGGGTTACACACATACACCACTGTACCTAGCCCCAAATTATTTCATATATTACAAGATGTTTTGCTGTTGTTTTGGTGTGGTACTGGGGATGGAACCCAGGGTCTCACACATGCTTGGCAAGTGCTCTACCACTGAACTACAGCCTTAGCCCTCTTTCAATGCAATTGGAAACTCACTGTTTAGAAGTCATTTGGAGGGGCTGGGGATATAGCTCAGTTGGTAGAGTGCTTACCTTGTATGCACAAGGCCCTGGGTTCAATCCCTGGCATCGCAAAAAAAAAAGAAGTCATTTGGAAGGTGGGTACAGTGGTGCACGTCTGAAATTAGAAATCCCAGTAGCTTGGGAGGCTGAGGCAGAAGGATCTCCAGTTCAAAGCCAAAATCCCAGTAGCTTGGGAGGCTGAGGTAGAAGGATCTCCAGTTCAAAGCCAGCCTCAGCAAAAGCGAGGTGCTAAGCAACTCAGTAAGACCCTATCTCTAAAAAAAAAAAAAAAAAAAAAAAAACCAAAATAGGGCTGGGGATGTGGCTCAGGGGTTGAATGCCCCTGAGTTCAATCTCCAGTATGCCCCCCGCACCAAAAAATAGAAGTCATTTGGACTTTTGCTTGATCCCTGGTTTATCCAGTTCTCTCAATTCCATTGAAGTACTTTTGACAGGGACAGAGAGATGAGAATGGTGGAAACATGAAGTTAAGGGAATAATTCCATAAAATGGGGCCTTTGTGCTGACCCCACGTGCTTTCTTTTCCAAGAAGCAATTTACCTCAGTCCTGCCTGAGTGGACAGGACATGTTACATTCCTTAGCAAACTAGCTGTTATCTACATGAGAAATGCAAGTCCAAAACAATGCCAGTGGGAGGAGCCCAAGTTAACCTAAAGGGGCAGATTTTTGTGACCCTTTTCACAGATCAGACCTTGAAATTCAGGGAGATTAGGATCATGCCTCCTAATCATAAAATCTGTAAGGATTTATGGTTAAGAATCCAATTAGAGGGCTGGGGATATAGCTCAGTTGGTAGAGTACTTGCCTCACAAGCACAGGGCCCTGGGTTCAATCCCCAGCACTACAAAAAAAGAAAAAAAAAAAAAAAGAATCCAATCAGAGGGCCTGGAGTTGTGGCTCAGTGGTGGAGCGCTTGCCTAGCATGTTTAAGGCACTGGGTTTGATCCTCAGCACCACATAAAAATAAAGAAATAAAATAAAGGTATTGTATTTATCTACATTTTTAAAAAATTTTAAAAAAGAATCCAATTAGAACCAACCAGCATGCCGTCCCTCTCTCTGAGAGGACCCACTTTCTCCCTTGAGAGTGCCCCTTTCCCTTTTCCTATCCCTTCAACAAATTCATGACTGTTACTCTGAGGACGTGTCTGAAATCTGACTCATTGCAAGAATCAGGGTTTGAAGGTGGGGTCTTCAGTCTCCCAGAAGGCCCCAGCCCTGTTAACATTTTGACCACATTTTAGATTTCTGGATAGATTGCTGCATGCAGTTCTCTAAGTCCATACTTGTAGTCACAACTCCCCTTCTGAGTTCCAAGTACCTTAAGGTGAGTATTGGTTATTTTATACCCCTTTGAGTCTTCTGGTTTTAGTGGTCTTTTTCAATGACACTTAACCCAGATCTTCCTGCTTCCAAAGTCCTTGCCAATATATTCCTCAGGGAGATGATCCTTTATGTTATGTTTTTATGTCTAAGTTCCATGTTCCTCATTATCTGTCATTAGGACCCTTGTATTGGCTAGTTTTCTTTTCTTTCCAACAAAAACTGGGCTCAAGTGATCTTCCAGCCCCCTAGAGAGTTTTCCTTAATTACACCGATCAACTCCCTTCTCCAACCCGTTGTTGTTATACTAGTCTAATTAGATGTCTTTTCCACTCTTCAAGGCATACCAGAAAAAAATTTAAAAATTACCCTTTTTAAAATCAGCAGCTATTTGCATGCTATCTATATTCTTTTGTATAAAAACAAAGTTAACAAATGCCACATAGTCCCTGCCCAAATTATTTGAATTCTGTGCAGGGGGGATACAAATGGTGGACACTAGGGTATTTGTGGAATGAACAAATGGTACTTTCTGCATTATACTGACCCCGCTGGAAAATAAAAGTTCCTCCAGGACTTCATTTCATTCCTCTGCGAAACATGTGGTAGGGGTTCCAAAAGTCGTGTGCATGACTCACCTTGAGACCTGTGGGTATTTACATCTGTGTTCTATATAAAGGTAGGACCCAGAGCCTCTGTTTTCCGGTTCCTTCCAGTAACTTCCTAACTCTCCTTTTGGCCACTATCTCATATATATATATAGGACAGGTAAGAAAGCAACAGCGCGAAGGCGGCACTCGGGGTAATGAGAGGTGACAGTGTCCAAGTCCGCAAGTCCGCAAGCCCAGAGTGCGCTCCGCTGGGAACGTCCCGGCGGCTCCCGTGGGCGGGGCTGCAGACCCCCTATGCTCCTTACTGGCCGCTGCGGGGAAGTGGGTCGCAGGCTGCTCCCCGCGTTCCCGCTGTACTCCAGGGCGTAGGTGACCTCGGGTACAAGGCCGAGCAGTGTCGCACAGTACGCGACATCACGACCTAACGTACCACCAGAGAGCTTTACCAGCTCTGGAAGAGCTAGGCTAGGCTTCCTCTGGGCAGGAGGGGGCTGCTGGGCACCAGCCGCCGCCCGAAAGCCTGCGCTCCACTCCCTGCTCACTCAACCCTGGGGTGGTTCATGGGGCAGTAGTCCAACGTCACAAGCCTCCGCCCCTCCTGTTTTATTATTGTTTCAATTTAAATTTTTTTGGCACTGAGCTGGAACACAGGGGCGCTTTATTAGAGTACCTCCCAGTTCTTTTCGATTTTAATTCGGAGGCAGAGTCTCGCTAAACTGCTGCGGCAATCCTTCCGCCTCAGCCTCCCCAGTTGCCAGGATTACAGGCGTGCGACACCGCGCCTGGCTTCACCAGTTTTAAACAGGAGATTGCAATGAAATCTAGTTGGTAGCTTTAAAACGTGGGCTTTTTATTAGACGCACTGGAGAAAATTCCTATACGTCCACTCTCCCCTCCACCGAACCGAGATTTAGGGGTGTCTGGTACCCCAGGCCCCCCCCCCCCCCCCCCCCCCCCCCCCCAGGGATCTAGCTGCTGGGCTGTGTATGAATTTCCAGGAGAAGTAGCTGCAGGGGAAACAGGACTGCAAAAAGAAAGTTCCTGTGGTTCTTTCCGCTCACTGGTGGCCTCTTGACTGGAAATAGGACATCAAGCTGTGCTGGGCACTCCCCCCGGGGTGGAGGTGGGGGTCAAGTTTTCACTTTATTGACATGGACCCCAAATATTGGATGGCCTGGTGCGAAACCTTCATGGACGGATTTTCCACTGCCTTCTCTCGTTATGGGTCTCTTCCCTCCGGATATAGAAGAAAGTTTGTCAACTCAATACACAATAAAGGGCACCGTATCTGTATTTTATTTCAGCATTTTTGAATTATGGAAAAAGTCCCATTTCATCATTGGAATTAAGTATTTTGTGTAGGAGACTCAAGGAATATTCTTGTCATGTGTAGACTGCAAATGTAACTCTTAAATGAGCATGGCCATGTTTTATTTTGAAAACTTTATTTTTTAAAAAAGAGTTTTCGTTGTGTATGGACACAATACTTTATGTATATGCGGTACTTACGTTCAAAACCGGGGCCTCGCACGTGCTAGGCAAGCCCCTACCACTGAGCTATAACCCCAGGCCTATTTTTTTTTTTTTTTTTTGTGGCAATAATTGAAGAAGTACAGCGAAGAAGAAAATGGCTTTTGTTTCCAAAATTTTCAAAAGGCTTTTTAAAATAACATCTATTTGCCCAGCGCGGTGGTGCAAGCCTGTAATTCTCTAGTATTATATTTATTTTTTTTTTAAATTTTATTTTAGTTTCAGGTGGACACAACACCTCTATTTTTCTGTGGTGCTGAGGTTTGAACCCAGGGCCTTACGCATGCTGGGAAAGTGCACTACCATGGAGCCACAACCCCTGCCCAAGTATTACATTTTTAATTTTGTGACAGGGTTTCCCTAATTTGCTGGGGCTGACCTGAAACTTGGGATCCTCCTGCCTCAGCCTCACCATCACTGGGATTACAGATGTGTGCCACGACGGGCAGCTTGTATTACATTTTTTTTTTTTTTTTTGAACCAGGGATTGAACTCAGGGACACTCGGCCACTGAGCCACATCCCCAGCCCTATTTTGTATTTTATTTAGAGACAGGGTCTCACTGAGTTGCTGAGGCTGGCTTTGAAATCGCGATCCTCCTGACTCAGCCTCCCAAGTCGTTTGGATTACAGGCATGCGCCACCATGCCCGGCTTAGTATTACATTTTAATGGAATAAAATCAATTCAGTTCCATTCTTTTATGGAATGCTAATGTGTATCAATTGAGCTTCACAGTGCTTGAAAAGTATACTGGTTCCTCCCTTTTAAAACAAAACTAAAGCAAATTTCAGATATTCTTTATTTCAGCAATATATTCATAATATAGTTCTTTTATTAGTCTGAAGTACAGTAATATGTGAATTCCCAGAGTGTGACACCCATGATTAACTAAAATGCATCCCAAAGTGAAAACAGGTCATTTTAAGAGTGTTGATTATCTGACCCTCATAATAACTCAGATAAGAGAACATACACAGTGGCTTGAAATGTTACAAAAAATTGTTTTTTCCTGGACTAGATATACTGATGTATTTTATTATTATTATTTTTGCAGTACTGGAGATGGACCCAGTACTTGTGAATGCTAGGCAAGCACTGCACCACTAAACTACACTCCTAGCCCACACATTTTTATTTTATTTTTTCGCATGAACCCAGGGGCACTTTACCACCGAAGAACATCCCCAGACCCTTTTTTTTTTCTTAATTTTGAGACAGAGTCTTACTTAGTTGCTGAGGGTCTGAATTGCTGAGGCTGGCCTTGAACTTGAGATTGTCCTGCCTCAGCCTACCTAGTTGCTGGGATTACAGGCATGCGTCACTGTGCCAGGCCCATGTATCTGTATTTCTAAAATTTTCCCTAATGATAGGGTTGAGAGATCAGATGGTCTTACTATTCCTCCCTAGCATCTGTATGGGGAGGACAGAGTAAAACCTTGACAGAGGGCCTATTTTGCATGTAAGAAACACTGGGATGCTTTTGAAAAAACACTGATGCCCAGGCCCAACCTGCTAGAATTTCTAACTTGCCTAAGCTTCGTATTTTCCTGTTTTGGTTGTGCCAGAAATCAAAGCTGGGCCCCTGCACATGATAGACAACCAACTCTATCAATGAGCTACAGCCTGGCATCAGTATTTTTAAAAACTGTCAGTGATTTTAATGTATAGCCAAGGTTGAGAACCCTTGGTGTAGCAACAAATATTGTTCCATTTTTTCTCCCTTACAGACTAAATAAGTTACTCCTTAACAAAGGAATTAAGTAGCTGTATATAATATCAGTAAGGAATTAAAAGATTTTCTCTGGGCTGGGAATGAACCTCATTGGTAGAGTGCTTGCCTAGTATGTGCAATGCCCTAAGTTGGATCCCAGCACTAGGGGATGCGGGTGGGGGTTAGAAAGTAAAGAGCCGAGCGTGATGGCGCACGCCGGTAATACCAGCACTTGGGAGGCTGAGGCAGGAGGATCGCGAGTTCAAAGCCAGCCTCAGCAACTGAGCGAGGCCCTAAGCAACTCAGTGAAACCCTGTCTCTAAATAAAATACAAAATAGGGCTGGGGATGTGGCTCAGTGGTCGAGTGACCCTGGGTTCAATCCCTGGTTCAAAAAAAAAAAAAGGAAGGAAAAAGAAAAAAGGTGTTTCTAGTGGAATAAAGGAAATATGTAACATGAGAGACTGAGGCAGGAGGATTGCAAGTTCAAGGCCAATCCAGGCAACTAATGAGACCCTGTCTCAAACTTACAGAAAAAATTTAAAAGGAACAGGGCCGTGGCTCAGTAGTAAAGTGCCCGGCTCGATTCCCAGTGCCACAAACAAAAACAAGCAAAACCCTCAACTGCATAATAGAATGCTTACCTAGAAATTTGAAAGAGGGAAACAGACAAATTATAATAAAACCTTAGATGTACTTTCTGAGCTATTCAATATAATCAAGCTTGCAAATGATCTAATCAAGTTCGAAGGTAAAGAGGCAACTGGAAGTTCCTGGACTTTGGTTTCCTATTTTAAAATGATGAATGGGCTGCGAGCAGGATGCACACCTATAATCCTAGCCGCTTGGGAGGTTGAGGCAGGAGGCAGGAGGATCATAAGTTCAAAGCCAGCATCAGCAATTTAGTGAGACACTATCTTAAAATAAAAAATAAAAAGGGCTAGGGATATAGCTCAATGCCCTTGAGTTCAATCCCCAGTACCAAAAACAAAAAACAAAACAAACAAATAAAACCCTGTCTCAAAATTAAAAAAGTGTCTGTGTGTGTATGTATACGTATATATGTGTGTGTGTGTGTGTATGATATATATATTTTGTTGTTGTTGTTGTTTTTTAAGGGCTGGGGATGTAGCCTCAAGGACAAAGCATCCTGGGTTCCATCCCCATTATGAAAAAAAAAAAAAATCATACATTATGCCTTTAAGAGTCCCTTTGCATCTATTGCTTTGCATGGCTTATACTTATTATATTTAAATATTTGACTTCTTGGTGGCATTAATACAGTTCTGTGGGGAGAAAGCTGATGTTAAAAAATGAAGTTTGTAGAGCATCTGATTTCATCTTTCTGGCCTATTCATGGTTCCATCTGCATGAATAGTTAAGAAACTCCTGTATCAAAATAAAATATTGGGGCTGAGGTTGTGGCTCAGTGGTAGAGCGCTTGCCTAGCATGTGTGAGGCACTGGGTTCAATCCTTAGCACCACACATAAAGAAATGAATAAAAAAAAAGGTCTATTGACATGTAAAAAAATATTTAAAAAAATAAAATATTAATTATACTTCACAACGTATGAAAGAGCTGGCTAATTATTGCCATTTCCGTGATAATCTGAATTTTATCACTCAAACTTTCGTGACTAAAGCCACATTCTTTATGTAACATTTATTCTGTACAGGATTCACCCACATACAAAGACTAAACAACTTTAGAACAATGGACTGTTACTTGTATAAAATCACCTTATAAAATAGAGTGATGCACAATACACCCGTGAATTAAGTTGATATTCTAGGATTCAAAAAATCTAATCATTCTTTTTTTTTTTTTTTGGTACTGGGGATTGAACCCAGGGGCACTCCACCACTGAGCCACATCCCCAGCCCTATTTTGTATTTTATTTAGAGACAGGGTCTCACTGAGTTCTTAGGGCCTCGCTAAGTTGCTGAGGCTGGCTTTGAAATTGCGATCCTCCTGCCTCAGCCTCCCAAGTGCTGGAATTACAGGCATGCGCCACCGCGCCCAGCACTGATCATTCTGATTCCTATTTTTGCCATTGAATCACTGGCTGTTTTAAATAGGCTACTTTACTGTTCTGTGCCTCAATTTCTTTACCTTTCATGTGGGATAATTGTCCTACTTCATAGAAATGTAAAGAAAAGCAAAAATTATTTAAAAATTTGCAGATATAAATGCTATATAAATGATAAATAGTAATACTGATGTACTCTAATACAAAATAACAGAACTTTTCATGGATAATCTAGAGTTTGGTCCTCCTGTATCTGTTTATTACCACCATTCTCAGTTACATACGTCTTTTTATGCCAATAGTGCTTTTAGGGAGTTCCTAACTACACATTTTCAGACTCAAAATACATTTTAAAAAACTAATATGAGTTGAAATTTCAATATATCTTAGCATGACTTAGCAAAATAATTTTAAAGAATTGAGTTCTGAGCTCATAAATAACTGAAGCACCAAAATTTTTTCATCCATTAAGCAGTAACTTGGTCACATAGGAAGCAGTAACTATGTTTTGATTGTATACTCAAAAACATAATATTGAAAAATATTAAAACTTTTGTTCTTAAAAAGTTTTAAGATCTCATGATTATACAAGGAACATCATATGCTAAGAATGTGATCTGCTCCCTAAGACACCCTATCTTAGTTACCTGCTTATAAAAACAGTCAATAGTAGGAGTAATGAAGTGATTCTGATGCTCAAAGGGAACTCAAGAAGTGATCTAGAGCCATGATTTTCAATTCCGTGCTCCTGAGTTCGCAGAGGTGTCTGGGAAAAGGCGCAGGGAGGATGTTAGCCACGGCAGCTTGGTTTTTGAGCTTCTTCCTTCAATGTTGAACTTCTCTATGAAACAATTCATTTGAAGAGTTTCTTGGGTTGAACATTTTTTTTTTAACCGATGATCTGGTTTATTTTTCTTCTTCCAGACACTAGGCATGACTGCAGTAGTGGTTTATTTTTGTAAAACTTCTTCCCATCAACCAGACAATCTTGGGGGCAATAAAGTTAGAAGGGTATCCAGAAGATAATAAACAGCATTTCTGCAAAAGCAAACTTTGGCCTAACCAACTCCCATTATTTTCTTGATATTAAAAAAAAAGAAAGAAAAAAATCCTTGGCATAAATAAAGCTTATTTAAACAATTTATATCCCTATGTAGCATTTTCCCACATTTAAAAGCTGAAGAATTCAATTTTCTCAGAAATCATCAATAGACAGTTTCATTCTAGAAAATAATTTTCTCTGAAGTCTTAGATACATATGATATGATAATTGGAGTCATTATTTACAACTTGCAAACATTCTTAAATGTTCTTCTTTTATGCTGCTAAAATGACAGAATAGATGTTTTGTCTGGTGAATCTGATAGCTGTTTGGTGGGGACTGTTTGATGCCTGTTATAAACAGTTATAAGAAAGCATTATTTCTGAAAGGCAATTAAAGTGCTGGTAGCACTGTGTTCAGTGGACGTTGTTGAAGTTCATGCTGATGTGTGTGAAGTTTGCATGCAGAAGATAATAGCATAAAAGAACATTTAGATCATAGACTAAAGTGCATTAGGGTATACACATGCAAGCACTACTTCATTTCTATGAACAAAGCTCAAATCAGTCATTTTTCCTATTGGCCCCAACAACTAAAAATCAGGTTATAATTTTGAAAGGTGTTAGTATTACTCTGGTAAGACTAGAGAATGGCAGGCAGTGCCTCCCTAATTTAGATATTACTTAGTGGTTGAGAATCCTGACTTAGGAATGGTCATGTTGGGAGAACCAATGAACTCAATATACACTGGCCAGTCTTGAACCAACTGGAAATTAGCCATCAGGCAAATAAGTAATTAATTATCATGAAACAAAGTAGTTATTCATCTATTTATAAATTTTTTTTAAGATATTAAGTATTGTGGCCCACAAGCTGGTATCAAGGATAATCATTGATTAAAGAATAAGAGAAAATAATAACAAAAATATCATCTTGAGGTATGTTGTGGCATTTAAAAATACAGTATAATACACGAAGCCTCATTATATTCCACAATTTAATTATATTAAGCTTCACTGTGATAACTTGCAGAGACTCCTCTTTTGTGTGTGTGTGTGTGCGTGTGCGTGTGTGTGTGTGGTACTGGGGATTGAACCCAGGGGTGCTCTACCACTGAGCTACATCCACAGCCCTTTTAATTTTTTATTTTGAGACAGAGTCTCCCAGAGTGGCCCAGGGTGGCCTCAAATTTGCAATCCTACCACCTTAGCCTCCCAAGTTGCTGGGGTTACAGGTGGGAACCACTGGGCCCAGCGCAGAGAACTTTGTCAGGTTCCATTTTACTCATATTTAGATTTTATCCTTAGAACTAAACACAATGTTTCTCCAATTTTGCTATAATTTTGGAATGTTTCATAATTCATACTTGGAAGAAGTTTAAACTTTATATCCTAGGACAAAAGTTTGTTGTGAAAAATATAAACAAGGTATGAGAAAATGCTCAAAGCATTTAAGAGAATACTTGGTTCAAATAGTTTTATATTTAAAATTTACATATAAATAATCGGACATAAAAATATGTCAGTAGGTCTTTTCAGGGACATTACTTAGCACTATTTGAATAACTCTAGATAAAGATATAGGTTGTTGAATTCTTCTTTTATACCTTTTTTTTTTTTGTGCTGGGGATTGAACCCATGGCCTTGCAAGCGCTAGGCAAGCACTCTACCCACTGAGCGATATCCCCAGCCGTATATTTTCTAATTCAGATTCTTACAATGTATTTTCTAATTCTAATTCTGATTTTCATAATTACTGCAGGCGGGTGAGGTTTGATTTCAGTACTTTGTCATTTCAGGAGACATACCAGGAGAGACTGATGAAAGAGGACTACTTAAAACCAGTCTGTCCAGTCATCGGTTGTACCACTTAAATCTTCTGACTTTAATTTCCTCAGAGGTAATATCTCCCTTACTAATTAGGTGAGAAAATATGTGATAGAGCACTTTAAAGTATTACAGTACTAGATAAATGTTAGAAATTATTCTTAAGAACTGATAAGAACTTCCTAGTTTATTTTTTTTAATTTTTATTCTTTTTTTCCTTTAGAGAGGAAGAAAACTGTTACTGACAGATCTTCTGTACAAACTGCCTTGACTTTTAGGCAGTATGTTTCCTATTTTTAAAAAATGATGTCTGTATATAATCTTTGGTTTTTTCTTTTAAACAATATTGACTACATAAGAGTCATTTTTAATTTAATGACAAAAATTTCAAATATGAACAAATTCAAACATTTAATATTAGTCTTTAGGCATTAATCATAACCATTTAGGATACCAGAAAATGCTTCAAATCTGAAAGTAATAGACAGATGAGTTGTCAGACTCTTAACTGTGCTCTTGCCCGTTTTCCCTGTGAAACTTAATATTGGTAGTGTATATATCTTTGAAACACCTTAACATTGTCTTATATAAAGTTTGGCTATGATAAATTTATTTAAAATATTTTCTTTGAAGAAAGTTTGCTAAGTCGATCTTCCAATCTTAAAAGAAAGAAGGTATCTGTAATAAAGTAAGAGGGTAACTGTTCATCCATCATGCCAACTCAAGCTAGGTCTTTCTTTCCAGTGCAGCAACATATTTTAGGGCAACGAAGTTCAGAATGGATACAATGGCCTGTTCAGAAAGCATGCAAGTTACTTCAGGTCATTTCTTTTAAGTCAGTATGATAATTTGTTAACCAGACTCTGACCATGGAAAAGAGAGACACAGGAAGTGAATGTAAATTGCAGACATGCCAGCTCTGTTGGTTCATATTACAGCTACCTAATGTTGGGCTTTCTTTCTTTTTCTTCTTCTTCTTCACTATCATCAACCTGTTGTATGACCAGATCGGCAGACCCATCCTCTACAATTTCCACATAGGATCTATTCTCATCTTCACTCAAGTGCCATCGGGAATGCTTATCTCCATCTGATGGGGACATAAGATGTTGCTCAGCTTCCAAATCAACGGGGAGGCTGTCTATGCCAACTTCTGCAAGACACTCGTTACACAGTCTGTAGCGCCTGGTTCCTTCCTGTACCACTTGCCCTGTAAGGTCAGTCACATGGCGTTTGCATTTTCTGCAGATTAGTTTGCATGCCTGGTGAATCTGTGCAGAGATTTAAATAGTGATGAAAATGATTTTTCAAAAGCAGGACAATTTGATATTTTAGATATCAGCTCATAAACTTAAGATGTTCAAAGCTATTGCATTAGACTCAAATTAACATCTAATCATTAGAAAAGGTTTGGGGAATAAACTGATGTCACAGAAATATTAAATATCATTTTTTCTAAATAATGGCTACAGTGGTTTTATTATTAATGTTACATACTGAATAATTTCATATATCCTTTAACCCAACAGTGTTTTGAAATCTGAGGTAAACAGGACACCTTCCTAGGATGATAATAATTGCAAACACTTACTAAGGGCCAAGTATTGTTTCAATGACTTTACTTTCTTTCTTTTTTTTTTTTCTTTTCTTTTTAAATGGTACTGTGAATGGAACCCAGGGGTGCTCTACCACTGAACTACATCCTCAGCCCTTTCTTATTTTAAGACAAGGTCTTGCTAAGGTACTGAGGGTCTTGCTAAGTTGCTGAGGCTGGCTTCAAACTTGAGATACTCCTGTCCCAGCCTCCTGAGTTGCTAGGATTACAGGTGTGTGCCACCACACTTGATTCCCTTTTTCTCTTTTATTTTGAGACAGGTTCTAGCTAAGTTTCCCAGGCTGGCCTCAACATTTTTGATTCTCCTGCCTTAGCCTGCCAAGTAGGTGGGATTATGGGTGTCTGCCACTGCACCCAGCAGGACTTGACACATTTTAATTCAGAGAGGGAAAAAAACCCTTTGTTCATGTATTTTTTTTTTTTTTTTTTGTTATTTAACCAGAGAAAGGAAAAATATATAAATATATTTTTAAATTTTTGTTTTATTTATTTATTCATTTTTTTAAACCAGGGATTTAACCCAGGGGCATTTTACCACTGAGCCACATAGCCAGCACTTTTTATATTTTATTTTTATATTTTATTTTGTGACAGGGTCTTGCTAAGTTGCTTACAGCTTTGCTAAGTTGCTGAGGCTGTTTTTTTTTTTTTTTTTTTTTTTTGGTTTTTGGGGGTTGAACCCAGGGGGGCTCCCCCAGTGAGCCACATCCCCAGCCCTATTTTTTTTTTTTTTTTTTTTGTGGTGCTGGGGATTGAACCCAGGGCCTTGTGCTTGCAAGGCAAGCACTCTACCAACTGAGCTACATCCCTAGCCCCCCCCAGCCCTATTTTTTGTATTTTATTTAGAGACAGGGTCTCACTGAGTTGCTAAGGGCCTCAATAAGTTGCTGAAGCTGGCTTTGAACTTGAGATCCTCCTGCCTCAGCCTCCGAAGTACTGGGATTACAGGCGTGGGCCAGTGTGCCTGGCCCCAAATATAAATTAGTCACTATTTTTGGATAGAAGAATTACTGGCTGTCTATATTAATAAAAGAACTGGAAGAAAAAGGACCACACTAGGAATCAGAAGGGTTGTATTGTAGTCCTCATTTTGTCACTTATTATCTTTTGTCAATTGCTAACCCTGAACTTGAAGCAAGTCATTTTAAACATTACTATCCTGCTTTCAAGGTGATAGTAAAAATATCGAACTGTATGATATGGGCACCCCAAGGCAGATGGGAAGCCTGGCTAGTCTGAATGGGTACTAGTCACAAACAACCTGTATGGTGGTTCTTTTACACATTAACCTATTATCATTCTGGTCTGATTCTTTTTTGTTTGTTTGTTTGTCTTTTTGCAGTGCTGGGGATTGAATCCAGGGCTTTGTGCTTGCAAGGTAGGCACTCTACCAACTGAGCTATATCCCCAGCCCTTGGCCTGATTCTTTATTGCTAATGGGGACACTACTCACAGGGTTGATATGAGGCCCAAATGGGTTAATAGGTGTGAAATGCTTTGGTTAAAAAGTTGTAACTGATGAATGGTTACGTATTATCATTACAGTTAGTAATAAACAATTTTGTTCAATAGCTGTTAAGAGTAGTAGATTATGGGTTCTACTCTAAAAATTATGAGAATTAATTGTATAATGATGGATTAATGTTTATGGAATACTCATTTAGATAAAGTCAGAATGGTATGAAGGTAGGTCACCACAGTAAAATAAAATCCAAGTAAACTATAAATTAGTTTGGTAAAGTATCTAAGAAAATGTATGGAACACCATTCAGGACAGTTATTATCTTCTGCTTAACTGTTGACATTAAATAGCAAATATTTAAAGTGTACAGTTGGAAAGAATCCTTAAATTGTTTAAACTACAATGTTTAAACTGAAAATATCAACATGAACTCATAATTTTAAAATATTCTAGCTCTGTCCACTGAAATATTTTAAAAGAAATGACGGGCTGGCTTGCCTAGCATGTGCAAAGCCTTGGGTTCCATCTCCAGCACCGCCAAAAAAAAAAAAAAAAAGACGCATGACACCTTCGTAACAGTGAGCACCCAAAGTTTGGTCTCTAATTTCATCCCCCTTGAAAGGAACCACGGTCCTTTGACAAGTGGCTGACTCCACTTCTGTGGCAGGGAAAATATGAGGTGAGTCTAGGACTCTTTTGGGGCCAGAGAAGTAGGGCACTTTCAGTCCTCTGCACTATCAGCTGAGCTATCGAAGGAAGCATGGACACTTTCAAATGAAACGGGTTGTGACCAAAGGACACAAGAGCCACTTTCAGGAAGAGAATGTTCTGGATGTAACTCTGAAATGTATCAAAAAACAGAATGAACCAACAAACATCCCTAATACTCTATGGTATCTAATACAGCAAAGCCTGAGAACGCTCAGATAATGTCACTGAGGCTGTGCTCTTAAATCAATTCTTCACTTTTGAAAATTGATAAAGAAACAGTTATCCTCCTTCTCTTGCAGGAATTGTATTTCAAAGTAACCAAATAGCCCCAGGTGATAAAGGAAAACTTTGCTTCATAGAATTCCAGCTAACTGTAGAAGGAATGATAAAATTAATAAATCATTCAACAACTCTAAGTAAAATTATTACTTCGGACAGAGATTATCAATCGCTGTTAATACCACTGAATAAATGGTTGATGGGGGAAGGGGCAATTCTATGATGCCAAAGTTCTTTCACAAAAATTCCTTTCTCATTACAACACGGCACCTCGACATGTACAATGGTGGAATTACATTATCATCACCCACAGAAAAAGAGATCAATTTTAACATCACAAATGATGGGTCCATGGGACATAATGACTCTTCTAACATAATAGAACATGAAAAGCACAACTTTGTCCTTGATGTGTTCTAAGTCAAAGTGTTTAACTTAAATTCGTTAAGACTTTAGATAAAACTTCTAGTTTATACAAACTGTAAGGAGGATAATGGAACAAGCTAAATGACACCATATAGAAGCAAGCAGACAAACCAGAGGTAGGGTGTTTTGAAAAACCATTGGCTGTTTTCAATAAGTCAGTGTTGGGGTAGGGGAAGGGTGTACGGGGGGAGACAGTGTTAAATTAATAATATACTTGAGGTGGAGCAGAGGTGCAGTCAGTGGTAAAGCACATGCTTAGGATGCACTAGGCCGTGGGTTTGATCCCCAGCTACAACAAATAAAGTAAAAGAAAAATATATTTAAGGGACTTAGCGGAGAGATAATACATGGTCCTAGATTAGACTCTGGCTTGGACAAACCAGCTGTAAGAGACATTTGGGAAGGACTAGGTGGAAATTTGAAATTGGACTGGGTGTTAGATAAACTTTTATTGATATGGAAATTTTGAGATTATTCACTAAAGAAAGCAAGTTATAAAATAGCATGCACAGTATGATCTCATTTGGGGCTACAAAAACATTTATATACATAGAAGAAATTTTGGAAGAATATATAATAGAACTGTTAAGAATATAATAATAGTAACACTGGAGTGATAAAAATATGCTATTTTTATTTTCTTATTTTTACTTCTGTTTTCTTATTTGTTAAGTAATACATACTTACTGCTTTTGTAATAATGAAAGGTTGTTTTCAGTTTTTTGTAGGGTTTTTTTTGGTATCAGGGAATGAACCCAGAGGTGCTTAATCACTGAGCCACATCCCCAGTCCATTTTTATTTTTTATTTTGAGACACGGTCTTGCTGAGTTGCTTAGGGCCTCACTAAGTTGTTGGTGTTGAACTTGTGACGCTCCTGCCTCAGTTTCCCAAGTCTCTGGGATTACAGGCATGAACCACCAAAAACTTCTTCGTTTTTAAAACTCTAGTTCCATGAGGTTAACAAGGGCAGATATTTTGCCAGTTTTTCTCATTGCTGTATACCTAGCACTTAGAAAAGGATCTGGCATATAGTAGGTACTCAATACGTATTTGTTGAATAAATAATTATAAAGCAATGCATGAAGCAATCACCTTAAGTGACCCACTGTCCTTTAAAATTAAAAAGAACTCTTGTAAATGGAACAGAACTATAGGTGATAGAACACAGATTGCAGGAAAAAAGTGTGTTACCAAGATGAAGGGCAGAACAATTCCAATGTCACTATCTTTTTTTTTTGCAGTGCTGGGGATTGAACCCAGGGCCTTATGCTTGTGAGGCAGGCACTCTACCAACTGAGCTACGTCCCCAGCCCCAATGTCACTATCTTATGAAACCCCCAGGATATCAAAGAGCAAATTCCCTGAAATTTTTCTGACTGCTAATAGTCAATCCTTGACTGAGAAGAATGGAGAGAAGCTGAGGAAAGACTAGAAAGGGGATGTAGTGGAGAGAGGACCGATAGCAGCAACTAGACTGAGATACGACCAGACAAGGATTCAGGAATCACTGGAAGATGCTGAATATCTGAAGTGGTGATTCTGACCAAGACATTTAAACATTTGTACATTTGCATTATCTTTGTCTCTGAACAGATCAATATATAAAAACACATTTGATGTGAATTAAAATGGAAATATAAAACTACTTGGCATCAAAAGAACTCTACTTAGAGGTATCAAAGGAGACTAAAAGTCAATATATCTACATGTATAAAATTATGCATTTTGTGGGCTTGAGTTGGGGCTCAGTGGTAGAGCACTTGCCTGGCATGTGTGAGGCCCTGGGTTCAATCCTCAGCATCACATGTAAATAAATAAATAAAATAAAAAGATCCATTGACAATTAAAAAATACTTTTAAAAACATTATGCATTTTGTGCATAATTTCAAAGAATGTTTCCTATGGTAGAGTTATGTAAAAAGATTTGCTCCCTAAATTGGGTTATCCTAAAGCAGATTAATGCACATTTTCTCAAGAAGTAAAATGATGGAAGATCATATACATACTGTTCGGAAATGGCTACTTAAGTGGTCTAGCCTGCTAAACCTCTTTCCACAAGCTTGACATGGATAGGGCCTTTCTCCTGTGTGACAGCGCAGGTGCCGCTTGAGGTCTGCTTTCCGCTTCACCACATGTGTGCAGTATGGGCACTTGAATCGCATCCTGGGCAGGTCATCTGTCACAAGACAGTTTGATTAAATCACTGGAGATAGCATAACAATT
This sequence comes from Glaucomys volans, assembly GCA_020662805.1. Classification (NCBI taxonomy): domain Eukaryota; kingdom Metazoa; phylum Chordata; class Mammalia; order Rodentia; family Sciuridae; genus Glaucomys; species Glaucomys volans. The sequence continues at coordinate 157,450 of JAJEJO010048426.1, read as the reverse complement.
CTACTAACATAAGAATCCAAAAGGAGTTGGTGAGTTCAACCTTGGAAAGGTAAAAGGAAGGAGAAAGACATTTTATTAAGACTAGAATTGTCAGCAGGATCACGAGTTCAAAGCCAGCCTCAGCAACTTAGTGAGGCCCTAAGCAACTCAGTGAGACCCTGTCTCTAAATAAAGTACAAAATAGGGCTGGGATGTGGCTCAGTGGTGGAGTGCCCCTGGGTTCAATCCCCAGTACCAAAAAAAAAAAAAAAAGACTAGAATTGTCAATGTATTCCTAGGTATAGAACTACAACTTCAGTATTTGATAAATTCACAGTATTTGATAAATTTACAAAGTCCAGGTAAATTTAGACTGCTACACCTGCTTTCATTTGACATAGCAGAGACATTACATTTTTAAATATAAATAGGTAGTATTCCATTTTTTTCTTCTTTTTTTTTTTTGGTACTGGGGAATGAACCCAGAGGTGTTTAACCACTGAGCCATATCCCCCACATCCCCAGCCCTTTTTATTTTTTTATTCTTTCTGACATAGGGTCTAAGTTGCTTAGGGTCTCCCTAAAGTGCAGAGGCTGGTCTTGAACTTGTAATTCTCCTGCCTCAGCCTCCTGAGTTGCTGGATTATAGGCATGTGCCCTGCTAAGACTGAATCTTAACATTGCAGACATAATTCAAAATTAAAACATTTAATATTCAAGTTTTTGTTTGTTTGGTTGGTTTTTGTTTTTTTGGTACTGGGGAATGATCTAGGGACACTTAACAACTGAGCCACATCTCTAGCCCTTTGTATTTTTTGAGACACAGTTTCACTAAGTTGCTTCAAGTCTCATTAAGTTGTTGAGGCTGAGCCTGCTGAGCCGCTGGGATTATAGGTATGTGTCACCACACTAATATTCAAACTTTTAAGCAACCTGTTTTATTTATGTTTTTTATCATCTTGCCTTTACTTATCATATACTTGTAATTTCAAGGATCTTTAATATTTGGTTTTAAAGTGCACATAGAGTTATATACAAAATGGTAGTTGGAGCCAGACACAGTGATACATGCCTGTATTCTCAGTGACTCAGGAGACTGAGGCAAGACCATTGCAAGTTCGAGGCCAGCCTCAGCAACTTGGCAAGACCCTGTCTAAAAAACAAAATAAAACAAAAGGCCTGGGGATGTAGCTCAGTGGTAAAGCATTCATGGGTTCAATCTCCAGTATCAAAAAAAAAAAAAAAAAAAAAAGGAAAAAGAAAAGAAAATTGTAATTGGAGGCAAACCTCCAATTTTTTTTTCTGTGGTGCTATGAATGGAACCCAGGGCCTCACACATGCTAGGTAAGTAGTCTGCTACTAAGCTATACTTCTAGCCCCAGACTTCGTTAGTTCCAGGAAACATCCCTTTACCACCACCACAGATACAAAATCCACAGGTGCGCAAGTCCTTTATATAAAATGGTGTAGTATTTGCACATAACCTAAGCATATCCTCCTATATACTTTAAAAAATCTCTACATTATTTGTAATACCTAATACTATTTATAGTTATATAATATAAATGTTATATAAGTAGTTATGATACCATATTGTTAAGGAAATATAATGACAAGAAAAAAGTGTACACATTCAGTTCACAAACAAATTTGCTTCAAAGATTCTTTTGTATGTTTGAAATTTTTCTAAAATAAAAATTTTAAATATATATTCTAAACCCTAAAATACTCAAGGGTTTCTTTTTATTAAAAATTTGCTTGGAATTTACATATAAACAATTAACTAGTTCATTGGGGAAAAAGACTGGATGATATATTTCTTTTTTTTTTTTTTTTTTGGTACTGGGGATTGAACCCAGGGGCACTCCACCACTGAAGCCACATCCCCAGCCCTATTTTGTATTTTATTTAGAGACAGGGTCTCACTGAGTTGCTTAGGGCCTCGCTAAGTTGCTGAGGCTGGCTTTGAACTTGTGATCCTCCTGCCTCAGCCTCCCAAGTGCTGGGATTACAGGTGTGCGCCACCTCGCCTGGCTTGGATGATATATTTCTAATCCTTCTTCTCTATTTCAGCCATATAGGGGTGAGGATAGGATACATACTCTTTCTATATTTTTTTTACTATCATTAAAAAAAAAAATGAGCTGTGTGTGGTGATACATGCCTGTAATCCCAGGGATGTGGGAGGCTAAGGCAGAAGAATCAAAAATTTGAGGCCAGCCTGGGCAATTTAGCAAGACCCTGTCTCAAAATTAAAAGAGAGAAAGAGCCGGGCGTGGTGGCGCACGCCTGTAATCCAAGCGACTCGGGAGGCTGAGTCAGGAGGATTGAGAGTTCAAAGCCAGCCTCAGCAACTTAGCGAGGCCCTAAGCAACTCAGTGAGACCCTGTCTCTAAATAAAACACAAAATAGGGCTGGGGATGTGACTCAGTGGCCGAGTGTCCCTGAGTTCAATCCCTGGTTCCTAAATAAATAAATAAATAAATAAATAAATAAAGAGAGAGAGAGAGAAAGAAAATGAGATCTTTGCTTATTTTTTCTTGTACTGGGGATTAAACCCAGAGGCACTTTATCACTGAGCCACATCCCCAGTCCTTTTTATTTTTTATTTTGAGTCAGGGTCTCAATAAGTTGCTTATAACCTCACTTATTTGCTGAGGCTGGCCTTGAACTTGCAATCCTCCTGACTAAGCCTCCAGAGTTACTGGGATTACAGGCGTGTACCACCACACCTGGCAAGAGAGATATCTTATGTTGTTGCACGCTGGTCCAATGAAGAATGAGGGTATAAATTTTATGAGTTGTGTGTTAAATGAAAAAAAAAAATTAAATTAAAAAAAATGTATTATGGGACTGGGGGTGTGGCTTAGTGGTAGAGACCTTGTCTAGCAAGTGCAAGGCCCTGGGTTCCATCCCCAGCACCACACACACACAATTATGTACTTATATGTTGATAAATACTCCTCCTGAGTGAAGACGCAGGGGGAAAAACTATGTAAAATGAAAAGATATATATCTTAGAGATTGAACCATTTAAAAAATATTTTAAACATTTAATAGTAATCCAAACATTAAGATACAGGTTTGGAAAATTATGTTTTGACCCTCAGTAATTTACTGAATGTCATTAAATGAATCCAATATTATTTTGAGTTAAACATTTTAAATTCATGTTTTATAAAATCCATTTCATCATAAAAGTATGACTTTAAAAAAATCAGTTGGTTTAACTGCCTATGAGACACCTAAAATTAGGGCATGTTGAGAAAGAATTTTAAGAGCATTTGGAACCTGGTTAGAGAGACATGCTCCTTTTGGGTACCTGGAAAACTTCGGGATGTGACATCAGATCCTTGACCATACTGATAGCCAACAGAAGCAGAGTCCATTTCCGTGTCAATTTGTGCTTGTTCTTCAGCCTGGGAGACATGGCTGGAAGAATCGGATGTGCGTGCTTCTCGCTTGCTTGACTTGTACTGAGCAGCTTCAGAAGGCTGTGACAGTCGCAGATGCTTGGTCTTTTTAATGGAATCTTTCCTCTGCTCCTGCTTGGCCACAGGGAGCTGAGTGCTCCGTTGGGAGGCTGGAGGGTAACTATACTTACCCCATGACTTTCCACTTACGATACCTGCTCCTTGATCTGGGCTGAGGTGAGAGTGTGGGGAACTGCTTTCTTCTCGCCAGCCGCCCCCATAAAAAGCAGAACGCTCTATGCCATTGGAATTGGCATCCTTATCTGAGAGACTGAAGTAGCGATCTTTTTCCTTCTCACTAATGTCCAAGGAAGATTTGATAAAAGTCTTACATACACTAATGACATCAGTCATCTGAAGGAAGCTTGCAGCAGACATCACTTCTATGACATTCTGTCCGGTAAGAGAGAGTTTGCCCGAATAGACAAAGTCCAGGATAACTGTGAAAGTGTCTGGAGAGAAAGCCTGAAATGTGGCTGTGGTTGGTTGACTTGTCTCCTTGGAATTCTGAGAAAGAAGCATTTTGAAGTAGCCACTACTAGCAAACAAGACATTTCGATGTGCTTTGAAGACCTTTCCCTCAACTAGAATGCTGCAATCACAGAACACATCTTGCCTGCGCTGCTCATTCAGCTGCTGCAGGAGGTGAGACTGATGCGTGGAGATCTCCATTCTGTAGGGAGAAGACACAGGGGGTTATCAAGAACCCAACAGCAACCCCTTCTAGCTTGCGTGCACTGAAATCAGGACCAGAAGCCTCTTTTTCCATCAAAATCCCTTTTCTTCTTGAAGAATATAGTTCCCAAGACTCAGAAAAGAACGAGCTTTGACATATTATTAAATACTATGCTATGTTATTAGATTTTTAGAAAGTTTTGTTTTGCTGGGTGCAGTGGCACGTACCTATAATCCCAGCGGCTTGGAAGTCTTAGGCAGGAGGATCGCAAATTCAAGGCCAGCCTTAGCAACTTAGCAAGGCCCTCAGTAACTTAGTAAGACTCTGTCTCAAAATAAAAAGCAGAAAGTGCTGGGGATGTAGTTCAGTGGTAAAGCACCCCTGGCTTAAATCTCCAGTATTTAAAACAAACAACAAAACAAAGAGAATCATCTTTAAAAAAAAAGAGAATTTTTATTTCATCAGCAAACTTTATTGAGCCTTCCATCTAAACTAAACACACTTGATTCTTCCCTTCACATAGTTTTAAATCTAGAGGATGAATCAGGCATGAAATAGAGGAAGTTCAATGGCAAGTTAAGTGCTTAAGGAAGGTGCTATAAGTCATATAAAGGGTAAACTAGTTTAGACCGGATGGAAAAGGTTAGGGAAATACCTCCCTGAGAAGTGACATTTAATCTGAGACCTCAAAAGTGACCAGGAATCAGCTAACTGAAGAGTGAGGGGAAAGATTCTGGTTCCAACAAAATGGTGGTCGAGAAAGTGCAGATGCTTCTCTGGCACAAACCCTGGGGATCCTGACTAAAATATAACCCAAACTTGTTAAAGGTGTACTGCTGAGCTTGCAGGAAAGAATAAGAAAACCCCCGATGCCAGCAGAGAAGAGGGAGCAGAGCCAGACCAATGAGCACAGGGGTGAGGGCCAGGAAAGGCTATGGGCTGTTAGTTTGTTTTGTTTTGTGGTGCTGGGGATTTAGCCCAGGGAGGCTCTATATCCCCAGCCCCATTTTTGTATTTTTCAGTCACTAAGTTGCTGAGGCTGGCCTTGAACTTGCAATCTTTCTGCCTCAGCCTCTGGAGTGGTTGAGATTTCAGGTGTGTACCGGCTTACCTGGCTCAGTTAGATTTTTATTTATTTATTTATGTATGTATGTATGTATGTATGTATGTATTTTATTTAGAGACAGGGTCTCACTGAGTTGCTTAGGGCCTCGCTAAGTTGCTGAGGCTGGCTTTGAACTTGAGATCCTCCTGCCTCAGCCTCCCGAGTCGCTGGGATTACAGCTTGCGTCACCGTGCCCAGCTGGTTCAGTTAGGTTTTTATAGTAACAAACCCCCATATATGAGAGGTGGAAAGTTAGAACCCTCCCAGCCCTCCCAGGAGAGCAACCTTAGTGAAAAGTTACTTAGAGAAAAGTTTTGTCCTTAAGTCTGGGGAAAAGGGCAACAAAGTTTGTCTTTGTAGGGCCTTGAGGGAAGAAAAAAAGCCACAAGATATTCAGATCTAAGATTGTGCCTTATCTGATTCTAGAGTCCAAATTTATTTTACCTGATTGGTGTGGGAAACCTCAACCTAAAAAATTAACACAAAAACTAGCCATGAGCTGGTGGGGCCCTAGGGTATCTTGCAGAAGCAAATGCAAAACTGCTCAGGAGAGATGTGCACAGAACTCCAGCCAGGCAGGAAATAAGTTCTAGGTAAGCCCGACTCAAAATCATCCCCCCTTTTTAAGTGGATCATTTATAAATTATACAAACATGGTTTCTAGTATTTCCTGTTACAAACAAGCAAGCAAACAGAAATTTCCCCTTGATTTCGCATCTACCCTTGCCTAATACCCCACTTCTCTGCTCCTAGACACAAAATTCATGGGAGAGTTTCATTTTGTTATTTGTATCTGCTGTCTTCACTTCTCCTGTTCTCTCTTGAGCCCATTCCAATCAGGTTTTCATCTCCACTGGTCAAAACCATTTTTTTTTTTTTTTTGTGGTACTGAAAATAGAACCCTGAGTGCTCTACCATTGAGCTATGTCTCAGACCCCTTTTTTATTTTTATTTTCAGACATGGTCTTCATAAGTTGCCCAAGCTGGCCACAAACTTGTGATTCAATTCTCCTACCTCCTGAGTAGCTGGGATTACAAGTGTGCGCCATTGCATCTAGCTTTAAAATCATTCTTTTTAAGTTTATTAGTAACCTGCATGTTGTAAAATACAAATTGTCATTTCTTCGTCCTTATTTTACCAACACAGTTGATCACTCTCTTCATCCTAAAACACTTTCTTCACTTGACTGCAAGGACACCACTCCTTCATGGTCCTCTTACCTTCCTGGCCACTCCCGCAGTCTCCTTTGCTGATACTTCTACACTTTCCTAATTTCTAAGTGATGGAACACCCCAGGCCTCAGACATCTTCTCTAGGGAATGACAGAGGTAAAGAAGATCCCTAGCGATCCCATCCAGTCTCATAATTTCAAATTCCATCTTTGAGTTTATGATTCCCCGATTTATATATCCAGCTCCTAGCTTCATCCCTGAACTTCAGACTCATATATCTGCTTACCGGCACCTCCACTTAGATTTTTAATAGGCATCTTAGCTTAACATGTCTAAAAACAGTCTTTGTCCACCCCATCCTAAACCTGCCTTCCCTATAGTCTTGTCCATCTCAGGAAATGGGTATCTCCATCCTACCAGCTGTCTGTTGCTTTACCTTCAGAACAGATGCAAAATCCCACCACTTCTCTCCATGACTGCTGCTACTACCTGGGGCACTTAAATTCAATCCCAATACCCCCCCCCCAAAAAGGCAAGTGTGCAAGTATACAAGATGTTACTAAGTTACCTTTGGCATACATCTGTGAATATGTTTGGTAAGGACTTCTAAGGAACATAATTTGAAACAGGCTAAATTAATTGATACAGGTGCAGTTACCAGCAATTCTGGACTTAATGTGCCAGCATGGGCACCTGGGAATGGCTCTAAAATTTGTTTCACTGGCTGACTGCAACTTGAACTCAAGGGTAAGCCATTTTTAATAAGTTCCAGATGCCAGAACTTCTGGCAAAATATGGAAGAAACCACATGACATAGCTGCCACTATGGCCCCATCTGAGAGATGACACCTCAAGAGATTAGGTGCTATCCAATAGGATGTGATATGTGCTTAAAAGCACTGACCAAAATATGATGCTGTATTTTTTTCCCATAGCTAGAACACTCAGTGCTAGAAATCAAGGGATGACAGTGGTAATGGGGCTGAGGGTGGCTCAGTGGTAGAGCACATGCTTAGCATTTATGAAGCCCTCAGTTCAATTCTTCAATCCTTAGCACCAAAACAGCTGGATTTTCTTTTTTGTCTTTTTATAAAAGAATGCCCATCGATTGTCTGGCTATTTAAAAAAAAAAAAGAATATTCAATGTAGCAGGGAAAACACATTTTTATAAAAGAACATTAATAGAATCAGTGCAATCAAGTTCATCGTATCATTAAATAGTTTCTTTTTTTTTTTTTTTTTGCGGTGCTGGGGATTGAACCCAGGGTCTTGTGCTTGTGTGGCGAGCACTCTATCAACTGAGCTATATTCCCAGTCCGATTAAATAGTTTCTAATGTTGGTATATTGGCAGAATTTTTTTCCCCTTTATGTCCCCTAAAGTTCAGGAAGGCTTCCAGAAGTTTCTTTCACCCATGTTCATTCTTAGCTGTGAGTCATTTCTTCCCAGGCTAAGTAACTTTTATGGTACCTTTCATGATGTCAGAAATTCTCCACCAATTTCTAATTAACAGCCCGCCAGTTTTATGAAGGTATTTCTCTGGCTCAATCAACTGTGAAATATCCATTTTAATATCCAAAGTAAGATTTCTGTGGAGCAGTTTTGCAGTAACTTTAATACTTATATATCCTGTGGTAAGTCACTGTGGATCAAGATTATTCAGCAGAACATGAAATAATGGCAGAAAATGAGATCATGGCCTACAAATATGAATAGGTTTGTACGGCCTCTTAATTTTAGGAATATACAGTCTGCAAAAAATACATTAACCACAATTCAGTACTATATCAATTTTTTAAATTTGCGATTTTCATAAAAAATGTTTAACCCCCTTGCTGGGGATATAGCCCAGTTGGTAGAGTGCTTGCTTAGGATACACAAGGCCCTGGGTTCAATCCCCAGCACCACCAAAATTTAAAAAAAAAAAAAAAAGTTTAACCCCAGTGGAAAAATTGAGCAGTTCATTGGCCAGGAATCAAACCCAGGTCTCCCTCAGGGCAGGAAAGAAGTCTACCACTGAACCACCAATGGCAGTACTGTAACACATTTATAAATACAAACATATACAGAGATGAAGAGCATTGCAATACATTAGTGCTCAAGAACTTATGTCTATAATGCAGCTTATTACAGATTTGATAATAATCAAGGTTCCAACTAATAAATTTCAAAATCACAAACCTCTCCAAAATTATTACATAAAAAAGACTGAGTCACTTGGCTAGAGGTTAGAGACTTCACATATTCATTATGTACCCAAAGACCTAGATTTGCTAAGTGTCCAGAATACAGACAAACCAGGCATGCTAGGTCAATGGATGCAGAATTATTCAGGACCATGTCAGACAACTGCAGAAACAAGACATCTGGGAATATTGCTAGAGAAACATCAAATCAATACCCAGTATTTTCACTTTCATATCCTGTCAGCTAAAATCTAATCATTTGTCTGCTCTCATTTGAAATGCAGTAGGTGGGTTGTGACTTTACAATTCTTATATTTTTTAATTAAATTTATTTTTTTATGTATTGAGATGCTGGGGACTGCACCTAGGTCCTTGCACATGCTAGGCAAGCTAGGCAAGCAGTCCACCACTGAGCTACAACCTCAGTCCATAATTTTTTTATTTTATAAATAATGTTGCAACAAATACTTCTGCACATAGATACCCGAGCATATGTGAACTAGATTCCTAGAGGTAGAGTTGCTAATTGGATTCTGCCAGATTATCTTCCCAAATCATTATATCAATTTATAGTTCCACCAATACCATTTGATGGTACCCTTTTTTCCAACACAATCCTGACTATTATCTATCCTATTTATGTATCTATTTATTGGTACTGGAGATTTAACCCAGGGACATTTTACCACTGAGCTACATCCCAGCCCCTCACTTTTTTGAGACAGGGTCTCATTAAGTTGCTTAGGCTCTCCATAAGTTGCCGGGGCTGGCCATGAACTTGCGATTCTCCTACCTCAGCCTCCCAAAGGATTACAGGTGTGTGCCACTGTGCCCAGCTGTTTATTTTGCAGTTCTGGGATTAAACCTGGGACCTTGCGCATGATAGGCTAGCACTCTACCATTGAGCTACATCCTCAGCCAACTATTATCTTTTAAAAATGTTTTTCTGCTGGCCGCAGTGGTGTATACCTATAATTCCAGTGACTGAGAAGGCTGAGATAGGAGGATTACAAGTTCGAGACTGGTCTAGGCAAATAAGTGAGACCCTGTCTCAAAAAATAAAGGTTTAGGGCTGGGGATAAAGCTCAGTTGGTAGAGCGTTTGCCTCACAAGCACAAGGCCCTGGGTTCAATCCCAAATACCGCTAAATAAATAAATAAATAAATACATAAATACAGGTTAAGGATGTAGCTCAGTAGTACAATGCCCCTGGGCTCAATCCTTAGTACTGCAAAATAAATAAATACCTACACACATATATACATACAATAAAATGATTTCCCATATACCCGTAGGGGGAAATACTAGAATATCAATACTGTTATTTAACATTTCTCTGGAAAATCTAGCCAATGAATTAGACAAGAAAATTAAATATAAAGTATGAATATTGAAAAGGATAAAACAACTGTCGCAGATGATATTGAATACCTTTAAAATGCAAAAATAAGTTAGAAAACTGTTAAAGTAAGTTTCATGAGGCTTTAACAATGATATTTTACTAATTTGGTATTCTACTATTAAACGACTAGAAAAAATACATGAAAAAACTGTTTTTGGACAATGAAAATGGAGTGTGACTGTGATTCCCCAAGAGAAAGAAATAAGTGAGGTCAGTCCTACCATCAACTTTGGCTTCCTGAATTGGGTTACAAAGGGAAATCAAACTGGACTGATCAGACAGAAATTATTATTCAGGAAGATGACACCCAGAAGTTGTAGGGCAGAATGCTAGAATGGAGACAATGATGTAGGCAGAGATCAATAAATCTGCACGGGAGTCCCCTAGAGTCTGTGTACACGCAGGGCGAAACCTTAGGAGTCTAGGTGTATTAGTCAGCTTTCCATTGCTGTGACAAAATAACCTGAGATAAGCAATTTAAAAGGAGGAAAGATTTATTTTGGCTCATAGTTTAAGAGGGTTCAAAAGTCCATGGTCACTTGGCTTTGTGGCTTTAAGCCTATGGCAAGGCAGGAAACACATGGTAGAGCAAAGCTGCTCATGTCAAGGTGACTAGGGAGCAGAAAGTGGGGTGGAGAGAGAGAGGGGAGAGGGGGTGGGCGTTCCTAAACTCCCTTCAAGGAAACACCCCAATGATCTACCTTTCTTCCACTAGGCCTCACCTAAGCCAGGTGTGGTGGCACACGCCTGTAATCCAAGCGACTTGGGAGGCTGAGTCAGGAGGATCGCGAGTTCAAAGCCAGCCTCAGCAGCATAGTGAGGCCCTAAGCAACTCAGTGAGACCCTGTCTCTAAATAAAATACAAAATAGGGCTGGGGATGTGGCTCAGTGGCCAAGTGTCCCTGAGTTCAATCCCTGGTTCCCAAAAAAAAAAAGAAAACACTAGGCCTCATCTCTTGAAGGGTCCACCACCTCCCAACAGCACCACAAGCTCTGCCATTGTAACAAAAAAATTCTGTCATTAAGAACATGTAATGAATGATGGTGGCTCTGTTCCAGATTTGGCCTGTAGGCTGTGAGTTGCCAACCCTACTATGCATGAAGCTATATAATATGTGAGGTGTGACAAGTGATATGCATATTATAATGAAGGAAGTGCACATTGTAACCCCCTTTTTTTTGGAACCGGGGATTGAACTCAGGGGCACTCAGCCACTGAGCCACATCCCCAGCCCTATTTTGTATTTTATTTAGAGACAGGGTCTCACTGAGTTGCTTAGGGCCTTGCTAAGTTGCTGAAGCTGGCTTTGAACTCGTGATCCTCCTGCCTCAGCCTCCCAAGTGCTGGAATTACAGGCGTGCACCACCACGCCTGGCTCATCGTAAACCCTTGAGCAAGCAGTAAAAGTACAATAGATTAAGCTAATAAGCTAATAGTGGAGACCAAATACCAAGAAATGCTCAATATTCTTTTATTGAGGTAGGATAAGGAAAAAGAGGGGGGAAGGAAGAAAAAAATTAATGGCATAAGATAGTACCTTTATCCTACTATATTGATAATTACTTTAAATGCAAATAGTCTAAACTCCATTTAAATAGATTATTAGGGGCCGAGGGCATGGCTTGGTGATAGAGTACATACTTAGCATGTAAGTTCCAAGGTTCAATCTCCAGCATTCATGTGCACACACACCCACAAGGTAGATGAAAAAGGAAGACTCAAATATTAAAAAGTATACTATGAACACACTAACTGTAAGTGAACTGGAATGGCTAGTAATATTAATATCAGACAAAGCAGGCTTAAGACAAGAAATATTACCAGAACTAAAAAGATATAATTATAAAAGGATTAATTCTAAGAAGATATAACAACTGTATTTATGTATCAAATAACAAAGCTTCAAAACACATAAAACAAAAACTAGTAGAGGGGCTGGGGATATAGCTGAGTTGGTAGAGTGGTTGCCTCGCAAGTACAAGGCCCTGGGTTTAATCCCCAGCACCAGAAAAAAACAAAACAAAACAAAACAAAACTAGTAGACATGAAAGAGGAAACAGTGAATTTCACAATTACAGTTATGTATTTCAACACTCCTCTTTAAGTAATTAATAGAGAAGTTGGAAAATCAATGTTATAAAACATTTGAGTAATACTATCAATCAACTTGACTAAATTGACATTTAGAATATACATAACAGCAAATTATACATTATTAAAAAAATGGGGCTGGGGATATAGCTCAGTTGGTAGAGTGCTTGCCTTGCAAGCACAAGGCCCTGGGTTCAATCCCCAGCACTGCAAAAAAAAAAAAAAACAATAAAAAAATGAACAACAATCATTCACTAAGATAAATCAGATTAGGCCATAAAACAAGTTTGAAATAAAAAAGCTAGGATGAACCTTGGTTGGAGAGAGTCCCTGGGGTTCAATCCTTAGAACCAAAAAAAAAAATAAAATAAAATCAATGAGTTAAGTTTCAACTTTAAGAAGCTAGAAAAAAAGGAGATGAAATTAAACTCAATACAAGTAAGTAGTGGGAAGGAAATAATAAAAACAAGACCAGAAATTAACGAAATGGAAATTGAACAAATGCTAGAGAAACATCACTGAAACAAAAAACTGACTTTCTAGGTCATTATCAATAAATCAACAAAACTGATCAACCTCTAGCAAGACCTAGCAAGAAAAAAAGAAAGAAGACATAAATTACCAATATCAGGGAGGAAAGAGGGAAGTATCATGATAGATCCTACATAAAAAACAAAACAAAACAAAACAAAGAAACAAGCCAGGCACAGTGGCACACACCTGTAATCTTGTGGCTCAGGAGGCTGAGGCAGGAGGATTACAAGTTCAAAATCAGACTCAGCAATTTAGTGAGGCCATAGCAATTTAGTGAGATCCTGTCTAAAAATAAAAAGGGCTGGGGATGTAGCTCAGTGGTAAAGCATCCTGGGTTAAATCCTCAGTATCAAAAATAAAATAATAATAGCCGGGCATGGTGGCGCACGCCTGTAATCCAAGCGACTTGGGAGGCTGAGCCAGGAGGATCACGAGTTCAAAGCCAGCCTCAGCAACTTAGTGAGGCCCTAAACAACTCAGTGAGATCCTGTTTCTAAGTAAAACACAAAATAGGGCTGGGGATGTGGCTCAGTGGTGAAGTGCCCCTGGGTTCAATCCCCAATACTATAAAATAAATTACTTAAAAAAAGTCAATAAACTTAACAAATTAAATGAAAGAGAAAAATTACTTAAGCAATATAGGGATCAAAATAAACACTAGAAAAAATAGAAAATCTGAACTGCCATATAAATTAAAGAAATCAAAGACAAAATATTAAAGAAATGGAAAATGTAATTTATTTTTGCAGCACTGGGGATTGAATCCAGGGAAGTTCTACCACTAAATTGCTGAGGCTGGCCTCAAACTTGCATTCCCACCTCAGCCTCCTCACCAGCTGGGATTACAGATGTGCATCACTGTATCTGGCTGAAAATGTTAAGTTTTAAAACTTCCAACAAAGATAGATAGTCCAAGTCCAAATGGCTTCAGTGTTGATTTTGGAGGGCAGAGGGAGCATGGAGACAGAGCAGCACTGGGGATGGAACCCAGGGACACTGCACCACCAAGCTACATCCCCAGACCTTTTTATTTTTTATTTGAGACAGAGTCTCTCACTAAATTGCTGAGGTTGGCCTAGAACTTGTCATCCTTCTACTTCAACCTCCTGGGTCCCAGGTGTGTGTCACTGCACCCGCTGCAGTGCTGAACTCTGTCAAACCCTAAAAGAAGAGATAATACTCGTTCCCCACTGTGATGACTTGAGAGGTGACAGGTGGGACCTTTAGGAGGTAGAGCCTAGTGGGAAGTCATTAGGTCTCACTTGGGGTTGCTGCCCTGGGAAGAGATTAAGGTAGTTCTGTGGCACCCTGGATGCTACGGCAAGAATGAGTTGTTATAAAAGATCTCCTTTCTGCTCTCTGATTTACTGTTTCACCTTGTGATCTCTCCCTCCTGTATGTGCTCCCACCATGGTGCCATCTGCCAAGATGTGATGCAGTCAAGGAGTCCTCAATAGAACCGGTGCTACACTGCCTGGACCTTCTCTTCTCTAAAACCATGATTTAAAAAAACTTCTTTTCCTTATAAAGTTCCCAGCCTCAGGTATTTTGTTATAGTAATGGGAAATGGACTAATACAACCATATACAAAATTTTTTAAAAAATAGTTTTTTAGTTGTAGATGGACACGATACCTTTATTTTATTTATTTATTTTTATGTGGTGCTGAGGATCAAACCCAGTGCCTCACACATGCTAGGCAAACACTTTACCACTGAGCCACAAGCCCAGCCCCTACAAAATTTAACTTGAAATGAATCATAGAACTAAATGTAAAAGTTAAATTTCTAGAAGAAAACAAGAGAAAATCTCCTGTTTGCCTTAGGGTAGGCAAAGTTTTTCTTTGTTTGTTTGGTATTGGGGATTGAACCCAGGGGCACTTTACCATTGAGCTACATCCCCCTAGAGCTTCATGCATCTGAGGCAAACACTACCACTGAGGTACCTCCAGCCCCTACAAAATATATTTCTTAATGAGCGTTTTGGTAAAAGAAAAAGAAAAAAACTTTTTTGAGAAACACTGGTTAAGCTATTCAACAACAGAACTGTCCCCTTTTGCAGAGAGGCGAGTTTTATGTCACAATTGTATCAGAGGTAGAATGTCACTGATTTAGGGTGAATGTACTTGGCAGGAGGTAGGACTGTGTGATCTGGGCAGACTCTTCCAACTTCAACACTTTTATTTTGTTGTAGTTAAATGTTATACCACATATATTCATGCTTCTTACAATCAGATCCTAAAATAATCAATTTATGTTGTAAGATGCCAGCACAAGTTGCTAGGTTTTGTTTTGTGTGTTTGTTTTGCTTTCTTGGTACTGGGGATTGAACCCCTGCTTAACCACTGAGTTACATCCCCACCTCCTTTTCTTTTTTTTTGTTTTTTGTTTTTGGTACTGGGGATCAAACCCAGGGGCACTCCACCACTGAGCCACATTCCCAGCCCTATTTTGTATTTTATTTAGACACAGGGTCTCACTGAGTTTCTTAGGGCCTCGCTAAGTTGCTGAGGCTGGCTTTGAACTCGCGATCCTCCTGCCTCAGCCTCGAGATTAATACACTGCCAGGCGTGGTGGCACACGCCTGTAATCCAAGCAACTCTGACTCCTTGGATTACAGGCGTGTGCCACCATGCCTGGCAGTTGTTGGGTTTTTTAAAGACATCCTCAAAATGATAGAAACTATTGGTGCCACAATGTGTGTTAATTGTTTCAGATATATTTTGCTGTTGAGTATGTGTACTTATAATATTCACTATTTTCTGGATGAGGATAGATAAATCCATTCTCCTAAAGAGATATACGTCAAAGGCCTGGTTGCGAGAGAATTTGTCAGACATATCTGGAAAAGAGCAGATAGGGAATTTCATCCTGCTTCTGAGTAATTCTGTCAAAAACATGCAATTTGCCTCAATTACCCAAGACATTTATGTTACATCACCACTCAGCCAATACAGCCCCAGATGTAAAGTGGCCAGAGTATTACGGTTGCATCAGTTTACCAAAAACCTTTTTTCCAGTATTGGGGATTAAACCCAGGGCTTCCTGCTTGTTAGGCAATTGCTCTACCACTGATCTACATCTCCCAACCCCTAAAAAATTCTAATGTATCAAGCATACTAGAAAAGCAGTGAAGAACTTGGTACTGGAATGGGATAAGGATACTAAAATATCATTTATCTAGAATTCCCAGGGATGAGTTATTCTGGTGGCACTATTTTCTAGGGAATAGGAACTATGCAAAGTAATGAAGGCCCTTGTGGCTCTGGGCTACGGAAGTTGTGGGAATCTGTGCTGTGACTTCATACCATTCAAACCCTACAGTGTCTTCAGGAGAGTGCAAGTGTGTAGTCTGCTCACCGTGCTCTTGGCTTCAAATTAGCAAATGCAAAACTGAGATAAAATGACCTTGCTGGCATGAATTTTGCACAATGTCAAAACATGGTACTGGTATCGGCTGAGCACAGTGGTGTATGCCTATCCAGCTACTCAGAAGGCTGAGGTGGGTGGATTGCAAGTTCAAGGCCAGCCTGTGCAACTTAGTGAGACCCTGTCACAAAATTAAAAAAAAAAAAGAATGGGAGATGTATCTTAGTGGTTAGTGTGCTTGCCCACCATATATAAGGCTCTGAGTTCAATCTCTGATACCAATAAAATAAAATAGAACAAAACAAAACGAGAGGTACCTTGTAAGAATTTTTTCTTTTGCATGCTAGGCAAGTACTCTACCACTGAGCTATATCCCAGCCCTGTAAGGATGATAAAGAACATTGTAGTCAGTGGGAAATGAAATAAACAAATTATATTGTTACATTGTATGCATATGCAAATTTCTAACAATGAATCCCACTATTATATACAATCATAATGCACCAATAAAAGCACACAGGGCTGGGGATATAGCTCAGTTGGTAAAGTGCTTGCCTTGCAAGCACAAGGCCCTGAGTTCAATCCCCAGCACCGCAAAACAAACAAACAAAACCCCGATAAAAACACACACAAAAAATATAGTAAGTATACCTGCTTTAGAAGTATATCCTGTTGGGGGGCTGGGGTTGTGGTTCAGTGGTAGAGTGCTTGCCTAGCACATGTGAGGCACTGGGTTCAATCCTTAGCACAATATAAAAATAAATAAATAAAATAAAGGTATTGTGTCCATCTATAACTAAAAAAAATATTTTAAAACAAAAGTGTATCCTGTTGGATATGAAACCTAAATGCAGTAGATAACTCTCTATGCATGTCTCAAAACACAAATTACTTACATCATGGAACACCAAATAACAGTTTATATCTAAAAATATTTCAGTACTTAAAGACAGCCCAGGATTCTAGGATGCTAGAATTTCGGAACACTAAAACCTGGTACTACAATTACATGTAATTCCAAACACTATCTGGTATACTAAAAATTCCATATTATTCATGTCCATCATAGCCATTAACACATACCCAGGTGCCTACTGGAGTGAGCCCCCCTTGGATTCATTCATTTAGTAACATACAAGCAATTTGAGAGGCTCTGGGCATCCTGATATGACTGAGACACGCTCTCATTCTAAAAAAGAAAAACAAAGTCAAAACCAGTTGGTGCAACGTACAGCAGAAGTGTTTAGGGGGCACAAAGAAGGGAAAGGGCAGGGAAGATGTGGGTTGAATTGTAACCCCCCAAATGATATGCAGAAGTTCCAACCCCTGATGCCCAGGAACATGAACTTGTTTGTGAGTAAAGCCTCTGCAAATATAATCAAGTTCAGATGCAACTCAATTCAGATGGGCCACTAAAGCCAATGACTAGTGTTCTGGAGACATGAAGGCATAGAGAAGACACACGGAGGGAGATGGTCAAGTGAGACAGAAGCAGAGATTGGAGCGACACAGCTAGGAAGGCAAGGAGTGTCAAGGACTGCTGGCAGCCACAGAAGTGGGCAGAGGTAAGGAAGGATTCTTCCCCAGAGCCTTGATTTCATACTTCTGGCCTCCAGAACTGAAAGGGAAAAAAACTTATATTGTTTTAAGCCATGCAGTTTTGATAATTTGTTATAGCAGCACTAGAAACTAATACAGAAAATTTCACAGGGGAGGGTGAGGCGGGAGTTGAAGCTGGAAAGGCAAGCAGGCTTTCCCCAAGAGAAAGGAACAGCATTCCAGGCAGAGGAAATCATTTAAGCAGAGGTGAACAGATATTGAACAGATAGGTGTGTTCAGAAAACAAAGTATGCTGCTCAATGTGGTCAGAGCACCAGGTGCGGGAGAGGTGGAGAGAGTGGAGGTGGTACAATTTGCCGTGCTACAGAATTTGGACTTAACCCTGGACACACTGGGGGGCCACTAAAGGGTTTTATGCAGAGGAGAGAAGCAACTTGGTATTTGATCAGACTGCAGAAGAGGAAGAACACAGCAGTAGAACCAGGCAGGAGGCAGCTGTAACGCAGGCAAAAAAGGTGGGGTAGGAACTGGGGTAGGTGTAGGTAGTGATGGAAAGGAGTCAAGGAGGCAGAATGAGCAGGACTTGCAAGCAACAGAAATAACAGTGGACAAACAGGGGATATGAGAGCAAACAGAACGGATTTAAACCCTGCTCTGCTGCAGTCTATACCATCATCTCCTCGCCAGCAAACAAGAGCTGATAAGACTGCAGCACCTGAGGGGACCGACGGGGAAGACTCAAGAAGACACTGCAACTGCAAACGTGTGACAGTCACCTGGCACACGGCAGCTGCCTGTGTGCTGCTGCGGGTATTATCAATCACCAGTGAGACGCAGAAGATACTTCAAACTCAATGTATTCCCAACTTAGTATTGCTGAACGTGTTATTGCTGCATTTTTCCAACCCCTGAAATTCTTTCTTTCTTTTTTATTCCCCCTGGTACTGGGGATTGAACCCAGGAGTACTTCACCACTGAGCTACATCTGGCTCCTTTTATTTTGAGACAGGGTCTCACTAAGTTGCTGGGATTCTCAGCTAAATTGCCCAGGTTGGCCATGAGTTTGTAATCTCTAGCCTCAAATCTCCCAAGTGCTGGTATTATAGGTGTGCACCACCATGCCTGGCAGCTCCAAAGATTTTCATAAGTGATGATCAGAGTTTGGTGAGATGGCATTATCCTACACTGCTAATAAGGAAGGGTGTAGTTGTTATAAAACTAGAAGTTGTTTTGGTATTCCCCCTTAAATAGCTATAAAAATATTTACATCCTTGGCCCAATACTTCTAATTCTGGGAATTTCTTTTAAGAAAATAGAAAGGCAGCCAAAGCATGTTCACTATAATGTTATTGATAATCTCAAAAGTTAGGGAAATTTTAACACTTATTGAGCACATACCGTAAGACACCAGTCTAAGTACTTCAAGTAATCCTCACAATTCTCCTCACAGCTATGAAGTACAGACTAACAATACCCCCATTTTACCGATGAAGAAGCAAAAGTTCAGAGAGTAATCTTGTCTGAGGACATCTAACCAACAGTTAGTAAAGAAAAGATCTGAACCCAGGCAGTGTGACTCCAGAATCTCACCTTCCTTTCTTCTCTCTCTTTTTTTTTTTTTGGCAGTACTGGGGATTGAACCCAGGGGCCCAGGGGCACTTTACCTCTCAGCTACAAACTCAGTTCTTTTTATTTTTTATTTTGAGCTAAGCTGCTGAGGCTGGCCTTGAATTTGTGACCCTCCTGCCTCAGCCTTCCGAGTCACAAGGATTACTGGTGTGCGCCACTGCACTAGACCAAAACCTCACTTTTAACTACTCTAATAAAACAAGTAAGATAGACAAAAATGTTACATAAATGATGATGCATTCAATGGAAAATTATTCAGCCTTTTGTTTGTTTGTTTGTTTGTTTTTTGGAATCAGGGATTGAACTCAGGGACACTCGGTCACTGAGCCACATCCCCAGCCCTGTTTTGTATTTTATTTAGAGACAGGGTCTCACTGAGTTGCTTAGGGCTTCGCTAAGTTGCTGAGGCTGGCTTTGAACTCGCAATCCTCCTGACTCAGCCTCCCAAGTCACTTGGATTACAGGCGTATGCCACCATGCCCAGCTCAGCCTTTTAAAAGTTATGTTTTTGGAGAGTATTTTACAACAAGAAAAATATTCACAATATAATGTTTAATGAAAAGGAAATCACACAAAAACTATTGATATCAGTCTTATTTTGTTAAAGATACCCACACACAAATAACTGCAAGATTTATAACAAAATGTTAACAGAGATTAACTGCTGAGTGGTGGAATTTTAGGAATTTACATTTTTCTTTATTTTTCTGTATTTTTCAAATGATCATTTGTTCTTTTGGGGGGGATACCAGGAACTGAACCCAGGGGTGTTTAAACACTAAGCCATATCATCAGCCCTTTTTATATTTTAATTTGAGACAGGGTCTCACTTAGTCACTAAGGCCAGCCTTGAAGTTGTGATACTCCTGCCTCAGCTTTCCAAGTCACTGGGATTATAGGCATGTGCCACCATGCCCGGCTCATTTGTCCTTTTAAGAAGGATTTAGTAAAATATATACACAATGTGATATTTAAAAATAGAAATTTAAAATGAAGAAGAAATTGTTTCTGTACCATTTACATTTAGTACCATTTGCTCTGGAATACAAAGAAAAACCCCAAGCCAAACCCAAACAAACAAAAACACCAGGCAAACACAAATGATTTATTTATCTCCCTTCATTTCCTGAAGAGGAATAAACATCCCTCTGGCACTAACTTCTAGGGGTAATCTGTCATGCAAATTCTCATGCAAGGGAAATGACACCATAAAGACTATTGGACTAGTATCACTTCCAAATGGGTCTCCCTTCAATCCACCCTGCAGCAGGTTCTTTTCAGACTCTGCTGTTTGGAATTCTTCAATAGCTCCTTCCTGCCCCCTAGTGACACTCACATTTGTGTAACTAGATTCCATACCCTTGGGGTCCTGCTCTACCAATTTCTGCCTGCTCATATCCTACCACCTTCCTTGCCTCCCAGTCTTAAGCTATGGGGCAGTTCCCCACAGCACTATGCCCTTTGTGCTGTTAAGTTTTTCTACCTATTGTTCTTTGTCCCACAACACAGTCACCTTCTCCATCTAAGAGGACCTCTCAAGCTTTCCTTGACTTCCCCAGGCCGACTTCAATTATTACTTCCTCTTTGATTCCTTGTGCCTAATTCATGTACTTCATGGCAATTGCTGGATTACATGTCTTTGGCGTATTTCAACACTGCATGAGGAGAGATTGTGCTATTCTGTGTATGTCCTGTCTTAGTTTAATGTTTGGCACACAGGAGGCATTCATCTTCACCAGTGTCCTTACCCAACAAATGAAAAAGTTCTTTATATGATTTTTCCTATAGGATGGCCCTAAAGTCAAGGGCATTTTATAATTAATTCAATCGCAAACCATGTTGGTAAGATACATGTACATTGTTCTTTGAAATTTCATTTTGACACAGGGCTCAAGCTAATGAACTAACACTCTTTTTTGTCTCCATTCTACCTAAACATAACTTCATTGTGACATCTATAATACTAAATTTTGTGTTTATCTTTCACTATAAGCATTTAATTCATTTTTTTAATTTTTAGATTTTTTTTAATTTTTTTGGTGCTAGGATTGAACCCAGGGGCATGTGACCACTGAGCCACATCTCCAGCCCTATTTTGTATTTTATTTAGAGACAGGGTCTCACAAAGTTGCTTAGGGCCCTGCCTTTGCTGAGGCTGGCTTTGAACTTGTGATCCTTCTGCCTCAGCCTCCCTGAGCTGCCGGGATTATAGGCATGCACTACCACACCTAGCCATTTTGATTTTTTTTTTTTTGAACCAGGGATTGAACTCAGGGACACTTGGCCACTGAGCCACATCCCCAGCCCTATTTTGTATTTTATTTAGAGACAGGGTCTCACTGAGTTGCTTAGGGTCTCGCTAAGTTGCTGAGGCTGACTTTGAACTCGCGATCCTCCTGACTCAGCCTCCTGAGTCGCTTGGATTACAGGCGTGTGCCACCACGCCCAGCTTCCATTTTGATTTTTGAGACAGGGTCTCGCTGTGTTGCCCAGGGGGTCTTAAACTCGTGGGCTCAAACAGTTCTCTTGCTCCAGCCTCCAAGTCACTGAGACTACAGGTATTTGGCACTGCACCTGGCCTTATAAGAATTTTATTTAAAATTTTTTTAAAATTTATTTAGTTTTTTGGAACCAGGGATTGAACCCAGGGACACTTAACCACTGAGCCACATCTTCAGCCCTTTTTATTTTTTATACAGAGATAGGGTCTCACTAAACTGCTTAGGGCCTCACTGAATTGCTGAGGCTCTTTGAACTTGTGATCCTTTGCCTCAGCCTCCTGAGCCTCTGGGATTACAGATGTGTGCCACTGTGGCCAGCCCTTATAAGCATTTTAAAGGCAGATACTGCCATACTCACTTCACTACTTATTTATTTTTGCGGTACTAGGGATTGAACCCAGAGACCCACTACCACTGAGCTACATCCCTAGCCCTTTTTTATTTATATATTTTTTAATTTTTTATATATGGACCTTTATTTTATTCATTTATATGTGATGATGAAACTCAAACCCAATGCCTCACACATGCTCGGCAAGTACTCTACCACTAAGCCACAACCCCAGCACCCTTTTCTAGTTTTTATTTTGAGACAGGATCTCCCTAAATTGCCCAGGGCTGGTCTGGAACTTCTGAGCCTCCTGCCTTAGTCTCTGAGTAGCGACCAGATCATTCTATTTTTTAAAAATCTTTAGGATATAGAATCTGGTCTACAATCTATTCTGAATAAAAGCTTATTGGTGATAAAATATGTCTATCTCAGCCCCAAATCTAGCATCCTAACAGAAGCATTCCCAGTAAACTCAGCAATAAAACAAAGGTGCCCACTGTCACCACCATGCAACACATTAGCCAATGGAATTAGGCTAGAGAAAGAAACTGGAAAAAGGACCATTGGAAAGTAGATGGTAGAATTATTGTTATTTACAGATAATAATGATGGACACCTGGACAATATGAAAGAATAAACTGAAAAATTATCACAACAAGAAGAGTATTCCCTCGATCCAAGATGGCAGACTAGAGGGAGGCTGCGTTCCTTGTGGCACTGTAGCTCAGGATTCAAACAGGAAAATTTGTTTCTCCGTGAAGCAGTCTTTGTTCCTCACTGATCCCCTGCTGTTTACATCCATCTACCTCGATCACACCCGCAGTCTAGGAGCATAGCCACTACATTTGAGTGCAGATTGCTCACTGACGGCTGCCTATCATCTGTCACTTGCCTGTTTGCCTGCCTCTGGCCTGCCCATTACCTGCCTTTCACCTACCCATCGCCCACCAACCGAGGTTCATCTGCCGATCCTCCACCAGTAGCCTGCAGAGCCTGCAGACTGTCAGTGGATCGCCAGATGCCTGCTGTTGCCTGGAAGTTCACCGTCACAGTACCTGCAGGTTTGGTTACACGTGGCTGCCACCATTTTGGGAAAAAAAGCCAGGAGTTGCAGGACTGCCACCCAGCTTGACTGACAGCATACCACCTCCAGGGGCACAGCCCGACTGACTGCACCCCACACAGACTCGGTGCCCACGCCCAGCGCTGCATCTCCCCATTTGCCAACATGTTTGGAAGCCAGTGCAGCTATCTTGGATTATCTGCGACCGGGAAACTGTCATTAGGTGGGGCAAATCCCATCCTGAGACTGCCTGCTGGAACTGGACCAAGCTCATTGTCAGGTACCTCTCATGCCTCAGGCTACTAAAGACTAGGAAGTTTGAATAGTATATGACGGTTACAGTGTAGATTTTTTTTTTTCTCCTTTGTGATAGCTTTTAAATTTTTATTTCTTTACTTTTCTTGTTCTCTCCTTTTGTTTACCTGTTTCTCAAGGGCTTTTTCTCACTTTTCTCATGCTAACAACCAACTTCTTTTGACTACATTTTCACTCTTCCTATGATCTTGAACTTCTTCATACTCTTTTCTTACACTGTTAACAGTTACATCCTACAGCCCTCCCCATCCTCTTTCTCCTCCTTTAGAAACTGCAGTTCTCATTACAAACTCTTTGTTATACTGTAGATAATAATTGAACTCATCCTCTCTGTTTATTATGACAATATTGTAACAATATTGCAACAAAAAGACTACTGTAACAATAGTCTTCATAGGGGCTATTCAGTTTATAGCTGCATATTGTCTGTACTGGGTGTTGCTAATATTGATCCTCCCTTAAAGAAGAGGTTTTGGAAAACTATAGGGTCACTATAAGCCTATAGGGCAGAAACTATAATACCCTAGATCTGCATTGCTAGAGGGGAAGACATATGAACAATATGAAAAAACAAGGGAGGAAAGTATTCCAAACAAACCAAGATTCTACACTAATAGAATCCAATGACAGCATGGTAGAAGGAATGCCAGAAAAGGAGTTCAGAATATACATGATTAAAATGATCAGAGAAGCAAATGATGAGTTAAGAGAGCAAATGCAGGCAATGATTGACCATTCCAATAAGCAGCTGAAAGAGCAACTAAAGGAAACAAAAGATTACACCAACAAAGAGATAGAGATTCTGAAAAAGAACCAAACGGAAATCCTTGAAATGAAGGAAACAATAAACCAAATTAAACACTCAATGGAAAGCATCACCAACAGACTAGATCACTTAGAAGACAGAATGTCAGACAATGAAGACAAAATATTATGTCTTGAAAATAAAGTTGCCCAAACAGAAAAGATGGTAAGAAATCATGAACAGAACCTACAAGAACTATGGGATATCATGAAAAGACCAAATTTAAGAATTATTGGGATTGAGGAAGGCACAGAGATACAAACCAAAGGAATGAACAACCTATTCAATGAAATAATATCAGAAAATTTCCCAAACCTGAAGAATGAAATGGAAACTCAACTGCAGGAGGCTTACAGAACACCAAATGCACAAAATTACAGCAGATCCACACCAAGACACATTAAAATGAAAATGCCTAATGTACAAAACAAAGATAGGATTTTAGAGGCTGTGAGAGAAAAGAAACAGATTACATATAGGGGGAAACCCATATGGATATCAGCAGATTTCTCAGCCCAGACCCTAAAAGCTAGAAGGGCCTGGAACAATATATTTCAAGCTCTGAAAGAACATGGCTGCCAACCAAGAATCTTATATCCAGCAAAGCTAACCTTCAGATTTGAAGATGAAATAAAATCCTTCCATGACAAACAAAAGTTAAAGGAATTCACACATGGAAAGCCTGCGCTACAGAACATTCTCAGCAAGATATTCCATGAGGAAGAAACAAACAACAACAATGTAAGTAATCAAAGGGAGGAAGTATCCTAAAAGAAAAGCTAATTAAAGGAGAAACCAAGTCATGTTAAAAACCAAATCTAAGCCAAAATGACTGGGAATACAAATCATATCTCAATCATAACCCTGAATGTTAACGGCCTAAACTTGTCAATCAAAAGACATAGACCAGCCGGGCATGGTGGCGCATGCCTGTAATCCCAGCACCTAGGAGGCTGAGGCAGAAGGATCGTGAGTTCAAAGCCAGCCTCAGCAACTTAGCGAGGCCCTAAGCAACTCAGTGAGACCCTGTCTCTAAATAAAAATACAAAATAAATAGGGCTGGGGATGTGGCTCAATGGTGGAGTGCCCCTGGGTTCAATCCCCAGTACCAAAAAAAAAAAAAAAAAAAAGACATAAGACTGGCAGACTGGATTAAAAAGAAAGACACAACAATATAGTGCCTTCAAGAAACTCATCTCATAGAAAAGGACATCCACAAACTAAAGGTGAAAGGATGGGAAAAAAACCTACCATGCACATGGAATTAGTAAAAAAAAGCAGGGGTTTACATCTTTATATCAGATAAAGTGGACTTCAAGCTGACGTTAGTGAGAAGGGATAAAGAAGGACATTTCATACTGCTTAAGGGAACCATAAATCAAGAAGCCATAACAATCATAAATATTTATACCCCAAACAATGGCCCATCCATGTACATCAAACAAATCCTTCTCAATTCCAGGAATCAAATAGATCACAACACCATAATTCTGGGTAACTTTAACACACCACTGTCACCACTGGACAGATCTACCAAATAAAAACTAAACAAAGAAACCATAGAACTCAATAACACAATCAATAACTTAGACTTAACAGACATATATAGAATATTCCATCCATCAATGAGCGAATACTTTCTTCTCAGCAGCACATGGCTCCTTCTCTAAAATAGACCACATGTTATGCCACAAAGCAGCCCTTAGTAAATGTGAAAAAGTAGAGATACTACCATGTATTCTATCGGATCATAATGGAATGAAATTAGAAATCAACGACAAAATAAAAAACAGAAACTACTCCAACACCTGGAGACTAAATAATATGCTATTGAATGAAGCATGGATAACAGAAAACATCAGGGAGGAGATAAAATTCCTAAAGGTAAATGAGAATGATGATACAACATATCAAAATCTCTGGGACACTATGAAAGCAGTACTAAGAGGAAAATTCATTGCATTGAGCGCATTCAAGAAAAGAATAAAAAGTCAACAACTCAATGACCTAACCTTACATCTCAAAGTCCTAGAAAAAGAGGAAAAGAACGACACCAAAAGTGTAGAAGACAGGAAATAATCAAAATCAGAGCTGAAATCAATGAAATTGAAACAAAAGAAACAATTCAAAAAATTGACAAAACAAAAAGTTGGTTCTTTGAAAAAGTAAACAAAATAGATAAACCCTTAGCCACACTAACAAAGAGGAGAGAGAAAACTCAAATTACTAAAATTCATGATGAAAAAGGAAATATCACAACATTGAAATACAAAACATAATTAGAAGCTACTTTGAAAACCTATACTCCAATAAAATAGAAAATCTTGAAGATATCGACAAATTTCTAGAGACATATGATCCTCCCAAATTGAACTAGGGGGACATAAACAATTTAAACACATCAATTTCAAGCAATGAAATAGAAGAAGCCATCAAAAGCCTACCAACCAAGAAAAGCCTGGGACCAGATGGATTCTCAGCTGAGTTCTTACAAGACCTTCAAAGAAGAACTTACACCAATACTCCTGAAAGTATATCATGAAATAGAAAAGGAGGGAATCCTTTCAAATTCATTCTATGAAGCTAATATCACTCTAATACCAGACAAAGACACATTTAGAAAAGAAACTTTAGGCCAATATCTCTGATGAATATAGATGCTAAAATCTTTAACAAAATTCTGACAAATCGCTTACAAAAACATTAAGAAGATAGTGCACCCCAATCAAGTGGGGTTTATCCCAGGGATGCAAGGTTGGTTCAACATCCAGAAATCAATAAATGTAATTCATCACATCAATAGATTTAAGGTTAAGAATCATATGATTATTTTGATAGATGCTGAGAAAGCATTTGATAAAATGCTCAAAACACTAGAAAAAATAGGGATAATGGGAACAATCCTTAACATTGTAAAGGCTATTTATGCTAAGCCCACTGCCAACATCATTCTCAAAGGAGAAAAACTGAAAGCCCTCCCTTTAAAAACTGGAACAAGACAGGGATGCCCACTGTCACCACTTCTATTCAACACTGTGCTGGAAATGCTAGCCAGAGCAATTAGACAGACCACAGAAATTAAAGGTATATGAATAGGAAAAGAAGAACTCAAGCTGTCACTATTTGCTGACGACATGATCCTATATTTAGAGGATCCAAAAAACTCCACCAGGAAACTTTTAGACCTAATTAATGAATTTAGCAAAATAGCAGGATATAAAATAAATACACATAAATCAAGTGCATTTATCTACATAAGCGATGAATCATCTGAAAGTGAATTGAGGAAAACAACTCTGTTCAAAATAGCCTCAAGCAAAATAAAATATTTGG
Source organism: Glaucomys volans (assembly GCA_020662805.1). Classification (NCBI taxonomy): domain Eukaryota; kingdom Metazoa; phylum Chordata; class Mammalia; order Rodentia; family Sciuridae; genus Glaucomys; species Glaucomys volans. The sequence continues at coordinate 129,926 of JAJEJO010048426.1, read as the reverse complement.
GAATCAATCTAACAAAAGAGGTGAAAAACCTCTACAACAAAAACTACAGAACATTAAAGAAAGAAATTGAGGAAGACCTTAGAAGATGGAAAGATCTTCCATGTTCTTAGACAGGCAGAATTAATATAATCAAAATGACCATACTTCCAAAGATGCTATATAAATTTAATGTGATTCCAATAAAAATTCCTATGACATTTCTCACAGAAATAGAAAAAGCAATCATGAAATTCATATGAAAGAACAAAAGATCCAGAATAGCCAAAACAATCCTGGGCAGGAAGAATGATGCAGGAGGGATCACAATATCAGACCTTAAACTCTACTATAGAGCAATAGTTATAAAAACAGCATGGTACTGGCACCAAAATAGACAGATAGGCCAATGGTACAGAATAGAAGACCTAGAGACAAACCCACGTAAATATAGTTATCTCATATTAGACAAAGGTGCCAAAAACATACAATGGAGAAAAGATAGCCACTTCAACAAATGGTGATGGCAAAAGTGGAAATCCATATGCAATAAAATGAAATTAAACCCCTGCCTCTCACCCCGTACAAAACTCAACTCAACATGGATCAAGAATCTCGGAATTACACCTGAGACTCTTCACCAAATAGAAGAAATAGTAGGCCCAAATCTTCTTCATATTGGCTTAGGACCAGACTTTCTCAACATGACCACCAGAGTGCAAGAAATAAAAGGAAGAATCAATAAATGGGACAGATTCAAACTAAAAAGCTTTTTCTCAGCAAAAGAAACAATCAACAATGTGAAAAGAGAGCCTATAGTGTGGGAAAAAATCTTTCCAACATATACTTCAGACAGAGCATTGATTTCCAAAAGTTATAAAGAACTTATAAAACTTTACACCAAAAATGCAAAGAACCCAATCAATAAACGGGATAAGGAACTGGGCAGACACTTCACAGAAGATGATATACAGGTGATCAACAAATATATGAAAAAGTGCTCATCATCTCTAGTAATTACAGAAATGCAAATTAAAACCACCCTAAGATTTCATCTAACTCCAATTAGAATGGCTATTATCAGGAATACAAGCAATAATAAGTGTTGGCATGGATGTGGGGAAAAAGGCACACTTATACATTGCTGGTGGAGTTGCAAATTGGTGCAGACACTCTGGAAAGCAGTATGGAGATTCCTCAAAAAACTTGGCATGGAATCACCATTTGATCCAGCTATCCCACTCCTCAGTTTATACCCAAAGGTCTTAAAACTAGCAAAGTATAGGGATGTAGCCACATCTATGTTCATAGCTGCTCAATTCACAATAGCCAGATTGTGGAACCAACCTAGATGCCCTTCAATTGAAGAATGGATAAAGAAACTGTGGTATATATACACAATGGAATACTACTCAGCCATAAAAAAAGAATAAAACTATGGCATTTGCTGGTAAATGGGTGGAGTTGGAGAATACCATGCTAAGTAAAATAAGCCAAGCCAAGAAAACTAAAGGCTGAATGTTTTCTCTGATCAGTGGATGATGATACATAACAGGGTGGGGGGGAGTTATGGGAGGGATAAAAAAAGAATGGAGGAAGTATGGATGGTATAGAGGAAAATGGGACGGGAGGGGGTGGGGGAAGGAAAAATAGTACACTGAGACAGACAGTATCACCCTATGTACCCTATGTATAAGTAAGATTATATGAATTGTGTGAATAAAAGAAAATTTTAAAAAATATTGTAAAGTCCAAAAAAAAAAAAAGTATTCCCAAAGCAGAGGAAGTTATATAATTAATATCATAAATCAATAACTTTCGGGCTGGGGATATAGCTCAGTTG
>JAJEJO010048426.1:112957-128007 GCA_020662805.1 Glaucomys volans | reverse complement strand
TCTGTCTATAATGTGTTGGGGTGGGGATTTAATCCAGGGGCACTCTATCCCTGAGAAACATTTCCAACCTTTTTCTGGACAAAAATGTTTTATTTCGGGCTGGGGATATAGCTCAGTTGGTAGAGTGCTTGCCTCACAAGCATAAGGCCCTGGGTTCAATCCCCAGTACTGCAAAAAAAATCAATCAATAACTTTCGTATGTACAAAACCCCTACCAGATTAGGAATAATGGGATAAAGGACAACCATTTACAGTAGCATCAACAATATAAAATGAGGCCTGGGGATGTGGCTCAGAGGTTAAGTGTACCTGGGTTCAATGCCAAGCATCAAAAAAAAAAAAAAAAAAAAAAAAGTGTACACACACACACACACACACACACACACAGAATGAGATGGGCAGGAATGTAGTTCAGGGGTAGAACATGCTTAGCATACATGAAGCCGGCTCAATCCCAAGCACCTCCCAAAAATGTATGTATATAATTGTAATATAAACATATGTATCTGTACACACCTAGGAATAAATTTATAAAATAAAAAAAGAAGTATTTGGGTCTTGAGGCTATTTGCCTTCATGAAGGGATTAATACTGGGACTGGGTAATTCTGTCAGGAGTGAGTGAGTTCTCGCTCTCATTTTTTAAAATGAGTTTGGCTTCCTCAGCTCTCTTGCTTTCTCTCTCTCCATGTGACACTTCTACCCTTCTGTTATGTTATGACAGAACAGGATCCTCCCCACATGCCCTTTGACTTTCCAGCCTCCAGAACTGTGAGCTAAAATTAACTTCTATTGTTAATAAATCACCCAGTCTCAGGTGTTCTGTTACAGCAACATAAAATAGACGAAGACACGTTAGAACAATTTTAAGCCTTCTGGGGAAAAAAATTATGCCGTATTTACACAGCCAACCCTATAACAGGATAAATTCCATATGGCTCAAAGACTTAACTATGAAAAAACCCCCACCAAATTCTAAAAGAAAATATGGAAGCCTTTATAAACTCAGAGTAGAAAAGGCCTTGATAAATCTAACTCAAAATACAGAAGGCATAAAAGAAAGATTGATACATTTGATTACAAAAAGATGAAACTTCTACAGGCAAAAATTACCACAAGCAAAGGCAAAAGGCAAATGACAAAATGCAAAAATGTGTCAGACAAAAGGGTAATCTTGGTACACACCAAGCTTAAAGAAATTGGTAAGAAAAAGAATAAAAACCTTAAAGAAAATAGGACAAAAGACAGTTTGCAGAAAAAAATGCAAATGTATCTTAATCATACTAAAGGATTCAACATTCCTCATAAAAACATAAATACAAATTAAAATCACACTGATGGGTCATTTCCTCCCCTATTCATTAAAAATCTGAAAATCTGGCTGGGAATAGAGCTCAGTGGTGGAGCACTCGCCTAGCATGCAAGCAGCCTTGGGTTTGATCCCCAGCAGTGCAAACAAACAAAACCCAAAATTTGATAATATTGACAAAGCTGTGGGGAACACTCAGTCATTGCTCTCAATCTCTGGCACTCTCAGTCATTGCTGGTAGAAAGCAAAGTGGTACAAGCCAGGGAGGGCAATTTGGCAACAGCTCTCAAAAATTACAAATGCACATAATCTCTGACCCAGCAATTTCACTTCTGGGAATTTGTCTCTACAAGTATACAGCACATGAACAAAATGACATATGAATATGGTTATTCAAGGCAGCACTGTTTGTAATACCAAAACATCCATCAAGCTGGGTGTGGTGGCACATGCCTGTAATCCCAGTGACTAATGGTTTAGGAGGATCACAAATTTGAGGCCAACCTCAGCAACTTAGCAAGACCCTGTCTCAAAACAAAAAAATGAAAAGCACTGGGGATGTAGCTCAGTGGTAAAGCATCCCTGGTGCTTTCAATCTCTTGTACTGTGAAAAAAAAAGTGCCCATCAAAAGAGGATAGTTAAAAAAAAGTATGCTATATCCATATGATGGAATATGAATAACTCTAAGTAAGGATAAAAAACACTACTTATATAGAAAGATGGCTATGATACCTAATCTTTAAAAAAGCAAAGTATAAAACAATGTGTGTGTGTCTATGTGTGTGTAAAACAAGGTTAAAAATAAAAAAACTGGAAACTCTCCAAGGATTGACAGTAGCTGACTATTAGGGTTTGGGAGGTAGGAGACAAGAATGGGACAGACACTTTATGCTTCATATTTTAAAATATTTTTAAGTTCTGAATCATGAATACATTCAGAAATAAATTCTTCTAAGTTTGTCAAATAAATCAGTGAAGTATTAACTATCAGTCTCATACTTAACTAGATCTAGTCTACAATGCAAGATTAAAACATGTTGCCCAACAAAGTGGTGCAGCCCTGTAATCCCAGCAACTTGACAGGAGAATCAAAAGTTCCAGGCCTGCCCCAGCAATTTAGCAAGGCCCCATCTTAAAATAAAAGTAAGTAAATCAAAAAAGGTCTGGGGATGTAGCTCAGTGGTAAAGTGCTGCTGGGTTCAATCCACAGTATCCAAAAGAAAAAAGAAAAAAAAATGATTAAAATATCCCGTGAGTTCTGGGGATATAGCTCAGTTGGTAGAGTGTTTGCCTGTCAAGCACAAGGCCCTGGGTCCAACAATCCCCAGCACCGCAAAAAAAAAAAAAATTCCTGTGAGCTCCCAGAGTGATGACAATCTGTGTCTTTACTTAAATCAAGATTTGTGCACTACATGAAGGTGACAAGTTGACCTTTGGTTGTGAAAAGGAAAGAAGTTGTATTCCTTTTGGGAAAGAGAGAGGAATGGGGTGGGGTCCTGGCAATGGTGGGGACAACTACTTCCAGCGGAATAGCTCTTCTATTTTTTATTGTGATTATCAGTCTGGTTAATGGCCTGAACTCAGATGATGGCAGGCATGGAAAGGAAGAACAGCCACAGATGACTCAATGGTAAATAAATCCATGGGCGTTGATGGCTGATTGGCTGTACAAACTGGGAAGTCCAGAAGAAGAACTGGCTTAGAGGAAGAGCAATGTCTGGTTTTAAGTGCATCTGAGGTGAGTGGAAAATCAGGTTGAGATGGCTAGAAGACCACTGGAAATGCTGACCTGAAATTCAAAACAGTTAGATTTAAAGACAGAGGCGCAGGAGACACCTCCAGATAGCAATTGTGCTATAAGCAGGGATGAAGGGCTCAGTGGAAACAGGGGCTGAGATGAGAACCTGGAGGATCGCCCACGGTCATGGAGCAGGGGTGTGCAGAAGCCAGCATCACAGAGAATTATAGGGAGAATTAGAAGAACTTTGTGACGCGTCAGCCAGGGGTGGGAGTTTTGAAAAAGACTCAGTGAAAGGGTATTCACGCTCTCATTTAATCCTCACACATAGTGACCACTCAGGTAGATGGTATGATCATCCCCATTTTACAGATCAGGACATTAACCTAGACAGTGACTCCAAAGTTGCCTGACTTAACTTCGGAGATCAGAATTCTGACACTATTTTCAATACTAAATTAGCTGTATGTCTGTAGTGTAAGTAACTGCCTTTCTAGGTTCATTCCCTTCCTGGCAAATTGAAAGGATTGGTGTAGATAATCTTCAACTCTTTGCAATATGAGTCTGATTAAGGCAGAATGGAAGAAGCACACACGCAAGAGAGGCTATGAATTAAAAATCTAGCCCACATTCAGAAAAATATGTTACGCTTCTTTCTTTCTTTTTCTTTTTTTGGTACTGGGGATTGAACACAGGTGCACTTAACCACTAAGCCATATCCCCAGTCCTTTTTATTTTTTTATTTTGAGACAGAGTCTTGATAAGTTGCTGAGGGCCTTGGTAAATTGCTGAAGCTAGCTTTGAACTTGCAATCCTCCTGCCTTAGCCTCCCAAGCTACCAGAATTATGAGCATACACTATGTGCCCAATATTATACTACATTTCTTTTAAGAGATCAGTCAAGGACCCGGGGAATGTAGCCCAGTGGTAGAACACCTACTCAGCATGCATAAATTCTGGGTTTAATTCTCACTACCTGCCCTCCCCCCCAAAAAAGAAAGGAGGTTTATCAAACTTGGTTCAGGAGGCTGAAGCAAGAGGACTGCAAATTCAAGGCCAACTTGGAAAACTTAGCAAGACACTGTCTCAGGAAAAAAAAAAAAGTCCAGGGAACAAGGAAGCAGGAAGTGAAGCCTAACAGGCATTATTAGGCCCTGCATTCAATCGCCAGATCCATAAGAAGAGAGATAAGACATTAGTCAAAATAAATTATCCTTAAAACAATTTTTAACAATAAATGAATACAAAGAACTGGCCAAGAAGATCAGAATGATAAATATTCTAAATTTTTCTTCCTTTTTTGAGACAAAGTTTTGCTATGTCACCCAGTCTGCCTCAAACTTGAGGTCTGAAGTGATCCTCCTGCCTCCACCTCCTGAGTAGCTGGACTACAGGCATGCACCACCATCCCCTGCTAGAATGCTGATGTCTGATCAAGGGTATTTTAAAGCAATAAATTCATTCTCTGATATATATAATCTACAATTAAAAATTTACTTTATGTGTGTGTGTATGTGAGGTATAATAGTAGGAATTAAATTTTCATTTGTGGGTTGAAAGTGTTGCTCAGTTGCAGAGCATGTCCTTAGCACACTCGAGACCCTGGGTTCAATCCCTAGCACCAAACCCTTATATATGTACATATATATAATCTCTTTATATATCTCTCTTTCTATATTTCACCTTCCATACCTGGAAATTTATGAATGCTGCTCTTGAACCTCGTTAAATCAGTTGAATGGAGTAAAAAAGTGAAGATTCCAAGTCAAACAGTCTGTGTGTGGAGAACTGTCCTGCAGAGAAAGAAAATAGCTATTTATAATGTACTTTTGCAATAAGAGAAACATCTTCTAAAACACATAATACATATTTATTTAAATAAATTATATGGAAGTATCTATAGTGTATCATTTTTCAGCAAGTAAAAATAGATAATCTGGCATACATTAGTTTTGGAAAATCATTTGGCCATCAGTTTTGTTTACTGAGATTAAACATATATACATATGTATGTATGTGTTTAATCTCAATATTGAAGTCTGCAAGAAGAGACACATACAATATTGAATAAATTATGATGAATTGAAACCAAACACACTTTTCAACTTCGACAATAAACTTTTTTTTTTTTTTTTTTTTTTTGGTGGGGCTGGGGGACAATAAACTTCTTAAGAGGGACTTTTCCAAGGCAGTCCAGCAGACACTACCAAGACAGAAACATAAGTCCTCTTTGCCCTTTTCCTTCAGGTGGCATCAGTACAATTTGCAAACAACAACAACAAAAAAACCTTGAACACAATGGCTTTAAAGAGCCAACTAGAAAAATTCAACATATCTTAAAAGCTGTATAATTTTGAGGGAAGAAGGGGAAAAAAAGTTCTATTATATATAGTTCGGAAAGCCCACTAGTCACTCAGATCTTTCATAACTCTTTCAATTTGCCAGACTGTACCAGAGTGGACCATGTTTTGCAACCCCAGATATAATAAGTAACGTCGTTTTAGAAAGCAGTTTCAGCCAGGAAGGAGCTGTGGTGCACACCTGTAATCCCAGTGACTTGGGAGGCTGAGGCAGGAGGATCCTGAGTTTGAGGCCAGCCTGTGCAATGTAGCAAGACTCAGTCTTTTGTTTTGTTTTTTTAAGATTTTTTTAGTTGTATGTGGACACAATTCCTTTATTTTTATGCGGTGCTGAGAATCTAACCCAGTGCCTCACATACGCTAGGCAAGCGCTCTACCACTGAGCTACAACTCCAGCCCAAGACTCAGTCTGAAAATAAAGCAGAAAGGGCTGGGGGCATAGCAATGTGGAATAATTAAACCAATCTAATTAGCATATGTGTCATCTCAAATATTTATACTTTGCCATGAGGATGTTTGAAATATACTCTCAGCAATTTTGAAATGTACAGAACACTATTAGTGATACGGACACTGTGCAATAGACGGGAAAAAATAAATAAAAAAACTGCATTCCTTTTGCCTGAGAATGTGTACCCTTTATCTCTCCATCCCCCAGTCTCCAGCTTGTAGAAACGAACACCATTTTACTGTTTTTATGGATTCGATTATTTTAGATTCTATATATCAGTGTAGAGCATGCGTGTTTGTCCTTCCCAGCCTGGTTCATTTCACTTAGCGTAATGCTCTCTGATTCCATCCATGTAGCGTGACAAGATTTCCCTCTTATTTCGCTTTATTTTTGCAGGGCTGCAGGTTGAACTCAGGGCCTCATGCATGCTCGGCGAGCTTCTACCACTGAGCCACGTCCCTAGTAGAATTTCCCTCCTCTTTTTTTTTTTCTTTTTTTGTACTGGGGATTGAACCCAGGGGTGCTCCTATGTTGTTACGTCCCCAGCACTTTTTATTTTTTATTTTGAGAAAGGGTCTCCTTAAGTTGCTGAGGCTGGTCCTGAACTTGCAATCTTCCTGTCTCAGCCACTGGCATTGCTGCGATTCCAGGAGTGCATTACCATGCCCGGCAGAATTTCCCTCTTTTTAAAGGCTAAATAATATTTCATTGTGTACACAATACCACACTTTCTTTATTCATCTGTTGCTGAGCACTAAGGTGAACATGGGAATTCATGAAATATCTTAACTGAGATCTTGAAAACACCACCAAGAAAGTAGAACAATTCAAATATACTTTATATACTTTATAGTAAAAACAAAGGCACCAACTACCTACTCCTGAGGGGGTCTGAATTCTGGCAACAAACTGTTGGAAACACTGCTGACATAGAGGTTTGGGAAACAATTTCTAAGCCTCAACCAATAGAGAAAGTAGCCAAGATGACGGAGCATGCCATAAAATGCAACGGGATTCCTTCTTTTGACCAGCAAAGGTTAGGGAAAGGTTAGGGAAAAAGAAACCATCAAAACCCCATAATTGTCCCTATAGCTGGGAATAATGTGAGAAACAAAAATAACTTTTTTTTTTTTTTCAGTGTTGGGGCTTGAACCCAGTGCCTGCTAGGCAAGTACTCTGCCACTGAGCTACATCACCAGCCCCCAAAAGAACTTTAAATAAAAGGTCAAAAACAGGAAGCAACCAACCTCAGACCTGGATTATCCACCATTACATTCAAAGTACAATAAGAAATAGAATTGGCTATGAAAGGGATTTTAGGAAACACCAACAATTAAAACAGCAGAATTGAATTTAAGGATGAACTAGGATTCTGTAGTTGGGGGGAACAAAATTAATAGGTTTTGAGAACAATTCTTTGCCATGCCAAAAGTGCATCTGTCATCAAGTCCTAATGAGGTAGGAGGGCACTCGAAGAATGGTGTTACTTTGACAGCTTCACAACTTTGACAGTGTTACTTAAGAGCATATTAATGAGTACAGTACTGGGTTTGCATGGTGGCCAGCAAAAACTAATGTTTGGGGGTCCCAGGGATTGAACTCAGGAGCACTTAGCCACTGAGCCACATCCCCAGCCCTATTTTGTATTTTATTTAGAGACAGGGTCTCACTGAGTTGCCTGGCACCTTGCCGTTGCTGAGGCTGGCTTTGAACTCGCGATCTGCCTGTCTCAGCCCCCAGAGCTGCTGGATTATGGTGTGCACCGCCGCGCCTGACTTAATTCTGTAGCTTTTTAAGAGAACTGGTTGGGACTGAAGACGTAGCTCAGTGGTAGAGAGCAGGCCTAACATGTCTGCATGCAAGCCTTGGGTTCAATTCCCAGCACCAGGTGGCGGGGTATAAAGCTGGTTGTTGAACACTGTCTGTGCCCTCAACAGCTTTTACGTGCTGGTGAAATGCCATTTTTAGGAATAATCACCAAGTTCTTACCCTAGAGGATATTAGAGTAGCTTTGTGAATTCACACTAGCATCCTTTCTAACTTCCTTATGAAAAGCTAAAAAGTGCATATCCAGACTCCCTTGCAGTTAAGTTTTCCCACGTGAAATGGGGCTCATCAAGAAGTGTTATTCTGTTGAGATTTAGAAGACGAAAATGAGGCAGGAACCATCTTTCCACTGTTGGGCTGTCAACGCCAGCAAGCACATTTATGGAAGTTTCCCAGTGTCAAGAACTCCGTGGTTGTGAGGCAACACTTGTGATGAAGATGGCAGTTACTATTTGGTGGTGTTGTGGGGCAGTTGAACAGTAGCAGCTGATCCTTAACTAAGGTTAGCAATGTCACTGACAGCCGCCTGACTCCCTCCCTGGTGGGCACATTGGGCAACCTTGTTCTGGGAATCATTTCTGAAGGCTTAACCTGAAGCCCACTCCCCCCAGATCTTCTGATGATATTATAAACATCCAATTCCTTACTAAGTTCTTTTCTGCTTAAAATACTAGAGTGGTTTCGATTTTCTGCATCTAGATTCAGACATTATATTGGCACATTATTTACCTCTATATTTAAGCAGGGGGAGTCAGGCAAGGTGATGCATGCCCGTAATCCCAGCAGCTTGGGAGGCTGGGGCAGGTGGAAAACAGAAGTTCAAATGTAGCCTCAGGAACTGAGGGAGGCCCTAAGCAACTTAGCAAGACCCTGTCTCTAAATAAAATATTTAAAAAGGGCTGAGGATGTGGCTCAGTGGTTAAGTACCTCTGGGTTCAATCCCTGGTACCCCAAAAAAATATTAAGCAGGGGGGTGAGCAGTGTCTGTGAACTGCCCATCAAGCAGTGTACTCTGGGGTACACTTAGAATGAGACTGACTGCATGCAAATTCTGGCTCTCGAAACACTAATGGGTGACCTGGAAGTTAGCTTCTCTGTGCCTCAGTTTCTTCACCTGTAAAATGGGGACAGCAGAGAGCTGTGGGACAGAGTAAATAAGAAGATAATCCAAGTGCAGTGCTATAACAGCGTCCTTTTATAACAAGCCTCAGACAAATGTTGGCTATTATCATCACCATCAAGATTATTAATTAAGCAAGCCACTTTAAAACACTGCTTTTACTTGGGAGAAGCAGCAAGCATTTTAGAATTTTTTTTTTTTTTTGTACTGGGGATTGAACCCAGGGGCACTCGGCCACTGAGCCACATCCCCAGGCCTATTTTGTATTTTATTTAGAGACAGGGTCTCACTGAGTTGCTTAGGGCCTCGCTAAGTTGCTGAGGCTGGCTTTGAACTCGCGATCCTCCTGCCCCAGCCTCCCAAGTGCTGGGATTACAGGTGGGCACCACCATGCCCGGCCAGCATTTTAGAATCTTATCACCATGCACTTTTCTTGAGGCTTTCAGAGCACTAATTGATACAGAGGTGATCACAGGTGAGCATGGTGGCACCTGTGACCCCAGTTAGTCAGGAGGCTGAGGCAAGAGGATGGAAAGTTCAAGGCTGGATTGGTTTGCCAAAGTGTGTTCTGATGGTGAAAGGAAAATTGCAGATTTTGGAATAAAACTTTCCCCAAATATTCTGAAATGATAAGGATGTCACATTGCACCTTATCCGACAGTGCCAGTGAGACAGAGGAATCTGACGGTGATAGAAGCCTGTGCCGAACCCTCCGTACTCACATACGCAGCTGAGAGCCACAGCACCCAAAGCAGCAGGCATTTTCTGGAAAGCTAGAAAAACAATTACAAAAAAGCTATTTCATCTTTTGATTCAATAATTAATTTTACACTGTTCTGAACTCCATACAGCTATACCCAATTTCTTTTCCTACATTTTTTAAAGAAAAAAAATGTTTTATTCTACTTTTATGATGAGGGTAGATATCCAAACTGAAAGGTGAGATACAGTCATTCAATTTGTATTTATTGCCCAGTGCAGTGATGTGCAACATGTAGTCCCAGTGACTCTGAAGGCTGAGGCAGGAGGATTGCAAATTTGAGACCAGTCTCAGTAACTTAACGAGACTGTGTCTCAAATTTAAAAAGATAAATCAATAAAAAGGGTAAGGAGTGTAGCTCAGTTGTAAAGCATCTCTGGGTTCAACCCCCTAGTACCAAAAAAAAGTATTTATTGGTTGGTGTGTTGGCACACATCTGTAATCTCAGTGAATCTGGAGGCTAAGGCAGAAAGTTCCATGCCAGCTTCAGCTACTTAGTGAGATCCTGCCTTAAAATAAAAAATAAAAGGGATGGGGATATAGCTCAGTGATAGAGCACACCTAAATTCAACCCTCAGTACCACGTGTGCGCACGCCCCCCACACGTACGCACGCCCCCCACACGTACAAGATACATTTATTGACCAGCTACTGTGTGGCAGGCTTTACCTGACCCTAGGAATACAAAGATGAATGACATGTCAAAAGTGAGTGTTCTTGGGCTGGAGGCACAGCTCAGTGATAGAGCACTTGCCTAACATGCACAAGGTCCTGGGTTTGATCCCCAGTACCAAAAAAAGGACAAAGAAAAAAAGAAAAAGAAAAAAAGGTCAGAAGACAGAAAGGGAGAAAGGTTTTTAAACAAAATTATAATACAATGAAGAAAATATCCACAGTAGGTGAGAATTATAAACCCAAGGAAACAAATGGTATCCAGTAAAGTACAGTTGGGTCAGGCCAATAAAAATAACAAGGGCTGGGGATGTCATTCAGTAGTAGAGTGCTTGCATGTGTGAGGCCCTGGGTTCAATCCCCCCTTTTGCAAAGAAAGAAAGAAAAAAAGAAAAAGAAACAAAATAAAAACAGTTTTGGCCAGGATATGAAGACATTTAGCTTTTCTATATTTCTGGAGGATGTGTAAAATGGTACCCCCACTTTGGAAGGTCTGACAGTTTCTTAAGTGATGAAATCAAAGGGCCAAATACCCCCCGAAGTCCACTCCTAGGTATATATTCTAGAGAATAAAAACATCTGTCTACACAGAAGATTGTATACAAATGTTTATAGGAGTATTATTCATAAAAGCTAAAAGGTAAAAATGGTTGGGTATGGTGGTGCATGCCTGTAATCCCAGTGGCATGAGAGGCTGAGGCAGAAGGATCACAAGTTTGAGACCAACCTCAGCAACTTAGCATGATCCTAAATAACTTAGAGGGGCTCTAAGTTAGAGGGGTCCCAAAACAAAAAATAAAAAACAGACTGGTTTTTGAATGTAGGTCAATGGTAAAGCGCCCTAGGTTCAATCCCCATACAATCAATCAATCAATCAATGGTGAAAACAACCCAAGTGTCCATCAATGGACAAACAGATAAACAAAAATACGGAATATCCATACAATGAACTATAATTCAGTCATAAAAAGAATGAAATAATGATACATGCTAACATGGATGAACATTAAAAACCTCATACAAAGTGAAAGAAGCAAGTCACAAAGACCATGTTTTATGGTTTCATTTATATAAAATGTCCAGAACAGGCAGATCCATAGATTCAGAAAGTAGTAGTAGTTCTCAGGGACTAGGGAGACACAAGAATAGGGGCTGACTGTTACTAGCTGTGGGGTTTCTTTTCTCAATGATGAAAATGTTCTACAATTAGAAGGTGGTGATGGTTACACAACTTTGTAAATGTACCAGAATATGCTAAACTGTACTTTTTTAAAGGCTGAATTGTATGGCATGTGAGTTAGATCTCAAAATAAGTAGCTAAGCACTTGACACTCATCTTACTTCAGTCCTCACAATGGCCTTATGAGGTAAATATTGCTGTGATTCCCACTGTATAGGTAAAAAATCAAAGGCAGAGAGAGATTAAAAAGAAATCTTCAAAACTGCACAATGAGCCAGGTGTGGTGGTGCACGCCTGTAATCCCAGTGGCTCGGGAGGCTGAGGCAGGAGGATCGCAAGTTCAAAGCCAGCCTCAGCACCAGCAAGGCGCTAAGCAACTCAGTGAGACCCTGTCTCTAAATAAAATACAAAATAGGGCTGGGGATGTGGCTCAGTGGCCGAGTGCCCCTGAGTTCAATCCCCGGTTCAAAAAAAAAAAAAAAAAAAGATAAAAAAATTGCACAATGAGCAAGTGAGCAGATTAGAATGCAGGCAAACTGACCCCAAAGCCAAAAAGCCCGAGTCTTACCCTCCTCTGCCCACCATAACCAACACAAACGGCTAGCACAGTCCTGCCACGCAGGTAGGGCCCAATGAATGGTAGGTATCACTGACATGGTGATCCAACTTGCATACCCCAAAGAATCTGAGAAAAATGGAAGGAACAGGACCAGAGGGAGAGGCGAGGACAAGAAATAACAACTTGAAGCCTAACACAATTGTTGAGACAAGAAATGGTGAGGACTTTACTAAGACAATGGCAGTGAAGACAGAGGAAGGAGCACACGGGAGGAGATTTTTCAAAAAAAAAATAGGAAATGTCCTGTACATTGGGGTCAGTTACAACATTCACTTCTACAGGACTTTAACATAACTTAACAGACGTAATAGTCCTCTTCATGCATCAAGAAAGGTTTATTTTCAGAATGTGTGATAGTCACGAATGTGGGTAATACATATCAGATTTTGTTTCAGTAGATTGATTTTATAAGTTGAAATAGCAAGTTTAGACTAATTCACATGAGACATCCAAAAGTCAAATGGAAACATTATAAATATCTCTAAGAGTTAAATATCTATTATAGATTTAAGAATATTACAGAATTCAAGATCCCCATTGAGTTCGATGACCTTTAAAAAGGTGGTTGGAAAAAACAATTACATATTTTCGGAACCATTAAGTTTGAAGGTCTTTGGAATTGAGAAAAAAGACATGTTCTTCTTTGAGTAAACTGAGGATTTAAGCCGAGAGCATCACCTGTTTTTGTTTTTGTTTTGTTTTTTCTCATGCAAGAGATTTTATTAGCAGCCAAACAGAGTGTAAGGGTGAGAGGGAGAAAGAGAAAGAGAGAGAGGAGAAAAGAGAGAAAGAGAAAAAAGAGTGAGAGAGAGAAAAGAGTAAAAGTGAGGAAGAGAAAAGCCCTCACCTGTTTTAAGATAGCATTAATCTAGATAGAACTGAGTGTGTCCCATCAGGGTCACCAAAATGAATCTCATGAGCCTCCTTAGAAATTCCTGCATCAAAAACTTCAGCTAACTGGAGTGGTCAGTGTATTCTCTGGTGGATAAACCTTTTGTACCTAGGAAGAGTTAGAATTAAGTACTAAAATACTTAATAGCTATAGTTTACAAAATTCACATTACAACTTCATCCTCAGTGCGACAGTATTGGGGAGCCTTCTGAGGTTATTAGGTCCTGAGGGTTCCCAGTGATTTTGCCCCTTTCGTCCCTTCCCTGCCTTCTGCTGTGTGAACAGAGTGCAGAATGGAACAACAAGGTACCATTTTAGAAGCAGACAGCAGCCTTCACCGCACACAGATAGCACTGCCAGGGCCTTGATTGTGGACTTCTGGGTATGCACAATGTTAAATAATAAATTTCTCTTCTTTATAAATTACCCAGTTTCAGGTATTCTATTATAGCAGCACAAATGGACGAGGACAGGAAAGACCAAAAATTAAGTATAAAAACATTTAAAAGAATCAAAACCATAACTGGGAATGCCTCATTGAGATATTTGTCCAAAGCAGGAGAGTCTCATGTGGGTATCGGAGTGAAAAGTATTTCAGGTAAATGGAATGGCAAGTGCAAAGGCCCTGAGGTAGAACAGGCAAGGAGGTGTTGAAAGAACATCAAAGGAGGGAGATGGAGTCAGAAAGTAGGGGCAGATTATGAGAGGTTAGGAATGGTGCAACCAGTTTCCTGTAGGACCTTAGAAACTATGAATGGGTCTTTGGTTTTAGTATGCATAAGATGGAGAGCAAATGCTCAATTTTGTGCAGAAAAGTAATAAAAACTGCTCTCCATGGTATCAAAACATTTACATCAAACCCTTTAAATATTAACATACATTTATGTTACTGAAAGAGTTAAACCTGCTAGAAATTGTTTTATCTATCCAGGGTGGCACAAACCTGTTACCCACTCGGGAGGCTGAGGCAGGAGAATTGCAACTTTAAGGCCAGCCTGGGCAAACCCGCAAAACCTCGTCTCAAAAAAAAAAAATTATTTTTTTTCTTTTCTTCAAAAAAAAAAAGACAAGCCGGGCGCAGTGGCGCAAGCCTGTAATCCAAGCGACTTGGGAGGCTGAGTCAGGAGGATCGCAAGTTCAAAGCCAGCCTCAGCAACTTAGCGAGGCCCTAAGCAACTCAGTGAGACCCTGTCTCTAAATAAAATACAAAATAGGGCTGGGGATGTGGCTCAGTGGCCGAGTGTCCCTGAGTTCAATCCCTAGTTCAAAAAAAAAAAAAAAAAAAAGACAGTGGTAAGAGTGGGTTCAATGCCCAGTACTGACCAGGAAAAAGTTTTATCTAAAAATAAGATTTAAATGATAAAGGTTGGTGGAGGTTTTTTTTTTTAAAGCTTCTGGAGACTGCTCTGGTGGTTTCCTCCAAACACAGTCCTAACGGGAGGCTTGGGGAGGCTCTGATCGCTCAGCTCCTGGCGCAAGGGTGAATCTCCACCCTTAGCATATATTCCTTCTGCCGAGTGGAATAACCAATAGCCTGATTGGGTCGCTGTGTTATGTGAAATTTAGTGTAAGATTCCACATATGTGACAGCACTCCGTTCACGACACAAAGTTCTGCAAATATAAAGGTTTATTAAAAACAGAGGTGATACAGGCGCGTGTGGTTTGGAGCCCACTAGGTGTGAATCCAATTCCAAACACGTCTTGGAAAGGTGCGGAATATGGCTACTGCTACAAAGATAAATAAGCACATTTGAACGGGAAGGGGGCCAAACCGCTAATTTGCAAAAGAGACCGTCTCCCCGGGTGGGAGGCGCCTGGGCTCGGTTCGGTCGTGACACAAATGCTCGGGGCTCAGCCCTGACTAGGTGCAGCCGTCTCCCTTCGGTTCTGAGCCCAGAACGGTCGTCTCATGACGTACACCCACAGAAGGGAGGCTGCACGGGGAAACCCGGCTGCCGCCACCGGGCTCTGTCCCGGGGCAGCGCCCCGCCCGGCAGCCGCCCGTCGCTGCGCTGGCAGCCGGAGCCCGCCCGCCGCCGACACTCCCGAGTGCGCGGCGCCCGACGGCTCCAGACACGCCCGGCACCGTCCCCCGCCGGCTTCCCGCCGCCGCCGCCAGG
>JAJEJO010048426.1:493-112557 GCA_020662805.1 Glaucomys volans | reverse complement strand
CTCGGCGGGGGAAGGACCCCCTTCCGAAGCCGTTCCTTTGCGCCCTAAAACAAGTAGCCCCAACGTGAGAGAAACAAAAGGTATTTGCTGACGTGGGCGTTGGACAGAAACGCCCGAGGGCTGGGGACACAATTAAAGGGGCAACGCACAGATTTCAGGCACCAACCAGCAGCTTCGCCCACTCCCCCTGCCCTTGCCCACACCCCGCTGCACCCTCCAGAGGCTCTGGGTGCCCAGATTCCCTGGCAGTTGGCTGCGGATCATGATTTTAGTCAAGAGCTTAATTTTAAAATTGTACTTTACGTTGGGAAAGGCGCCTCCGGAGGGCAGAAGGGCTGGATTTCTAGGATGTGGGGAAATTGGTTTAGGAAAGAGGGAGGGACTTAGGCGTGCCTACAATTACTGAATAAGTGCATGTGACAGTATTGTACTTAAGTTTAGCAACGTCAAATATAAGAAATTTCCACAGATTTCCCCCCCTTTATTGAAGCAGTTATTTTAGTCGGGCTAACCTTTTCTAAACCTCTGCAGGTCATGAGCATTTCTTTTTGAACAGGAAAACCAGAGAGAGGCCAAGATAAAGAGAACATGATTCTTCGTTAATATAAAATTAGTAGCAACAGCAGATTTTGTATTTCCAAATACAAAAATTCATGTACGTCAGGCTTCTGTTGACATGTCTCTAGTAGAGTGCCAACATCATGTTGTACATTTGCTAAAATACTAAGTCACCAATTTTTCACAAAAATTCTGTAAACTAAATGAATTTTTAGCGCCTTATGCTGGGGTCAGTTACTGAAAAGTACTGTGTTTTAGTAAAAATGGGGGGAAAAAAAGATTCATTTTCAAAACATAGGCTTAATTTTTTCATGGATTCCTCTCCCCTGTTTTTAACCAGTCAGGTTAGACAAAGTTTTTTACTTTGGTTTCAGAGAAGGATACAAAATATTTGCAACAGCCTCCTCCTCCCCTTCTGTGTTGTTCCAGAGGCTTTGTGCTAGTCGCTTCCTCACCTTCTGAATAGGTAGATAGAAACATGTTGAAAACCATTAGCTATCAGTATCATTGAATGTGCTCAAGCTAATCTGCTAGCACAATGAAGATTCTTCAGAAAGACCTGGACATTATTATAGCAAAAGGGTTTTTTTGTTGTTGTTTATTTTGGTAATGGTGTGTGTTACCCAGGCTAGCCACCAACTCCTGGGCTAAAGCTATCCTTCTGCCTCAGCCTCCCAAGCAGGTAGGATTATAGGCATTGGCACAAAAAGTTTTACCTTAGCCTAAGTGAAATAAAACATGCAAAAGAATTCTACAAGCATGTTCTTCAACGGAGTACACCAGGTTGGTGATAAACTTATTTTTTTCGGTGAAGAAGTAATGGGAATTTTTTTCCTCACCTTCATCTTGCTTCCCAATGCTGTTGCCCCTTCCTTAACCAGCACTTATTCTTTTAATCTCTGGGGTTATTTCTGAGGGGAAAGGGAGAGTCATCTCCAGTTGATATTCTTTCTTTGTGGCGTTGGAGATTGAACCCAAGGCCTTGCACATGCTAAACAAGTGCTCTACCACTGAGCTCCACCCCAGGGGCCCTTCAAATTCTTAAGGGAGAGAATGCATTCCAGATTTTAAAAGAGATTTATTCAGCACTTAGTATGCGTCAGGTGTTTGCTGCAGGCTCAAGGAATGCAGTGGTGATCCAAAAATCCATCTGGCCCCTGCCTTCATGGGACTTGCAGTCTAGTGAGGAGATAGACGGTAATCAAATAAATATATAATTTGCTGCATGAGGTGGTACACACTTGGAATCTCAGCTGCTTGGGAGGCTGAAGGCAGGAGGATCACAAGTTCCAGGTCAACCTAGGCAGGGAGACCTTATCTCAACATTTTAAGAAGTGGAGGAAGGGATATAGCTCAGTGGTAAAGTGCCCCAAGGTTCAATACCCAGTACTCCCCCAACACACACACACACACACACACACACACACACACACAAATAATTCACAAATTGGAGGGCTGGGATTGTAGCTCAGTGGTAGAGCACTTGCCTAGCATGTGTGAGGCACTGGGTTTGATTCTCAGCACCACAAATAAATAAATAAATAAATAAATAAATATTCATCAACAATTTTTTAAAAAATTGGATAAATCTGAAGGAAAGGTACCTAGTGCTATGGGTACATAGATGAAATGGAGATCTGTCTTATGAGAGAGGGGACTTGTTTTGGGGAAGGCTTCCTTGAAGAAGTTATGTTGATTAGAAATCTGGTATAGAAATAAATAGGCAGAGGTGTGGGTGATCAGGAGCATTCCGGGTAGGAGGAGCAAAATGTCCAAGAGCACGTGATGGGAGGGAATCTGGCATAAAAGGCTGACAGTGCCAGAATGCAGAGTGGGGGAGAGTGTCGAGGATGAGGTGGGAGAGGTGAGCAGGGGTCAGATCATCATGGCTTTGTGGGCCATGTTAGAACTTTGGAAGCCATTAATGTGTTTTAAGCTGGGCAGGGTGCATGTGATGAGGTAAAGTATTTTGAGAAGATGACTGTGAGAATAAATTAGAGAGAGGGAAAGGTGGATTACAGTGGTCCAGCTGAGAGATGATGGACTCTTGAACTAGAGTGAAGACACAAGAGATGGGGAGAGGTGAAGAGATCAAGAGGAGTGGAGAGAGAACTATAAGATACAGGTTGACCGGAGAATGAGGGAAAAGGGCGGTCAAAGACAACCCCAGCCCTTTGGCTTGTGGAACCACATGGATGATGGCTCTGTTCACTGAGAGAAAACTGGAAGAGGATCAGATCTTTTTTTAAAGTTATTTCTTATGGAATGGGAAAGCAACAAAGAGAATAAATCCAGCTTGGACATGTGAGATTGTGGTGTTCTTGGGCTACAGATTGGACATTTTCATTCTTTTTTATGCGTGTCATTCTGAAACTCATTTATATGTTTGGAGAATTCCTTAACCTATGATTAATTGGCAGTAGGTAGTATCTGCCTTCTGCAAAAGAATGTGAAAATGCCCATGACTGGCTTTCCCAGAATCCCTTGCAACTAGGGACAACGGCCACCGTCTTCACTTTCACAATCAGATGGACATACTTTGAAGACGGATCTTTGAGATGCAGGAACCTCGAAGAATCTTTTCTGGCAATAGTGGCCGCAGGATAATATCCAGGTGCCACAATGCCAGGCTTCTAGTGGCAGTATCTACTGTCTAGCTCCAATACTTTGGGATACAATGTTATGTTCTCAACAATGCTGAGAGCAGTGTTTGTTTCCTCACCAGTCCAACTCTGTGGTATGACTTTGGCTACTCTTTCTGGCTGCTTGGCACAGCTTCCAACCCTTGTGCTCTGCCCCTTCCTGTGATTCTCTGAACTTTTAATATATTCGTTTCTGCTTAAATCAGCCAAGGCCAGTCTGTACACCTAAAACTCCTCATAAATACAAAATGGTGAGAAGGCAGATGAAAATGTAGCTTGAAGCTTAATTGATAAAATTGAGGTAGTCTCCTTCTGCTTCCTGGCCATCATGAACTGAGCAGTTTTCCTCACCATGCCCTTCTGCCATGATGTTCTGTCTCACGTTGGGCCCAGAGTTCTGCAATTGGCCAACCATAGATTGAACCTCTGAAACCATGAGCCAAAATAAACTTTTCCTCCCCTAAAAAATTGTTAGAGATTAAAATTTAACATCAATGTCAAGTAGATGATAAATTGGATAAATGGCAATGAAATTATGGATATGAATAGAAAGAAAATATAAAGTGGGGGGATGAAGGCTGTGGACCAAGCTTTGAGGAAGTCTGTCATTTGGTGCCTGGTTAGAGGAAGGTGAAATTGCTAATGAGCCTGAGAAATGACTAAGAGGAAGGAAGGGAGGTAATGTGTTATCTTAGAAACTAGAAAAGAGAGTAATTGAAGAAGTAAAAATTGGACAGTAGTGAAATACTGCTAAAATAACAAGTCCAAGAGAAAATGTCTCTTAGACCTAACAACTTGGAGATCATTGGCTTTGGAGAATATTATAAAGTTTGAAAGATGTGGGAGCTAGGATCTAAGGATATAGTAAAGAAACAAACTCAGTTTCTCCTATACTCTCAACAATCAACACAGAAGACGTCTATGACCAAGTGTGTGTAGGGTTTTATTCACAACTAGCAGACTCCAACTGGGTGTCCTTTGATTCAATTCAACTCTGACACTATCTGTGTGGAGGCGGTATCAGATCCCACAGGTTAACGGCTCAGTTCCAAGACTGCCCCCCATCTTCAGATGCTGGTTGCAAGCCCCAAGTTGTTTTACTTGTGCTTCTCACCTACTGGTTAAAAATCGGGCTTCCCACACACTCCTTGCTCCATTCAGAGTCAATTAGTTTACTAGCAGGGCTCACAGAACTTGGGGAAATATTTAAGTTTACTGGTCCATGATGAAGGATATTACAGAGAATACGTATGAGCACCAGATAAGAGGTGGCTAAGCCTAGGTATGGAGGAATGGGTACAGAGCCCTCTGGGTGCACCACCACTCCAGGAACCTCCTTGTGTTCAGTTAGCTGTTGGGAACTCTTTGGAACCCTGTCCTATTGGTACTATACATATATATAGTTTTCTATTGTTTTATATATATGTATATTTTTTTTAAATTTTTAGTCGTAGATGGACACAATACCTTTACTTTATCTGTATGTGGTCCTGAGGATCAAACTCAGGGCCTCATACATGCTAGGCAAGCACTCTACCACTGAGCCACAACCCCAGCCCCTCCTATGGGGTTTTTATGGAGGCTTCATTAAATAGGTGTGATTGTCATTGACCAATATAACCTGGAGCCGGGTGTGGTGGCGCTTGCCTGTAATCCAAGCGACTCAGGAGGCTGAGTCAGGAGGATCGCGAGTTCAAAGCCAGCCTCAGCAACTTAGTGAGGCCCTAAGCAACTCAGTGAGACCCTGTCTTTAACTAAAATGCAAAATAGGGCTGGGGATGTGACTCAGTGGCCGAGTGTCCCTGAGTTCAATCCCTGGTTCCTAAAAATAAAAATAAAATAAAAAAAAAATATATATGTAACCTGGAGATTAGGGGATAAGGCTGAAAGTCCCAACCCTCTAACCTGCTATGATCTCTCTGCTGACTAGACCTCTTCCAAAAGCTACTAGGGGCTACCTGGAATCTTCAAGTGACAAGAATATTTTTGTATGCTGATTCCAAGAATTTTACACTGGAAAATGGATCAAGATATACATGTTTCACAGTATAGTATTACAGGGGAAAGTTTAGATTAGAGGAATATGCAGGGGATAAGAGACCCTGCCTCAAAATAAAAAACAAAAAGGGCTAAGGATGTGACTCAGTGTTAAGCGCCCCTGGATTAAATCTCCAGGGTCAAAAAAGAAAAAAAATTTTTTTTTTTCTTATGATCATGGATTCTATAGGTCAGAAATTTGGCAGGTCACAGCAGGATGGCTTATCTCAAGTTCTACAATGGTCTTTCTCTTTTTTTTGTGGGGGGGAGGATGGGTACTGGGGATTGAACCCAGTGGCGCTTGACCACTGAGCAACTTCCTCAGCCTTTTTTTGTATTTTATTTAGAGTCAGGGTCTCCCTGAGTTGTTTAGGGCCTTGCTGAATTGCTGAGACGGACTTTGAACTCGTGATCCTCCTGTCTTAGCCTCCTGAGCTTCTGGAATTGCAGGCATGAGCCACAGCAGCCAGCTTCTTTCTCTCTCTTTTAATTTTTCTTTTTTTCTAGAGCATTATAGTTATACATAATAGTTGAGTTCATTTTGACAAAGTCATGCAGGTGATCTCTCTTTTTTTTTTAAGGATAAAAACACTACTTTATTTTGTTTGTTTGTTTGTTTGTTTGTTTTCAGGGCCCAAGACTGAACCCAGGGCCTTGTGTGCTAGGCAAGCACTCTGCCACTGAGCTAAATACCAACCCCCAGGTGCTCTCTTTTAATGGGAAGAATGTCAAAGTATTTAGGACTATGTTGATGTTTTAAAATTATTATAGATGAAAAAAAAGAAAAAGAAAGGGGGCTGGGGATATAGCTCGGTTGGTAGAGTGCTTGCCTGGCAAGCACAAGGCTCTGGGTTCAATCCCCAGCACTGCAAAAAAAAAAAAAAAAAAAAAAAAAAAAAAAAATTATTACAAATGAAGAGGGGGTGGTACCTAGATGGGGAAATGGATTATTACAGATGAAGAGAGGGTGGTACCTAGATGGGGATATGGATAAGTTTTGTTTGTTTTTTTAATGGAGTCTTGCTATGTTACTCAGGCTGGTCTTGAACTTCTGGGTTCTAGTGATCCTCCCATCTCAGCCTCCTGAATGCTGGGACCATCCCTGACTTAAGATAATTTTGAAAAATGTTTAAACATGGGTAGAAAGCATGGCAATGAGAAGTTTTTGAATATAAGAATAATTAGTAGTAGAATTATTTCTGAGAAATCAATGAGATCAAAATCTTAGAGCCAAGTGTGGTGTGGTGGTATAAGCCTATAGGTCAAGCTACTAAGGCTGAGACAGGAGGATAGCAAGTTATAGTCCACTCTAGGTAACGTAGTGAGACAGTATCTCAAAAATAAATAAATAGTGGCGCACGCCTGTAATCCAAGCGACTTGGGAGGCTGAGTCAGGAGGATCTCGAGTTCAAAGCCAGCCTCAGCAACTTATCAAGGCCCTTAGCAACTCAGTGAGACCCTGTCTCTAAATAAAATACAAAATAGGGCTGGGGATGTGACTCAGTGGCCAAGTGTCCCTGAGTTCAATCCCTGGTTCCAAAAAAAAAGTAAAATTAAATAAAATAAATAAATAAATAAATAAATAAATAAATAAATAAGGGCTGGGGATGGAGCTCAGTAGTAAAGTGCCCAGAATCAATCCTCAGTACCAAAAAGCAAAATAAAACAAATCCCCATTGGAACTAGAGGACCAAGAGAAGAGCATACATAGATAATGTGTTTTTAAAATGCCCACAAATTCTTTGACACTGTAACAAGGACTTAGAGGTTGTTTTGCTAAAAAGCAGTGACTCTTCACTTGGGCCTGCCAATGCCCAATGGGCAGGATAAACTTGGATTCTCTACCTTCATTTTGTATCTGTCTTCTTTATTGTCTTAAACTTTGAGCCAGATTCGTGCTCAGCTGCACATTTGGCCTGTTGATGGTTTAAGAAGAGTTCATCTAAAGGTGGTAATTCTTTCCCTATAAGGTTGAAGATACCAAGTTTAATTGAAGTATTTTCAAAACTTTAGGGACGTTATAATCAACAGATTGTCAACTGCCAGTTTTTATAGCATCCTGTTCCAAAACCCTGGGTGCCCGGAAATCTCCAGTCAGGAGCTTGTCAGAGACAGTGAGCCTTGCAGATAGATCACCCAATGATGGGAACTGAGTCTTCCCCCTAAGCAGGAGCAATCATCTCATGGGAAGAAAATTTCCTCCTCAAGTAATAAGACTTCCCTGTACCCTGGCAGAACCAGAACTAAAAGAAAGATCAACCAGACCATGGTTTGATCCAGACTACTTAAGTATGTGAGCTTCTCACCCCCCACCCCAGTTCTTTCTCTATTTATACCTGAAGCTCATGTCAGTACCTCCAAGACAGGGCTCAGGATGCTTGATCCCCTTATCTTGCTGGTATAGCTATAGTTAATAAATTCCTTTCCAGACTTTCACCGTTACTTTTTCCATTTAGTTTCTTAGGCAAGTGATTCCTGGTTTGTTCGGGTTCCATGAAGTCAGGCCCCCTCTGGCCTAGGACTCCAGTAGAAATTACTGCTTCCTTCAAGAGGTAGAACCCAATTCCCTTCCATGTGAGTGTGGGCTGGACTTAGGGAAGTTGCTTCTAAGGAATAGAAATAAAATAGAAGTGGTGATTCATAACCTTGGTCATATAAGACACCAGAACTTCCTGCTTGTTCCTTCCATCTTGAATCAGTTGCTCTGGGAGAGGGCAACTGGCTGAGGATACTCAGGGAACCATGTGGAGATGAACTGAGGCCCTCCACCAACAGCCATGTGAACTATGTTGGAGTGACTCACCTAGTCCCAGTCTTCAGCTGACGGCAGCCCCAGCTAAAAGTTTGATTGTAATCTCATGAGGGACCCTGAGCCAGTCAGGTCACTCCCAGGTTCATGATCCTCAGAATTGTGCAAAGTAATAAATGCTTGTTGTTTTAGGTCCTTGCTTTGTTCTATGTAATAGATAATCTACATATGCTGCCATTCAAAGACCTAAGAACATAGAAACTGAAAGTACTCTGTGGTGAGTGTTAGTACAACTTGAAAACATAAATAAATAATCTAGGTGATGTAGCTAAGGAGATTTCCTAGCACAGTGTTGAAGGAACTACATGATTTCTTCTGGCTGCTTGGAGTTAAATTAAATGTGAGAAGAGAGAGAGAAACTAAAGGGGTAATTATTAAAAAAAAAAAAAAAAAAAAAAAAAAGGAACTTACTGGCTTTGAAAATTACCAGCTTCTGCAGGTGGCAAATGATGCTAAAATTAAGAAATGGTTTTTTCTTTTTTTAAAATTCTTTAAAAAAAAATTTTTTTTTTTTTGTAGTTGTAGATAGGCAGAATGCCTTTGTTTATTTTATGTGTTGCTAAGGATCAAACCCAGTGCCTCACATGTGCTAGGCAAGTGCTCTGCCACTGAGCTACAGCCCCAGCCCCAAGAAATGATTTCAGAGCAAAAGTTAAATCCAGGGCAATATCAAGAGAACACAGTCTATGATGGTGTCAAGAGTGTGGCTGTAAAATTCTCTGTTAAGCTTTCAGAAGAATCTACATGGTTCTCCAAGGATTTTAAGGGTGTAAGTTATGGATCCTCTCAGTCAAACTACAGGGCTTTCCAGAAGCTTCAGGGCAGAGTCCTGAGATAGAGAAGGGCTTACCTTGAAGAGTTTTCTGGGAGTGACTTTCTCTAATGCATTGAACTCCAAGAAGATTCATAGGAGATCTACAATGGTTTTAAGAGTGTTCAGAGGAATACTGCCAACTTGGAGTGAAAGGGTCAGAGCTAGGACCCAATGGAAAGATGTCTTCTGACCCTAACAATTCTACTGGTAGGATACAGTCTGTGCAAATTACAAAATTGCAAATATGGGGTGCCTTTCATGTAAAAGGAAAGATGAGTCAGAAGGCAGAGCAGCTCAGAGGGCAGAACCTAGAGCTGTGGACTGACCTCAGACCCTAAGTCCAAAGCTAGGAATTTCCATTTGCCATCTGGATTTCAGAATTGTTATGGGCCAGTGAGTCATTTCTGCCTGTATTTCCCCCTATTTTGAACAGGAATGTCTACATACATATACGGTACATAGTTATCCTGTCTGTCCCATCACTGGATTTGTGTGTCTGTATGTGCGTGTGTGGTACTGGGAATAGAACCCAGGGCCTTGTGCATGTGAGGTAAGTACTCTACCAACTGAGCTATATCCCTAGCCCACCATCATTGCATTTTGAGTGTTTATGAGGCAGATAACTTGTATGTTTAGTTCATAGGACTTCAAATCAAGAGGAATTGTACATGAGAAGCTGCATGTAAGCAACTGCACCTTTGGGAGCTGTTATCTAATGTGGGTTAGAGTTGTCGGAGCCTGGATGATAGGGTATCTTAAACCAATCCTTGACAGATGTACCAGAGGCTAATGGACAAAGGGGAAGGGCTTATATTCTCTGAGTTGGGGGAATGAGGTAATGATCATTGACTACTTTGAATTAGATTTGGTTGAGAGTGACAGAAGCCCCAGAGTACTAATGGTTTAAACAAGATGGAAGGTTTTTTTTGTTTTTATTGTTGTTTTCAATGTAAAAATCTAGAGGTATGTGCTCCCACACTGATGTTGTAGCCCATTCTGTGAAGCCCTCTGGGAATCAGAGGAACACTTGGTAAAAGCTATTACCAACCCTCTTCTCCATCATGGCTAAGGTGTGGCCCTCGCCATCCTATTCTAAAATGGAACTCCAACCCCACATCCCAAGCAAAAGGATAGACAAAGGAGAAGAGGGGGAAAAGGACATGGGTCTGCAGCCTCTTAAAGACGGTTATTGGAATTCACCACAGTACACTTTTTTTTTTTTTTTTTGCTGGAAAAAAGCTTTATTTTTCATTTGGTCCAAGGCTTGGGAGGGGCTCCACGGTGGTTAAAAAGCTGCCTAGGGGTTAGAGGGAGAGGCTCAGGCCAAGGCCCTGATGCCAGGAGATGCAAAGGAGCCCCATCAAAGGCCACTGTTCTCCAGGGCCTCCTAGTCGTGCTTGAGAGTAAGTCTTTCGAAGAGATACTCGCCCAGGCCAGCCTGAGGGCCTGCCAAACGATGGAGATTAGTCAAGTGGTCTCCCATCTTCTTGATGAGCTTCACCTCCTCATCAAGGAAGTGGTTCTCCAGAAAGTCACAAAGATGTGGGTCTGTGCGGGTAGAACCCAAGGCATGAAGATCCAAAATGGCTTGATTCAGGTTCTTCTCCAGGGCCAAGGCAGCTTCCATGGCATCCTGGGTGTTGCCCCACTCATCTTGAGAAGGTTTCTGCACGTCCTGGAAGAGGGCGCGTCCGCCGCGCTGGTTTTGCATCTTCAGGAGATGCTCGGAGGCCTCGCGCTTTTCATCAGCCAACTCGCGGAAGAAGTGGCTCACACCCTCCAGAGCCACATCGTCACGGTCGAAATAGTAGCCCAGAGAGAGGTAGGTGTAAGAAGCCTGCAGATGCAAATTGACCAGGCGGTTGACGGCAGCCTCCACGTCGGTAGAATAATTCTGACGAATTTGAGAGGTCATGGTTGGTCAATAAGGAGCTAACCATAAAAAACGGAGTTGGCTGGTCCTGGAAGCAGGAGGTGGGCGAGAAGATGGTCCCAGAGATTGCTAATGGAGATCAGATTGGAAGGCGATTGGAAGCTGGAAGAAAAGGGAGTCCTCGGGTCTGTTCCGTTCAAACACTGTTGAAGCAAGAGACAGAACCGTAGGACCTCCAGGAGTGATGGTTCCACAGTACACTTTTATTTACATCCTTTTGATCAGAATTTTATCAGCCAACCACATCTAGTTACAAGAAAATTTGAGAAATATAATCTTTATACGAGGTGGTCAAGTGCATAACTAAGAATTCTGTTACTGAGTCAAAGCTCTTGTCCCAGGAGAAGCAGGGGCAGAAAGGCAGCCTGGTAGGCCGGAGTCCAGGCAGCTGCTTGGAGCCCACCATGCCAGCACAGGCCTGAAGCACAGTTAGCCAGGGTACACTGACCTAGTGCTCTGTGGCCCCCTGGCTAGCGGTGAGGAAGCCTACCCCACACAGCATCACAGTGCTGAACCTGCAGCATCCATGACCAGCTGACCTCAACCTCCTGGGAAGCTGGCAGTGCAGGCCAGCAGCTAGAAAAACGGATGTGGGGCAGACCTGAGTGGCTGTTCAGATTCAAGGGTTAACCAACAGCATTAGTATTTTTCCAAACCCTATTAGCATAAACTTGGATCAATAGCACTGACCCAAGTGCTCTATGACCTGAAGACTTGCACACTTAGTGAACCCCGGGGGTCCTCTCTCGCCCAACAGGAGTTCTGTTTCTATTCACACTTGAATTCTGCTATTCTTAAACTCACTCATCCTTGCCTGTGGATTTCATTCTTTGAATTCACAGGATAAGAATGCAGAAAGAAGTTGGTGATGAGCTTCTGGGGCCTGCTGCAATACTGGAGGGCACAGCCTGCCGTCAAGAGCTGCAACACACCACTCAACGGTACTGGAGACAAATCAGGCTTCTCCCACTGTGACCATCAGAGCTGACACCAGCAGGCATCCCCTGCCTTGATTAGTTGCTAACATACAGACTTTCATGGCTGTAGAGGCCTGCGGCTCACAGACTCCACCCACCAGCAGAAACAGAATCTAGTTTCATCTCAAACTCTGGTTTCATTACTATGAAAGAAGGAAAGAAGAAATATTGAGGGATAGTTAACATTCTTTTCTTTTCTTTTTTTTTTTTTTTTTTACGGTGCTGGGGGTTGAACTCAGGGCCTTAGGTGCTTGACAGGCAAGCACTCTACCAACTGAGCTATATGGTCAGTCCTAGTTAACATTCTTCTAAAGTCAATGTAGTAGCTTTGAACCAGCCTCCAGAACTTTGAGAAATGAATTTTAGTTGTTTAAAAGGAGGGCTGGGGTTGTAACTCAGTGGTAGAGCGCTTGCCTAGTACATGTGAGGCCCTGGGTTGGATCCTCAGCACCACATAAAAATAAATAAATAAAATAAAGGCATTGTGTCCATCTACAACTAAAGAATATTAAACAAAACAAAACCAAACAAAAACCTAATAGAGCCCGGTGCCCTGGTGCATGCCTGTAATCCCAGCTGCTCTAGAGGCTGAGACAGGAGGATTACAAATTCAAGACTAACTTCAACTGAATGATACTGAATGATACTCTAAGGATTTAGCAAAATCCTGTCTCAAAATAAAACATACAAAAAGGACCATGGACATGGCGCAGTGGTTAAGTGATTCTGGGTTCAATCCTTGGTCCTCCCCGACAAAAAAAAAAAAAATAAGAGAGTCAAATGCAATGGAATATATTTGTAATTCCAGAGACTCAGGAGACTGAGGCAGGAGAATCAAAAGTTTTAGACCAATTTGGGTGACTTAGCAAGACTTGGTCTCAAAATTTAAATGAATAAGTGTGTAGGGGGGCTGAGTGTTAGTTAGCGTGTTTGCCTAGCACACATGAGGCCCTGGGTTCGACCTCAGCACCACAAAAAAATAAAGGTATTATGTCCACCTACAATTACAAAATATAAAAAAATAAATAAATAAAATAAAAAGAAAGTGTGTAGAGTAAGCCAATACATAGTATATGCCATAATTCGTCATTTTTTAAACTAGTAATCCATATGGCTTTCTTCTCATACTTAAATTATAAAAAAAATTAAAAACCCACAACAAAACATGCCTGTGTTTTGAAGTTACTGAAGTCCTTGTTTCTGAAACTGGAAAAACTTTATCTGGTCACATGGAAATTGTTGGCATTTATCATTTCTTCCTCTACTCCCTATTCTATGTTCCATACTGTCTTTTATCTTGATCTATATATATATTTTTTTATATATTTTTTTTTATTGAACACAAATGGAGTACAGCTATTGTTTCACTGGTTGTACACAAAGTAGAGGCACACCATCTGTGCGTTCATGCATTTACACAGGGCAATGGTATCTGTCACACACTCTGTTATTCATTTTACCCCCCACCCGCCCCCACCCCTCCCTTCCCTCTATGCTAGCTATCTTTCCTCCATTCTTGCCATCTTTCCCCCCCACATTATGCATCATCATTCATTTATCAGAGAGACCATTCGGCTTTTGGATTTATGGGATTGGCTGATCTCACTTAGCATAACAGTTTCCAACATCATCCATTTACCTACAAATGTCATAATTTTATTCTTCTTTATGGCTGAGTAATATTCCATTGTGTATATATACCACAGTTTCTTTATCCATTCATCTACTGAAGGGCATCTAGGTTGATTTCATAATCTAGCTATTGTGAATTGAGCAGCTATGAACATTGATGTGGCTGCATCACTGAGGCAATCTGATTTTAAGTCCTTTGGGTATAAGCCAAGGAGTGGGATAGCAGGGTCAAATGGTGGATCCATTCCAAGTTTTCTAAGGAATCTCCACACTGCTTTCCAGAGTGGCTGCACCAACTTGCACTCCCACCAGCAATGTAAGAGTGTACCCTTTTCCCCACATCCTCGCCAACACCTGTTGTTGCCTGTGTTCTTGATAAAAGACATTCTAATTGGGATAAGATGAAATCATGTTGGCCTAGGATCAGATTTCCTTAACATGACTCCCAAAGCGCAAGAAATAAAAGCACGAATAAATGATTGGGATAGAGTGAAACTAAAAAGCTTCTTCTCAGCAAAGGAAATAATCAGCAATGTGAAGAGAGAGCCTTCAGAGTGGGAGAAAATCTTTGCCACACACACTTCGGACAGAGCACTAATCTCCAGAATCTACCAAGTACTCAAAAATCTTTACACCACGAACACCAATAACCCAATCAATAAATGGGCCAAGGAAATGAACAGACACTTTACAGAGGAAGATCTACAAGCAATCAGCAGATTTATGAAAAAATGTTCAATATCACTCATTATAAGAGAAATGCAAATCAAAACCACCTTAAGATTTGATCTATATTTTCTAATTTTAAATTCCATTTTATTAAATATTAAGATTGATTATAATCATCTGGATTCTTTTTCCTGTATATTTGGTACAACTTTTTCTATTTTCAACTTTTCTGTTTCTTTTTGTTTTAATTATATGTTTTGATTAGTTATATCTTTGGAGCATAAAAAAAAATCTGGTCTGGGACTGGGGACGTAGCTTAATGTAGAACACTCACCTAGCAATCATGAGACTCTGGGTTCCATCCCCAGCACTGCAAAAAATATATAATTCATTAATTTAAAAATTAAGAAATCTGACCAGGTGCAGTGGCGCACGCATGTAATCCCAGTGGCTCAGGAGGCTGCGACAGGAGGATCTCAAGTTCAAAGCCAGCCTCAGCAGATTAGCAAGGCCCTAAGCAACTCAGCGAAACCCTGTCCCTAATAAAATAAATAAAAGAGCTGGGATGTGGCTCAGTGGTTAAGTGCCCCTGGATTCAATTCCTGGTACCACACACACAAAAAAACGAAACCCTGTCTGAGAGTTTTCGCCTTTTAATTTTGAATTTAACTCAATTGAATTTATTGTATTTACAATTAAGATTTACTTCTGTCATATTATTTTATATTTTAGATGGTTGTTCATCCCTATAGTCCATTGACTAGATTGTGTTTTTCTTTTTCAGCTATATGCATATCTTTAAAAATATTTTTAGTTGTAAATGAACACAATACCTTTATTTTATTTATTTATTTTTATGTGGTGCTGAAGATAAACCCAGTGCCTCACACATGCTAGGCAAGTGCACTACCACTGAGCCACATCCCTAGCCCCTCGTCTGCTCTATATTTATGCTTTGCTCTTATTGTGGTTACCTGTATCCTCATGTTTTTTGCTCCTATGAATATAATAAATGTATCAATATGTTTCTTCCCCTTTATAAGATTACACTTACATATACCTTCTTTCTTTTCCACCCCCTCCAATATTGATATTTTTCATTTTGGATGTATTTTCTCTGATGTAAACCTTTTTCTTTAAAGACAAAGACAGCTTTTACAAAGGTAAAGTCTACAAATACGAAGGTATTTGAACACTTATGTCTTGTAGCATCTCCTGGATTTGTTTCTCATCTTGAGTTCTTTCTAAAGATTGTTTTCAGTGTTTGCTTTTGTGTGGCAAAGCTTTTTTGTGTGTTGTTTTAGTCAGGTTTTCTGTCTCTGTGACCAAAGACCTGACAAGAACAATTTTAGAAAAGGAAAAATTTATTTGGGGCTCATGGATTTAGAGGTCTCAGTCCATTGACAGCTGACTCCATTGCTCTGGGCTGGAGGCGAGGCGGAACATCATGGTGGAAGGGTGTGGTAGAGGAAAGCAGCCCAAGAAATGGTAGCCAAGAAGCAAGGAGACTGAGCTGCACTCACCAGGGACAAATTATATACCCCAAAGGCTTGCCCCCGGTGATGTACCTTCTCCTGCCGCACCCAACTAATCCATTCAAGAGGATTAATGTAATGATTAGGTTAAAACTCTCCTAACCCAATCATGTCACCTGGAAACTTTTTTGCTTACATTGTCTCACCTGAGCTTTTGGGAGACACTTTATATCTAAATCATAATATGTGCTGAAGAATATTTATGCTCTAACGTTCAAATGGCAGTCTGAATAAATATAAAATTCTAGAGTCAAGGGCTGGGGTTGAAGTTCATTAGTAGAATGCTTACCTAGCACATGTGAGGCACTAGGTTCGATCCTTAGCACCACATAAAAAAATAAATAAATAAAATAAAGTTATTTTAAAAATTCTAGAGTCAATGTTCTTTTCTTTTGATACTTTAAAACACATTGCTCTGTTTTTTGCCTTGCATCCAATGATTCTATTGATTGAGGTGCTCTAAGTTTGGTATTCTAGTAAGCCTTTACAATTATCTCTGTCTTTATATACTGACATTTTATCTTGGCTGTTTTTACATTTTAATTTAATGTGCTTAGGTATAGATTCTTTCATAACTCTCCTTTTGGCAGTCTATGAGTCCTTTTAATCTAAGACCCATTCTTCCTTCCTTTCTTCTTTCCTTCCTTCCTTCCCCAGGGCCTCACACCTGCTAGTAGAGGCTAAACACTCTACTACTGAACTCCATCTCCAGCCTGGCCTTTATTTTTTTTTGGAGCTGGGGATTGAACTCAGGGTCACTCAGCCACTGAGCACATCCCCAGCCCTATTTGTATTTTATTTAGAGACAGGGTCTCACTGAGTTGCTTAACACCTTGCCCTTGCTGAGGCTGGCTTTGAACTCGCAATCCTCCTGCCTCAGCCTCCCAAGCCGCTGGGATTACAGGCGTGTGCCACCACACCCAGCTTTTCACCCTGGCTTTGAAAAAAAAATTATCTATTTCTTTATTCTTGTTGTTTTCTGGGAATGTTCCTCAATAAGATCTTGAAATTTACTACTTTTTTTTTTTTTTTTTTGGTACTGGGGATTGAACCCAGGGGCACTCCATCACTGAGCCACATCCCCAGCCCTATTTTGTATTTATTTAGAGACAGGGTCTCACTGAGTTGCTTAGGGCCTCGCTAAGTTGCTGAGGCTGGTTTTGAACTCGCAATCCTCCTGCCTCAGCCTCCCAAGTGCTGGGATTACAGGCGTGCGCCACCATGCCTGGCTTATTTATTTATTTATTTATTTCCTTAAACTGTATCCATTATGACATTATTCTGTCTCTTGTGTTCTTTCTTTCAATTGTAGTTTCAATTCTAAAATTTCTTCTTTGTTCTTTTTATGATCTTTCATTGCGGTCTTTGGGGATTGAACCCACCGGCACCTTACCACTGAACTACATTTCCAGCCCTTTTTATTTTATTTTTTTAAATTTTTAGGCCAGGTCTCACTAAATTGCTGAGGGCCTTACTTGTTGCTGAGACTGGCCTCAAACCTCTAATCCTCCTGGCTCAGCCTCCTGAATCTCTGGGATTACAAATGGGCACCTGCACCCAGCTTCATTTTAAATTTTTGAGCCTTCTATTCCAATAATTCTTAGATTATACATATGGTGTATATATAAGACAATAGCAATATACTTATCACACACATACTGTGTATGTTGGTGTGTATGTATGTAATTTAGTTTATTTTTCTTTTGGTGGTTACATTTTGGCCTGTGAACTCATACGCCCTAGAGGTATGGAATACTTCATCATCTAATGTAGTACTTCTCAAAGTCTGGTGAAGAACCAGATTTTAGCCAGGCGTGGTGGCACACACCTGTAATCCCAGCACCTGGGAGGCTGAGGCAGGAGGATCGCGAGTTCAAAGCCAGCCTCAGCAACTTAGTGAGGCCCTCAGCAACTCAGTGAGACCCTGTCTCTAAATAAAATACCAAATAGGGCTGGGGATGTGGCTCAGTGGTCGAGTGCCCCTGGGTTCAATCCCCAGTACCAAAAAATAAAATAAAATAAAATATGTCTTCCTTTTGTATTAAACACAGACATCAGTCCTTGAACCAGGTTTTGACAGTACTGTCCCCTTGTGTGCTGGGGAAAGTATGCTGGTGAGATGATATACTGTGTTAGTCTATCCAGCTGTTGCCTTCCTTGGCTCCAGGAGGATCCACCTTCCTTGCCTACTGCCCTGTGACTTTCAGTGCTTTTCTGTAAAGTGCTATTCCCTGCCTCATTGTCTGACTTGGTCTTGTGACTTGCTTGGGCCGATGAAATGTAAGTAGTGACAACATTCCAGTTCTGAGCAGGAGCTTGAAGAGGCATCATGCATTTCTACCAGCTCTCTTGTCCTTCTCTGTTGCAAGAACAAGGTGACCCAGGTAGGGACAGCTCCTGCAGCACAGCCTAGGTCATGAGTGAGCCACAGGAGCTAACCTGTCATCATTAGCATGTAATGTGAGCAAGAATTCTATTTTTTTTTTTTTTTTAGCGGTGCTGGGGATTGACCCAGGGTTTTGAGCTTGAGACACAAGTACTCTACCAACTGAGCTATATCCCCAGCCCTCTATGTTGGTTTTTATAACCAAGGGCTGACAAATTACAGCTTATGGGTCAAATCCAGCCCATTGTCTTGTCCACAAGCTGAAAATGTTTTGTTCTGCTATTGTATTTTTGAAGGATTGAAAAGTAATCAAAAAGGAATTAGTATTTTGTGGCATGTGAAAATTATATGCAATTCAAATTCTTGTGTTGATAAAGTTTTATTGGAACACAGCCATGCTCATTTATTCACATATTGTCTATGGCTGCTTCCATGCCATGGTGGCACAGCTGAGTGGTTGCAATGGAGACCACAGGCCATCCCTCAGTGCCCAAGATATTTACTATTATTTACTACCTGGCTCTTTACAGGAAAGGTTTGCTGGTCTCTGTTGTAAGCCACAAAGGTTTCGAGGTTGGTTGTTACCTCAGCAAAGATGACTAACAGTCAAGAAGAGGTCAGGAAGAGAGGGAAGAGCCCCAGAGAAAGGAGTGCCAGGCACCACAAACCCTCTGGGTGCCTCCCATTTGCTGTCACGGTGCAGAGGTGGTCCTTCTGAGCTGGGGCCTTGCAACTCTTAGGAAGACAGAGGCATCAGGAGGAGGTATGATTCCTTGGCTTCAGGTTCTGCAGAAACTGCCAGAACAAAGTCCACCTGCCCACTCCCACCTCCCTCCCCCAGCAGAACTTGGCATTGCCCTGATTTTCCTTGGTCAGTGCTGGCAACCTGGGCTCTCTCTCTCTCTCTCTCTCTTTGTCTCTCTCTCTCTCTCTCTCTTTCTTTCATTCTCTCTTTTTCCCATTTTAGAAAAATTTGTATAACATAAAATTTACCATCCTAACCATGTTCAGGGGTGTCATTCAGGGGCATTAAGTTCATTTCCAATGTTGTGTAACCAACACCACTATCCATTTCCAGAACCCTTTCATCTTCAGAAAGATGAAACAGAAAATCTGCACCCATTGAAGAGTAACCCACTCTCCAATCCTGGCTGTCAACCAATCTCTTTGGTTTTGAATTTGCATATTCTAATCATTTCCTCAGGCCCTTTAGTAGTATTACTGTGTATGTGTGTGTGTGTGTGTGGTGCTGGGATTGAACCCGAGGTCTCATGCCAAGTGCTCTACCTCTGAGTTATATTTCCATCCCTTTTTAAAATTTTATTTTGAGATAGGGTCTTGCAAACTTGTCCAGACTGGTCTGAAACTTACAATTTTCCTGTCTCGACCTCCCTAGTATTACAAAGCACGCACTGTTGTGTCTGGCTTTTCATTTTATTTTAGCTTGTTTTTTTCTTTCTGATACTGGGGGTTGAACCCAGCATGCTTACCACCTATCCACATCCCCAGCCCATTTGCATCCCCAGCTAAATTACTGAGGCTGGTCTTGAATCTTTGATCCTCCTGCCTCAGCCTCTGAAGCATGCATCTCGTGTTTGGCTTTTATTTATTTTTTATTTTTATTTTTTTTTTGGTACTGGGGATTGAACCCAGGGGCACTCCACCACTGAGCCACATCCCCCGCCCTATTTTGTATTTTATTTAGAGACAGGGTCTCACTGAGTTGTTTAGGGCCTTGCTAAGTTGCTGAGGCTGGCTTTGAACTCGCGATCCTCCTGCCTCAGCCTCCCAAGTGCTGGGATTATAGGCGTGCTCCACCGCACCCGGCTCGTGTTTGGCTTTTAAATCAATGCTCTGTATGTTTACTATTCCAGTGACCATAGCTCTCGTGCCACAGTTCAAAACACATCATCTAACAATGAACTATTTTCCAATTTTGAATTTATTTTTCATAAAAACATTTACAAAGGGAATCAAAATTAAATCTAAATTTCACTTAATATTTCTTCTTTTTTTTTTTGGTACAGTGGATTGAATCTAAGGACCCTGAACCACTGAGCCACATTCCCAGCCCTTTCTCACATTTTATTTAGAGACAGGGTCTTGCTGAGCTGCTAAGTGCCTCAATGATCTGCTGTGGCTGGCTTTGAACTCGAGATCCTCCTGTCTCAGCCTCCTGAGTTGCAGGGATTACAGGAGTGTGCCACCACCCCGGGCTCATTTAAGGTTTCTTTACCTAAAAGAATGTCTTACTAAAAATTACTAGTTAATTTAATTAAGCTAGTATTACCACAATCATTCTGTTTTCCTACCAATTGGTTAAAAATGTTATACCAAACTATCATGTTTTTGTTGTATTATTTTTGCTGTTTAATTACACAAGTAATATTTGAAAAGCAGTCTTATAAAAGATTTAAGTAATGCAGAAGTACACATCATTAAATATCAAAGTCCTCATTTATCACAACCAATTGTGCTAGACCCAAATTATCCATGTCCCTCGATTTGCTCAATGGTCTTTTCTCCCTGTTATTGAAAGCTCGTCAGCATGGTCTGGTAGTAAGTGCATTCCTCTAAGTGGCAGGAAGTGTGGGTGCCAAGCTCCCAAGGGCATAGGTTATGTCGTTCTGGTGCTTCTTCATTTGTCAGGAAGGCCCATTGTAGGGATCACTCTCGCCTCACAGGTTGGTCACAGGCACGACCCACCCTTGCCTCTAGCTATCTGTTGTTGCTCAAGCACAGCATTCTGCAGGACCCACTCAGCACCCACGCTGCAGACTGGCTGGCCAGGTTGGTTTCAGAAATGGGGGGGAGTTGATGTCTTTAGGGGAGTACTTTGTGTCTTGGTCTGTTTTATGTTCCTATGATAATTACTCGAGGCTGGGATATTCATAAAGAAAAGAGTTTTAAGCCAGTTGTGGTGGTGTACACCTGTAATCCCAGCTACTTGGAAGGCTGAGGCAGGAGGATCTGAAGTTCAAAAACAGTCTGAGCCTGGACAGCTTAGACCTGCCTCAAAACAAAATGAAAAGGGCTGGGGATTAGCTCAGTGGTAAAGTGCCCACAGTTAGGTACCTAGTCCTAGTCTCTCTCTCTCTCTCTCTCTCTCTCTCTCTCACACACCTTTTTTTTTTTTTTTTTTTTTTTTTTTGTGGTGCTGGGGATTGAACCCAGGGCCTTGTGCTTACAAGGCAAGCACTCTACCAACTGAGCTATATCCCCAGCCCCTCACACATTTGGATCATAATTCTGGTGGTTGGAGGGTCTAAACAGCATGGTGCCAACGAGAGACCCTTGACTGCATCAGAGCATGGTAGAGAAGTGGTAGAAGGAACTGAGATGCTAGCTGAAGGGCATGTGGAGTGGACTCACTTTATAACAACCCGCTTTCATGAGAACTGACACCTCCTCAAGGCCAGCATTCATCCCTTCTGAGGGCGGAGCCCCTACAACCTATTTACCTTCCACTAGTCTTCACCTCTTAAAGGTTTCACTACCTCAACACCAAACTTCCAAAACCTAAGGGATAATATGCACCAAACCCTCACAGATACATATACACGAAACCAGCAGGGATAGAATGTGGAGTAGGTTCATATAAACTCTGATGGTATCCCAAGTAATCGCCTGTTTGTTATGAAGCAGTTGCCAGCTCAGTAATACATTTATATATTTATAGTTTTCCTCTCCCTGCCTTGCTTTCTTTCCCACTCACTTCTGCTTCTCTGGGGTTGCAGTATCCCCGAAAGTGTTCATTAGCATATAATCTTTGGCTCTGCTTTCTAGGGAACTATGCTGAGACACTAACCCTCTTGTATTAGTCACCTTTCCATCACTGTAACAAAATGCCTGAGGTAATAACTTAGAAAGAGGAAAGAGGGCTGGGGTTGTGGCTCAGCAGTGGAGTGCTTGTCTAGCATGTGTGAGGCACTGGGTTCAATCCTCAACACCACATAGAAATAAAAAAAAAAAAAAAACAGAGGAAAGATTTGTTATGACTCATGGTTCCAAAGGTTTCAGTCCCTGATTGGTTGGTTGGTTGGTTCCATTGCTTTTGGACCAGGGGCAAAGCAGTATATTCTGGTGGGAGTGCATGGATGAGATAACTGCTCACCTCATGGCAGTTGGAAGCAGAGAGATGGAAGAGTATATCCTGTTATAGTCTTTGAGGGCATTTATTTATTTTTAAAGTTGCGTAATATACCATAGTGTGCATTCGCACACAGGTTGCACAAGAACAGAGAGCCTCCTGCTTCAACCTCCCAGCAGTTGGGACAGCAGGTGCAAGCCACTATGCCCAGCTTGCTTGCTATCTCCTCTTTTTCTTTCTTTCTTTCTTTCTTTCTTTCTTTCTTTCTTTCTTTCTTTCTTTCTTTCTTTCTTTCCTTCCTTCCTTCCTTCCTTCCTTCCTTCCTTCCTTCCTTCCTGTGTGTGAGAGAGAGAGAGAGAGAGAGACAGTCAGACAGACAGACAGACAGACTGATAGACGGACCCTCAAAGTTGAATCCAGGGCCACTCTACCACTGAGCTATATCTCCAACCCTTTAATTTTTTTATTTCGAAATATGGTCAAGTTGCCCAGGTGGCCTCAACCCTGTGATCCTCCTGCCTCAGTCTCCCATGTAACTTGGACTACAGGTGTGTAACACCACACCCAGCTTCATTTAATACTTTTATAACCTTTCTTAATGTTTAGAACTCTATCCATCTAAATTTTTATTTTTATGTGTTGCTTGGCAGCCAAGCCTTCAACACAAGGACCTTTGGGAGACATTTAAATCCAAATTTAAGTGTCTAAAATTTAAGCACCTCTAATTCTATTTTCTCCACACTGGTTGCCATTGCTAACGGTTTAATTGGTAATCTCTATTAATTTACTCACACTGGTGAGATTCTCGTTTTGTTCTTTGATATCCATGATAGCACACTCTCTCTCTTTTTCCCTGAGGCTCATTTTTTAACAATATGTTCTGGATATCTCTCCATGTCAGTACACACAAAATCAATCTGTTCTTTTTCCCAAATATTTTATTATAAAGATTTCCAATCCTACAAGAAGTTGAAAAAATTTTGCACTGTTCAATAACAATGAACACCTGTATCTTTACCACCTGGATGCTTTGATTAATAT
The DNA here is from genome assembly GCA_020662805.1 of Glaucomys volans. Classification (NCBI taxonomy): domain Eukaryota; kingdom Metazoa; phylum Chordata; class Mammalia; order Rodentia; family Sciuridae; genus Glaucomys; species Glaucomys volans. Next base: position 89,434 of record JAJEJO010048426.1, on the reverse strand, counting down.
TTTACTAGACTTGCTTCAGCTCATATCTAGCTACGCTCTGTTACTCCTCCTTTCGTTTTCCTTTTGATGTCTTCCAGGGTAAATTGCAGGCATCAGTACACTTTCCACCCCCCCCCAAAAAAATAAATCAGCATATAAATCATTAATTGAAGTTCATTGTGTACATTTTTTCTTTCAAGATAAAATTTATATACAATGAAAGGCACAATTTTTTTTAATACCTGTATTTTATTTATTTATTTTTATGTGGTACTGAGGATCAAACCTCACACATGCTAAGCTCTACCACTGAGCTACAACCACAAATCTTCAGTATACTTTTCTGAGTTTTCTTTTTTTCCCCCCTCTTTGTTTTCTTTCTTTCTTTCTCTTTTCCCCACACCCCTTTAGTCTTGGGGATTGAATCCAGAGATGATTTATCATTGAGCTACATCCCTAGTGCCCCACCCCCACTTTTTTTGTAGTACTGGGGGTGAAGCCCAGGGCCTTGTGCATTCGCAGCAAGAATTCTACCAACTGAGCTATATCCCCAGCCCAATCCCTAGCCCTTTTTAAAATTTTATTTTGAGACATGGTCTCACTAAGTTTCCCAGGCTGACCTTGAACGTGCTTGCGATCCTCTTGCTTCAACTTCCCAAGTTACTGGGATTATAGGTGTGTGTCACTGCACCCTGTACTTTTGCTGAGTTTAAAAAAATATGTACACCAGTGTAAGCAGAATATTATCATCATCCCAGCAAGTTCCATTATGCCACTTCCAAGTCAATTTCTTCCCAAAATTATGTAGGCAACCATCATTCCCATTTTATCACAAAATTTAGTTTTACCTGTTCTGAAACTTCATACAAATGGAATTATAAAACATGTGCTTTGGGTTGGGGTTGTAGCTCAGTGGTAGGGCACTTGCCTAGCATGTGTGAGGCACTGGGTTTGATTCTCAGCACCACACATAAATAAATGAAAAAATGAAGGTCTATCAACATCTAAAAAATATTAAAAAAATGGTTTTTGGGTGCAGGTTATTTCACTCATCATAATGTTTTCTATATTCATCTCTGTTGTTGCATTTAGCAGTAGTTAATTTATTTATATTGTTGCATAGTATTCTACTGTATAAATATACAAGAATATATTTATCTCTTTTCCTACTGATGGATACCTGATGTGTTTCCAGGTTTCAGTTATTATGAATAGAGTTGCTATGTACATTCTCGTACACATCTTTTTATGCACACACAATTTCTCTTCTCTTATTACTAGGAGTAGAATTGCTGGTTCATAGGGCAAGTATGTGTTTACTTTTATAAGAAACTGCTATACTTTTTTACCCCAAAGTGACTGTACCATTTTATACTTCCAAAAACAATGTGAGTTATAGTCATTACACATCCTTGCTAAACATTTGTTGTCAGTTTGGTTTATTTTAGCCATTTTAGTGGATGTGTGGTGGTAATGTCTTAGCTCTCTTTCTATTGCTATAACAAAATACCTAGAGTTGGGAATTTTATGAAGAAAAGAGGTTTATCTAGCTCACAGTTCTGGATGTTCAAGAGCCTGGTGCTGGCATCCTCAGCTCTGGTGAGGACTGCCTGGCAGATGGCATCACAGTGCTGGAGTACATGCCAGTGGTACTTGCAGAAGAGGTATTCAAGAGAAGCGACAAGCTCCCGTATAACAATCCATGCTTGTGGGAACTAATCCAGGCCACTCAGACCTTCATTAATCCCTTCTGAGGGTGCTGCTCCATGACCTAATCACCTTCCACTAGGCCCTACCTCTTCAAGTTCCCACCACTATTCAAATCCCCACATGAGGGACCAAGCTCCCCACACAGAAACCTCTGGGGGACATTCTCAAACCACATCCAAACCACCTCAGGTAATCTTTCTCATTTAAAAGATTGAGAAATAAACCACTCTGTGTGTGTGTGTGAGTGTGTGTGTCCGCGCACACGTGTGTGTGACTCATTGTTGATGATCTGCTGACTCACTTCTGTGGGCATGAAGCAGCAACTGGACTTGCAACTTCACTTCTCCTGCATTCTCCTTTAGTTTCCCTTGACTCCTGGCCAGGTGACCGATTTTGCGAGAGGGCCCCGGATTCTGCGAGAGGCCATAGCAGCCCTGAAAACTGACATGGGTTCCAGCCCATCCTTACGGGATCCCAGCTCCAGCTCCAGGTTCCAGGCTGCTCCTGATCTGCTGCTCACATCCATCATCCCTTCCCCTTTTCCTGCCTGCAATTTCTACAGAAGAGATTTTCTAGAAGTAGAAATGCTAGGTCAAAGGGTATGCTTGTTTAAAAAGTTGACACACTGACCAATAGCCCTTCAAAAAGACTACAAATTTGCACCTTTAGCTGGGCACAGTGGTGCACGCCTGTAATCCCAGCGACTTGGGAGGCTGATAGGAGGATCATGAGTTCAAAGCCAGTCTCAGCAATTTAGCAAGGCCCTAAACAACTCAGTGAGACCCTGTCTCTAAATAAAATACAAAATAGGGCTGGGGATGTGGTTCAGTGGTGGAGTGCCCCTGGGTTCAATCCCCAGTACAGGAAAAAAAAAAAAAAAAAAAAAAATCTGCACCTTCAAAAGTAGTGTACCAGGCCAGTCATGGTGAACACCTCTAATCCCACTCAGGAGGCTGAGGCAGGAAGATCTAAAGTTTGAGACAAGCCTGGGCAACTTTGCAAGACCCTGTCTGAAGGGTTATGGAAAATAACATTCTTATAAGATAACTCCCCAAGAAAATGGACAGTGGGGCTCGAGAAGTGGGAAAGGAAATTGGCCGAACATTAAACCTCTCCAATGCATTCCTGATGACAGTAAGCCTTAAAGGAAAAGGGCAGATATGGCGTGCTAGGCCCTAAACCTTGACCTTCCCCATGTTCACCTGGTCCTGAATGACATTGGGCAAGATTTGAATACTCATCCTTCGGGGTCTAATTTTAACCTGTACAACTTGCCCCTGATGGTAGAAACTGCACTACACAATGATTACATCATCCTCCTCATACCCTATAAAATCTGAATCCCCCCTGTAACTGAGGGCCATTTTTCCATTCAGAAAGTGGACCTGAATGGCGCCCAAATCTACAAAGGAATAAAGGCTTCTCTGAATCCGTCGAGGTCTGCCTGCCGTCCTTTTGCGCTTACTCTGTCTCAATATAAAAAATAAAAAAGGGATGAGTATGTATTCAGTGGTAGAGTGCTCCTGGGTTCAATCCCCAGGACTGGGGAAAAAAAGTGCCTGAAGGTACTTATTTTCCCAATACCTCATCAAAACTGCATATAATGAATCATTTTAATTGTTGCCAATTTAATTGATTAAAAATAATCATTATCTTTCTTTTTTGATTTGTATGTCTGCTGACCATCTTACCCTGAGGCTGAACATCTTTTCAAACGTTATTTAATGTTATATTTCTTCAGATACAAATTTCTGTCCTTCCCCTCCCACATTCTAATGAGAGATTCATGTCTTACTTTTCCTTCCCTCCCTCCCTCCCTCCCTCCCTCCCTTCCTTCTCTCTCTCTCTCTCTCTTTTTCTTTCTTCACATGGGAAGATTGAACCAGGGCGCTTTACCACCAAGCCACATCCTTAGACCTTTTTTTATTTTATTTTGAGACAAGTCCTGCTAAGTTGCTTAGGGCCTAAGTTGCTGAGATTAGCTTTGAACTTGGGATCCTCCTGTCTCAGCCTCCCAGAACAGCTGCCCAGCATGGGCTTTTTGTTAAGGAGCTCTTTATGTATTATTAATATTAATCTTTTCTTTTTTACATACTTGATAATATGACTCCAATTTTTATCTTTAAATCTTGTTTATAATATGTTTCACTCTATAAAAAATTTTATTTTGATGGAGTAAAATTTTTTTTTAGGCCTCCAGGATTTATGTCCTTCCTTGCATAATGTTTTCTTACATCAAAATTACAAATTATCGTCTTTTTGTTGTTGTTGTTGTTTGTTTTTTGAGATGGGTTTTTGCTATGTTGACAGGCTGGCCTTGAACTCCTGACACTGCCAGTTATTAGTGACGAGTTCTGCTTCCTCAAATGTGGAAGTTTGAACATCAGAGAAGCATGCCGAGGCAAGCATATAGAGCAGGTTTTATTTAAAAGTAGTAACACAAGCCAGCGTGGTGGCGCACGCCTGTAATCCCAGTGACGCGGGAGGCTGAGGCAGGAGGATCGGAGTTCAAAGCCAGCCTCAGCAACTTAGGGAGGCCCTAAGCAACTCAGTGAGACCCTGTCTCTAAATAAAATTCAAAATAGGGCTGGGGATGTGGCTCAGCGGTGGAGTGCCCCTGGGTTCAATCTGCAGTTCCAAAAAAAATAATAATAATAATAAAATAAAAAATAAAAGTAGTAACACAGACTTCTCCCCGGAGAGAGAGAAGGGGACCATGGCTGTTGTTCTGGCGTCCCAAGAAGTGAGAGAGTCCTGCTCCTTTTATAGACTAACATTTCCTTTGTTCCCCTGATCATCCCCCCTTATCTTTCTCTTTCCTGCCTACCTGACTAGACCCTGAAGATGCCGGTGGGATGGCCAGCAGGTGAGCAGGTGGGCGGAAGGGCCCAGGTGGGGTCCTAGGCAGGAAAGGAGCCTCAGCCCCAGGCATTGATTAGTAGCTCTGTCTGCTCTGGAGCTGCTTCAGTAACAACCTCTTTGGGAGGGGTGGTATCAAAGGGCTCTGGAGACATGAACATTCTAGCCTCCCAGGGGTGGTTTCCAACTTCCTGGGCTCAAGTTGCCTCCATTCTCTCCATTTGACCTGATTACCTATTCTACATTAACTGCCTGTCTTTAATCCCAGCTTCACTCCTGTGTGCAGGTGATCCTCCTGCCTCAGCCTCCCAGTAACTATACTACCCATGCACACCACCATGCCTGGATTTATTTTCTTTTACTATTTTTATAATTTTAAAAATGTTTACACATTTAAAATGTTTAATCAAACTAAATTTTTTTTTTTTTTTTTTTTTTTTTTGTCCTGGGGACTGAACTCAGGGGCACTCCACCACTGAGCCACATCCCCAGCCCTATTTTGTGTTTTATTTAGAGACAGGGTCTCACTGAGTTGCTTAGGGCCTCCCTAAGTTGCTGAGGCTGGCTTTGAACTCGAGATCCTCCTGCCTCAGCCTCCCAAGTGCTGGGATTACAGGCGTGCGCCACCCACGCCTGGCTTAAAAATGTTTCTGATTCATCAAATTGTATTTTGATGTGGGGGGTCTAATTTTCTTTTCCACTGTAGCTCTCCAGTTGTTCCAGCGAAGTTTGTGTAATAAGCCAACCTTTCTTTACAGGTTTCAATAGCCACTTTTTATTAAATATTGAATTATATTTATAGTCAAGAATCTTTTTCAGGATGCGCTATTCTGTTCACCTATTCCTTAACGTGCTAGTATTATACTGCTTTTAATTACTATAGCCTTGGATTATATTGTACAATGTTAATTTTAAATAGAATAACTTTTTTAAAATCAAGGCTTATTGAGGTATAGTTTTCTACCCATTTTGTTACTCATTTTTCCACTTAAATTAAAATGCACAATTTCATCAAAATAATCTTATGCAAAAGCACCTAGAAAATATTTACAGTTTTGTTTTTGTTTTTCTTTTTTCCGGTACTGGAGATTGAACCCAGGGGCACTCCACCACTGAGCCACTTCCCCAGCCCTATTTTGTATTTTATTTAGAGACAGGGTCTCTAAATGAGTTGCTTAGGGCCTCGCTAAGTGGCTGAATCTGGCTTTGAACTTGCGATCCTCCTGCCTCAGTCTCCCAAGTGCTGAGATTACATGTATGCCACCGCGCCCGGCTCTACAGTTTTCTTCATCTTGTGCAATCAATTTTGGTTGTTGATACACTTGTATGGGCTTTTCATACTAAATCTACCATGAACAGGCTCAAGATTAAAGTTCCTTGTCACTGGTTGGGTTTTTTGGGAAGCACATTCTGACATAGAGTTAAGAGTGGGTAAGTATTGTTCCCGAAAGCTCGGTCATTGTCTCCGATGCCAATGCACCAATTTAATAATGAGGACATGGATTTGAGAAAAAGAAAAAAAAAAAAAAAAAGAAAGAAAGAAAAGAAAAGGTGTATTGCTTTGCTAGCACAGGGGAAGCAGAGGGGACTCCTGTCCCAGCTGTGATTCTTTCTGCCCATCAGGGAAAACAGCTTTAATAGCTTTTAAAGAAACCATTCAAAGGCTGCATTCCAGATGTCCCTGCTGGGGGTCCCAGGTGCGCCCTGATGGTGTGTTCAAATTCACTTGTTAATTTGGGAGGTAGTCACTTCCTAGACCTTCACATCTCCTTCCTGTGGCAGGTGTGTGCTCAAGGACAGGTAAGGTAATCTTCCCCCACCCCAGGTTTGGGAGGAGGAGAGGGAGAAGAGGAAAGGGAAAACATGTCCCTTTTAAAATAAGAAGTGGACCACTGTTGCAGTATTAGGGAGGAACATCTGTGAAGGAAAGGAGGAAGCAGGATTGAGCAAGGTCAGCCTCAACCCTCTCTGCTGGACCACTGGGAGACTCCAGAGCCAGCACTGCCAGATAGAGGCGCCCCAGGTTCTGGCTGGGCTTCTGGAAAGTCAGAGGCTGAAGGCAATAACAATCAGAGGCCAAGGGTTAGTTTCTTCCATGTCTGACCACATTACTCTAATCAATTCATAATGGTGAACCCAGAGAAGTCTTTTGGTTATTTAACAAACTTATTTATTTATTTGTTTGTTTATTTTGGGGGTACCAGGGATTGAACCCAGGGGCACTCGGCCACTGAGCCACTTCCCCAGCCCTATTTTGTATTTTATTTAGAGACAGGGTCTCACTGAGTTGCTTAGGGCCTTGCTAAGTTGCCGAGGCTGGTTTTGAACTCACGATCCTCCTGTCTCAGCCTCCCAAGCCACTGGGATCACACACCGGTGCCACTGTGCCTGGCAAACATTTATTGATTGATTTTTGTCCACAGCCCAGTTGTGCCAGAGCAGTGGGGCCAAAGAGAGTGCCCAGAGACAGCATGAGAGGCATGGGTCTATTGGGTAAAAGCTTGCAAGAGACCAGAGACTGCTCAAGAGAGTGCAGGGATGACAGGCTGGCGGACAGCACCTCGGGTCCCTCATGGCGCTTTGCCAAGCAGCGCCTCCTCTTCCTCACTGTTTTGTCCAGTGTCAGCTGGCTGGACAAGTGACATTGTTATTCTCCCCAAAAAGATTCTCAAATACCATCAAGAGGGAGCCACCCTAATCCCTCCCCTCCCTATAAATGCTGGCAACAAAGAACTAAGGCGCGATTCCCCTGCACACCATTTTAGGTGCTTTTAGGTGTAAGGGTGGTTGTCGCTGGCCAGCTAAAATAAAGGCTTCCTTTGGCTTTACGTGATCGGCTTCGATGATCTTGCTTTTGTCAGGTATAACAACGTGTGTCCTTTCCACAGTGCCCTCAGTTCTGCCGAGGGTTTTTATATGCTGGGCTGTAGAAGCAGCGACATCATCGGCATTTGTTTGCTTCTCTGACCAGCATCGCAAGGAGCAACTGTCCTGGCACAGGCAAGAAAGTAGCTTTCTACAGATGACACTAACTTGCCCTAGTCCTTCAAGGTAATTATGTGGCCTGACTTTCTGGCCCAAGGATACTTCTGGGAGTTAATTTTCCCTTAACTTGGATAGGTTTGGGGGAACAAAGACAGGGTGGGGGGCATTCAGGGACATGATATTTCACTGTCCCCCTTTTCTTTAGGGATGATACAATTTGTTTATTTAGTGGAGGCCATACTGGCCTTGAATTTGTGATCCTCCTGCCTCAGCCTCCCAAGTTGCTAGGATTACAGGCATGTGCTGCTGCATCTGGCTGTACAAACTTTATTAGGTACCTCTTATATTTCAGATATTAGGGCTACAAAGTTGACTGTAATATTTTCAGTAAGTTTTTTTTCTCAAATGAGACTCATCCTTGAAGAGGTGGGATAGAAGTTCACCATTCAGTGGGTGAACCTGTGGGGTGTTTATAAAATCCATGAATTTCTATGTATCATATTATAAAGTAAAATATACTAAATGCAAAAGATTCAAAAGTGCAACACCTCGTTCAGGATCCAGCAAGTAGCAGACACTGAATATGCACTGTAGACTGAAAGAATCAGAGACGGGGAAAATCATTTTTTTCCAGGAAGCAGATTTGTTTGTCATTTAGTAATTGGTCAACAATAAAATTTCTAGCCGGGTGCAGTGGTGCACACCTATAATCCCAGCCCTTAGGAGGCTGAGGCAGGAGGATCGCAAGTTCAAAGCCAGCCTCAGCAACTTAGCAAGGCCCTAAGCAACTCAGTGAGACCCTGTCTCTAAATAAAATACAAAATAGGGCTGGGGATGTGGCTCAGTGGTGGAGTGCCCCTGGGTTCAATCCCAGTACCAAAAAAAAAAAAAAAAAAATTTCTAGAAATAAGCTACAATCTATCCAGCTGATATAAGGATTCAAATAGATTCAAATAAAACTGGCAAAGTAGATATCATTCATTTTTATAGTTCTTCCATCCTGCCTCCTTCAAGTCCCCCACCCATAATTTTCTTCTGTTCTTCCCAAATTAAAATTTTTTTATAGTTTTATTTTTTTATTTGTCCTTTTAAATATACATGATAGCAGAGTGTATTTTAGCATATTATATGTGAAGCGTTATGGAAAATAATATTCCTGTAAGACAGCTACCCAAGAAAAATGGAGAGATGGTGTGGCTCTGGAGGTGGGAGGGAAATTGGCCAAATGTTAACCCTCTCCCAGGGCATTCTTTCCTGATAACAATGGGCCCTAAAGGAAAGGGGTGAATGCAGAATGCCAGGCCCTACACCTTGACCTTCTCCCATGGCAAGTTAGTCCTAGACTGGAAGCCCACCATAATAATGGGCAAGATCTGAGTACTCACCCCTTAGGGTCTGGTTTTAACCTGCACAACCAGCCCCTGAGGGTCACAACTGCATTTGCATGCTTTCCAATGATGACATCATCCTCATTGTGCCCTGTAAAACCAAAATCCCCTCTGTTTTCCCCAACTGGAAAATTGGCCCCAAGGGCACCCGAGTCCCCAAAAGAATAAAGGCTTCTCTGAACCTGTTGAGGTCTGCTTCCTGTCCTTTTCCGCTTAGATACACGGAGAATAACTTTTTCCAATTAGGTTCCCATTCCAGCAGTTGTTCATGATGCAGGGTCACCCTGGTCCTGTATTCAAATACAAGGATAGGAAAGTTATAGCCGATTAATTCTACTGTCCTTCCCATTTCTCTCCCCCTCAAATTAAAACTTTCATCACCTAATTCTACCAGGCCTCAGTCTGATTATTTTCCTATAATGCTTCACACCAATTTAAGAATGCCTTTTGCAGCTGGGCGTGGTGGCGCACGCCTGTAATCCAAGCGACTTGGGAGGCTGAGGCAGGAGGATCGCGAGTTCAAAGCCAGCCTCAGTAACTTAGCGAGGCCCTAAGCAACTCAGTGAGACCCTGTCTCTAAATAAAATACAAAATAGGGCTGGGGATGTGGCTCAGTGGCCGAGTGCACCTGGGTTAAATCCCTGGTTCCAAAAAAAAAGAGAATGCCTTTTGCTACAGATTTATTTGCATTTTAAAAGATTTAAACCCAAATCATCCTGTAATTAGTAGAAGAAGTGGGGTTTTTTGATTTTGGGTTTTGGTGCTGGGGATGAAGCCCAGGGACCCAGGTATACTAAGTATGCACTCTACCACTGAGCTGTCATCCCCAGCCTGAGGAAGTGTTTTGAGGAGCAGGATCAGAATTGTTAATTATTGTATTTTACTTTTTTGGTACTGGGGATTGAACCCAGGGGCACTTTACCACTGAACTACATCACTAGCCTTTTTTTATCTCCTCTCTTCAGAAACACCCCTTTCTCCCCGCTAGAAGATAGAAATGAAGTATGACCAAGTGCAGTGCGGTGGCGCACACCTGTAATCCCAGCACTTGGGAGGCTGAGACGGGAGGATCCTCAGTTCAAAGCCAGCCTCAGCACCAATGAGGCGCTAAGCAACTCAGTGAGACCCTGTCTCTAAATAAAATACAAAATAGGGCTGGGGAGGTGACTCAGTGGTCAAGTGCCGCTGAGTTCAATCCCCAGTAACCCCCCCCCAAAAAAAAACCCCAAAAAGAAAACAAACGCAGAAGAACATTGGAAGCACCACATCCTGGGCTCTTGGGGTTTGTTGCTACTGATTTCTGTGTACAATTTGCCATTCGGGCTCCCAGGGAGTGACGGAACAGGCTGCCCAGGGACCTGGCTTCCTGGTACTGCTACTGCGGGAGAACCTCCTCTTTAATAGGAAGGGTTCCCAAGGGAGGATCACACGGGGAGCTCTCCCCAAGGGAGAGACCTTGGGGATGCACCCGCAGGACTCTATTGGACTTCTATGTGAGGACTCCTGTGATCCCTGGGAGAGTGACCTCTAGTGAGTGATCTCTCCTAGTGACACCTCTCTCACCCTCCACTTAAGTAACAAAACTGTCCATCTGTGGCTGGTGGAGGCCCAGTAGACACTGGGACTCACACTGTACACGTCCTCAGATTTTTTTTTTTTATTTTTTTTTTTTGGAACCGGGGGAATTCAGGGACACTCGGCCATTAAGCCACATCCCCAGCCCTATTTTATATTTTATTTAGAGCCAGGGTCTCACTGAGTTGCTAAGGGCCTCGCTAAGTTGCTGAGGCTGGCTTTGAACTCGCGATCCTCCTGACTCAGCCTCCCAAGTCGCTTGGATTACAGGCGTGCGCCACCATGCCCGGCTCTCAGATTTTTTAAAAACAGGAACGCGGAAGGGGCTGCCTCAGAAGCTATGCAGAGACAGCTGACTCCCAGCCCCAGGTTTGCTTCCCCTCTAGGTGCACAGCGCTCTCTGCCTTGGCGCTTGGCAATCTGTGGAAGTGCCTGTGAATCTGCCGGTCCCAGCGGACCACAAGATGACTGGAAACAGGGCTGCATCCCACTCAGCCCGGTTCTCCGAGCACCCAGAGGTACTTAATAAACAATACAAGAAACATCAGTGTTGGGGTCCCACTGTGCACCGGGGGAGACAGGGTTCCTGCCCTCAGGGAGCAGGGATTTGGGGAAAGGAAGCCCATTAGCCCATTGCGGCTGGGTCTTAAAGGGGAAGTAAGCTCTCACCAGGGTGAAGTGTTCATGGCATGTGGAGGGAGGAAGAGATAAGAGCGCAGAAGAAAGTGAGGCAGAGGCAACATAAAAGGAATGGTTTTTCAAGGGAGTGTTCTAGAAGAACAGGGAGAGGGAGAGGCCACCTTTGAACATCATGCCAGTTGGCAAGAATATGCCTCCGCTGAGTGAATTCTTGTACAACTTTTCATTACCATCGAAAATTCTTTTAGTCTGATAATTTTAAGGAGTACACTCTACTCGGTGCAGACATTTTATTTACCTGATGGTTGCTGAAGGCTGGAAACCCTTTCTTCTCAGATCATGGTGTATCTGTACTGTTCATTGGATGGTCTCCAGCTGCACATGTGTACTGAGCACTTGAAATGTGGCCAGTGCAAAGGAAGGGTGGCTCGAGGAGGTAACAGTGCACACCAATTCTCCACATTAGGACAAAGGCATGGAGTGTGTAACCAGTACTACAATCAAGATGTAGAACAATCCTCTCGCGTTCCCCCAATCAGTCTCGCTTGTGCTGAACCTCTGTAGTCAACCTTCATACTCCCCACCAGCAAGCACTGGTCTGTTCTCTGCTCCTGTTGTTTCGCTTTTCCCAAAATAACATGTAAATGGAATTTAACATGTAAATGGAATTCTACATACATAGTCTTTGTTTTCATTGTGATTAAATATATATAGCATAATATTTGCCATTTTAACCAGTAGTAGGGAGCCTTTTTGAGTTTTATTTCTCTCACTGAAAATAATGTACTTAAGATTCATCCTTGTTGCTGCATATAAGTGTAGTTATTTCCTTTTTTATTGCTGTGTAATATTCCAGCATATGGTGGTACTACTCCTTCATCTGTTCACCAGTTGAAGAATATTTAAATTGTTTCCAATTAGGAGAATTCATGCAAGAAGCTGCAATAAACATTCATATATAGATTTTTTGTGTGAACTTAGGTTTTCATTTCTCTTGGGCAAACAGGAATGGTATGTCTGGCTCATCTGCCAAGTATGCATTTACATTTATAAGAGGGCTGGGGTTGTGACTCAGTGGTAGAGTGCTTGCCTAGCATATGTGAGGCCCTGGGTTCAATCCTCAGCACCACATAAAAATAAAATAAAGGTGTTGTGTCCATTTATAAAAACATTTTTATTTTTTAATTTTTTTTTTTTGCCGTGCCAGGGATTGAACCCAGGGCCTTGTGCTTGCAAGGCAAGCACTCTACCACTGAGCTATATCCCCAGTCCTACAAAAATATTTTAAAAAAATAAATTTTTGCCAGGCGTGGTGGCACACGCCTGTAATCCAAGCAACTTGGGAGGCTGAGTCAGGAGGATTGCAAGTTCAAAGCCAGCCTCAGCAACTTAGCGAGGCCCTAAGCAACTCAGTGAGACCCTGTCTCTAATAAAAATACAAAATAGGGCTGGGGATGTGGCTCAGTGGCCGAGGGTCCCTGAGTTCAATCCCTGGTTCTAAAAAAAAAAAAATAAATAAAATAAATAAATTTATAAGAAACTGCCAGATGTTTTCCAAGAAACCATACCATTTTTCATTCCTATCAGCAACTTGTGAGATTCCTTTGCTCTGAATCGTGCCTGTGTTTGGTATTGTCTAGTTTTTTTGCTTAGGTCTTTCATTTTTAGTTTTTCTAACAGGTGTGTGGTGATTTTTATATTATTGTATTTTGGGGGGGGTGCAGGGGATTGAACTCAGCAGCACTCACCACTGAGCCACATCCCCAGCCCTATTTTGTATTTTAATAAGAGACAGGGTCTCACTGAGTTGCTTAGCACCTCGCTTTTGCTGAGGCTGGCTTTGAACACATGATCCCCTGAGCAGCTGGGATTACAGGCATGGGCCACCAAGCCCAGCTGTGTGGTAGTTTACTTTGTGGTTTCAATTTGTATTTCCCTAATGATAATGCTATTGAACATCTTTTTGTGTGCTTATTTGCCATCCATACTTTTTTTTATGAAGTTCAAATCTTTTACTTGTTTTTTTTAAGTTGGAGTAGGTTTGTTTGTTTGTTTGTTTGTTTGTTTAGGATGAGTTTCCAAGATTTTTTTTTCACATTTAAAAAAAAATTTTTTTTAGTTGTAGATGGACACAATACCTTTATTTTAGTTTAGTTTTGTTTTTTTTTTTTGTGGTGCTGGGGATTGAACTCAGGGCCTTGTGCTTGCAAGGCAAGTACTCTACCAACTGAGCTGTATCCCCAGCCCAATACCTTTGTTTTATTCATTTATTTCTATGTGGTGCTGAGAATGGAACCCAGTGCTTTACACACACCAGGTAAGTGCTTTATCACTGAGCCCAAACCCCAGCCTCTTTTTTTCACTTTTGAAATTATTTTAATCTTGGGTGGAAAAAGTTTTTCATTCAGCAGCCTCCATTGGAAAGTGCCTCAGGGTTACAGACAGGTTTTTTACTGTGAGGTAAAGGTTTTAATTATTTTTCTATGACTAGAAAAAAAAAAAAAAAAACCCAAAACTTTGTGAAATCAGGGACTGTATGTGCTTTTCATCACCTACTAACACAATGACTGTGTTTTTTGTTTTTTCCTTTTTAACTAACAAATAATAATAGTACATGTTTATGGGGTAAAGTGTGAACACCTATAATGCATAAAGATCAAATCAAGTAATTTTCATTTCCTTACACGTTTGTAATTTCTTAGTGTTCTAGCTCTTCATAAAATACATAAAAGCTATAATCACCCAACTGTGCTGTGAAATATTAAAACTGATTGCACTGATCTGTTTTGTTTGTTTGTTTGTTTGTTTGTTTTTATGGTGCGGGGGATTGAACCCGGGGTCTTGCCCACGCTGAGCATGCGCTCTACCACTGAGCTACATCCCAGTTCCAAGATTTTTTTTTTTTTTTTTTTTTGTTTGTGGGCTGAACCCAGGGGCACTCCACCACTGAGCCACATCCCCAGCCCTATTTTGCATTTTATTTAGAGACAGGGTCTCACTGAGTTGCTTAGGGCCTCGCTAAATTGCTGAGGCTGGCTTTGAACTCGCGATCCTCCTGCCTCAGCCTCCCAAGTGCTGGGATTACAGGCGTGCACCACCGCCCGGCAAGATTATTTTTTTGAAGACAGTTTTAGTCCAGCCTTCAGTCTGTCATTCCATTCCATGTTGAGATGTCAAAGGCCTTGCCACCTTTTGTGTTCTGAAGCATCTGAGGGTCTGCTGTCAATCAACATCACAGAATTCCTGCAATCCAGATATTCAGCAGAGAAGTTGTTTTTTAATTAATTGGCTGATGACAAGCCCTTACCCAAATCCTGATTGATATAATGGTTCAGAGGGCCAAAGGGATGTGCTAACTCTTCTTTCCTCTAGATTTCACAAGTTCTCTTCCTAAATCAGAGTAGATTATCTAAAAGTCACATCCTCAGCATTGCAAATAAAAAAAGATTACTTTCAGAGTTTAGTGCCAGAAAAAATTTCCTTCCTGACAGACATCTTTCCTGTAATTATGCAATGAGAATTTTTGCATTTAGCAATCATTTTTTTCCTTTTTTCCTTTTGGCTACACATTTTTTAAATGTAATTTTACACACTGCATTTTGATTCATTGTACACAAATGGGGTACAACTTTTCGTTTCTATGGTTGTGCACGATGTAGATTCACACCATTCGTGTAATCATAACATGTAGACAGGGTAATGATGGCTGCCTCATTCCACAGTCTTTCATATCCCCGCCCTCCCCCCTCTCATTTCCCCCATGTGAGATATTCAAGACTTTGTCATAGAATGGACTTGGTGTTAGATGATTTTGCCCAACTGTAGGCTAATGTAAGTGTTCTGAACATGTTAAGGTAAACCAGGCTAACTGTGATGTTCTGTAGGTTTGGGGCATTGAGTACATTGTTCACTTATGTTTTCCATTTACTATGGGTTTAGTCAGGATACGACCCCATCAAAAGTCAGAGCATCTATATTTAATATTTAATTATATTAACTACTCTTAGTCTTAATTATCCCCTCATTCTTCAGGCTTTTATTATTTATACTTATTTTAGAGTCCTATATTACTTAGACTAAGGTCCTTTTTTTTTTTTTTGGTACTAGGGATTGAACCCAGGGGCACTCCACCTCTGAGCCACATCCCCAGCCCTATTTTGTATTTTATTTAGAAACAGGGTCTCACTGAGTTGCTTAGGGCCTCGCTAAGATGCTGAGGCTGGCTTTGAACTCGCAATCCTCCTGCTTCAGCCTCCCAAGTGCTGGGATTACAGGCGTGCACCACCACACCCAGCTAAGGTCCTTTTTTGAGAGGGTTTTATTCCATTTGGTATGGCTGCACAATGCCCATCCCAAACTCAGTGGCATAGAATGACAATTTAATACACTCATTGATTTTTGTGGGTCAGGAATATTTTCGTATGCTGGGAATTGAACTCAGGGCTATACATTCTGCATTCTACCTCAGGTTGAGGATTTTTTTTTTTTTTTTTTTGGTTCCTAGAATTTGGTGCCAAGGGGTGCTTAACCACTGAGCCACATCCCCGGCCCTTTTTTATATTTTATTTTATTTTTTATTTTTTATTTTTTTCGAACCAGGGATTGAACTCAGGGACACTCGGCCACTGAGCCACATCCCCAGCCCTATTTTGTATTTTATTTAGAGTCAGGGTCTCACTGAGTTGCTTAGGGCCTCCCTAAGTTGCTGAGGCTGGCTTTGAACTCGCGATCCTCCTGCCTCAGCCTCCCAAGTCGCTTGTATTACAGGCATGCGCCACCACGCCCGGCTTTATATTTTATTTAGTGACAGTTTCTCACTGAGTTGCTTAGGGCTTCCCTAAGTTGCTGAGGCTGGCTTTGAACTTGAGGTCTTCCTAATGAGGTGGTTGAAGAATTCTTAAGGGGCCCTGCAGATACTGTTTTTGTTTGTTCCACCATGTCGGGGCCCTTTATCTCCTGACAAACACCTATGTGCTACCACCTCTGGGGCTCATGAAGCCTCTCCAAAGTGGCTTCTTCACTCAGCTCAGCGGGGTCTCTTACAGGGCACCTAAATGTGGCCTCTCTGTGTGGCCTGACTTTCACTGTACGGCAACTGGAATCCATGGAAGAGCAAACCTTTTGTCCCAAAAGCCAGTGTGCCAAGAGGGTTATATGGAGGGTGCATGGTCTTTCCTAGCTTCAGATGCCACTTATTACTTCTGCCACACTATAGGGGACAGCAGTCATCAAATCCACCCAGATTGAAAGGGAAGGTACAATGTCCTCCCCTCTCAATAAGAGAAGTACTGAAACAATTTCTTGCCACTTTCAAAAATATAAATAATAAAAATAATAAATTAATAAATGTTCTTTGGTCAAATATCTAAATAGAAGGTGTCTCAGCATTTATCCCTGCTCAGACCACATGGCTGGGGTCAGAGGAGGGACAAGAGTGGCCTCTCCTTTTTTAGCTCCCCTCCATCTTCCCAAGTTGTGATGGAGCCAGTTTAAAAATTCACCAGAGCTTCTGCAATGCTAAGGTGGAATACCTAGTTAAAATGAGATGTGTTATTAACTTGGTAGCAATGTGGCTATTTTGGTCCCAAAGAACTTTTATTTTTTTGGTTCTGGGGATTAAACCCAAGGGTGCTCAACCACTGAACCACATCTCAGCCCTTTTAAAATATCTTATTAGAGACAGGGACTCACTGTGTTGCTAAGTGCCTCACTAAGTTGTTGAGGCTGGCTTTGAACTTTCAATCCTCCTGCCTCAGCCTCCAGAGCTGCTGGGATTACAGGCATGCACTACCCACTGCACCTGACTTAAAAGAGTATTTAAGAAGCTATTATTTTAGCCATTGAAGATTGATAATAGGTGTGTGTACAAAAGATGTGTTTGTGTGTGTGTTATTTATTTATTGCAGTGCTGGGGATCAAACTCAGGGCTTCTTTCATGCTAGGCAAGCACTAGCATTGAGCTACATTCCCAGCCCCATCTTTCTTTCTTTTTTTTTTTTTTTTTTTGCGGTGCTGGAGATTGAACCCAGGGCCTTGTGCATGCAAGGCAGGCACTCTACCAACTGAGCTATATCCCCAGCCCCCCATCTTTCTTTTTAACAACTGGTAGAAAGATATTTTTTTGGTACTGATTGGGAACAAGTTCAGCAGGTGACAGAAAACAGACATATCTATAAACCATCTCTCTTCTTCTTTGTCCTATTCCTCTTCCCTTCCCTTTCTGAATTATTTGGAAGAAATTCATTACTGGTGTCATTTACTGAGCACCTGAAAAGTGCTCAGTATTGTTGTGTTATCATTCTCATAATGTTTCAAAACACAGATTGCTGGGCACGGTGGCGCACGCCTGTAATCCCAGCATTTGGGAGGCTGAGGCAGGAGGATCGCGAGTTCAAAACCAGCCTCAGCAACTTGGCAAGGCCCTAAGCAACTCAGTGAGACCCTGTCTCCAAATAAAATACAAAATAGGGCTGGGCATGTGACTCAGTGGTGGAGTGCCCTAAGTTCAATCCCTAGTACCAAAAAAAAAAACCAAAACAAACAAACAAAAAAAAAACACAGATTAAGCAGCAAGCTTGATAATGTGATTAAAATACAAAATTGTGAGGGTTGGCAAACTTTTTCTGTAAGGCACCAAATAGTATTTTAGCCTTTGCAGGTGATTTGGTCTCCTTTACAACTACTCAACTCTGCTTTTTTTTTTTTTTTTTTTTTTGTGGTATTAGGGATTGAACCCATGGCCCTGCACATGCCAGGCAAGCATTCTACCAGTGAGCTACACTCCTAGCCCTCAACCAGCTTTTGTAACAAAAAACAACCATAGACAACACATAAATAAATACATGTGACTGGTACCAACGAAGCTTAACACTCACAAACACTTAAGTCTGAAATTTCATATAATTTTCACATGTCACAAAATATTACTGCTCTTTTGATTTTGTTTCAGCCATTTAAAATTTAAAAACAAATTTTAGTTCAAAGGGGTACAAAAACAAGCAATGCATGAGGCTTGGCCTATGAGCTATAATTTGCCTACCCCTGAAAAATAAAAAAGCAGGCTTCAAAATTACATTTACAGAATGGTTTCAAATGAGAAAGGGAGAGAGAGAGAGAATGAATGCACTATGTTAAAAAAAAAAAAAAAGTTGACTATAATTCTACCAAAGTGTTTTATTTTTAAGCTGAGGTTAGGGTTGATGCTGAGTTTAGGGTTGATTTTACTCCATTTACTTTTTGGTTGTTTCAAATTTTATTGATGAACAAATTTTACTGTAACAATGGAAATAAAAAATAAATATGGTAGTGTTCACCTTAAGAGTACCTAAGCCAGGGCTGAGGCTGTAGCTCAGTGGTAGAGCATTTGCTTAGCATGTGTGAGGCACTGGGTTCAATCCTCAGCACCACATAGAATAAATAAAATAAAGGTTATTGTGTCTATCCACAAGTAAAAATATTAAAAAAAAAAAAAAAAAAAAAGAGTTACCTAAGCCAAAAATCGTGGAGAATGAGGAAAGGAGAATTAATTCTATGGTATTGCATTGCGATTGGAATTAGCCATCTAATCACTTTCTATATTTGTCACTGTATGTCATTTAATCTAATCACTCTTTATCAGTCTGTCTATCTATCTACCTACCTACCTACCCACCTAAGAATGAAAGTGTCTACTGAGAGGGCCTGAAAGCAGCAACACTTTAAAAGCAATGAGCACCCCTAGTATCCAGATCTTGGTTTCTAAATTAACTGCTTTCTTCTAAATAGAACCAGAGCTCCTTGGAGAAGTACTGATTCCAAGGCTGGGCAGGAAAAAATACAAGATGAACCTTGAGATACTGTGTATCAGGAAGGAAGGAAGGAAGTATTCAGAGAACAATAGGGACATGTGAAATGGACACAGAAGTCGGCTTGAATAGGCTTCCAAGGGCCAGACCTGTGACAATTTGAGCATTAAAATAAAAGGCAGCAATGGATTACAAGCCAATGAATAAAACAGGAAACCATGAGTCCACATGATTTAAAAAATCAATAAATAAATACAATTTTTAAAAAGTTTGATGAGGAACAAAATTTATGTACAAAATACTTTTTAATTGCCAAGGGCAAAAGTGCAATTTTACAGCCCAGAAGCCTTACTTTTTTTTTTTTTTTTTCTATACCAGGGAATGAACCCAGGGGCACTTGACCACTGCTTCACATCCCCAGCCCTTTTATTTTTATTAAGGTCCCTCTAAATTGCTTAGGGCCTTGCTAAATGGCTGAAGTTGAACTTGACTTGTGATCCTCCTGCTTCAGCTTCCAGAGTTGATAGGATTACAGGCGAGTGCCACCGCGCCCAGCTCAGACATCATTTTAATCAAGGATAAAAGCGGGCCATCAGTAATGAGATGAAAAGTGACAGGCTGAAATTGGGTGCCATTTGACACGATGCGTTGCGAAGACCACAGCATCATTTCTGGGATGGTTCTGCCCAAGGTGCGTAACCGAATCTACCCAAGGCCAACATGACCCAACGCAAGGAGACTCTGCAAACTCGCTGGCGCCCCGCGCGCCCCGACTGCAGCCCGAGCCCGGCCGCCGCCGCCCCTCCGAGTGTGCGGCGCCCGACGGCCCCAGACACGCCGGGCCGGGTCCCCAGCCGCTTCCGCCCGGAGGCTCCGCGCGCCTTCCCGCCCTTCCCCGGGCGGGGCCGAGTCCTCGTCCCGCAGCTCCTCCGGGGAGCGCCAGCCTGGCCGGAGGGCGGGCGGAAGACGCCAGTGGGCGCGGGCAGGGGCGTCGCGGAGCCAGCGCCGCCGGCGCCCGCTTGTGACCGTCCCCAGCCCTCCGAGCTGGCGCGCCACCGCCGCGCTGCGCCCCGGCTGCAAATGGCGCCCGCTGGCCTCTGTGCCTCCCGCAGCTCTAGGGCCGGAGACGCCTGCGGGCGGCGCATCAGGACAGCCACTAATATACCTGCCAGGCTCCTGGGGTCCTCCGGGAGTCCCAGCAACTGGAGCCAGACCATCCCGCTCCCCTGCTACCGGGGACCCCAGGGGCGCTCTGCCACTGAGCTGCCCCCACCGCGGCCCCTTATTTTATTGTGAGACAGGGTCTGGTTCGGGCATGCTGGCTTCGGATTGGCGATCCTTCTGCCTCAGATTCCCCTTTAGTTGGGATTACAGTCGTGCGCGCCACGGTGCCGGCAAGACTGTCCTCCCCCTTAATGTGGTGAAATATGTGTTCCCTAAAATTTATCATTTTGAAGTATTCACTACATTTATAGTCTTGCGCAACCACCAACACTATCTAGTTCCAGCACTTCACATCACCCCAAAGGGAAACTGTTAACCCACTGGCAGTCATTCTGTCGCAGGAGGGATCCAAGGAGGTCGCCTCTCTAGGAGGTCCCAGAGAGGGGATCTCAACTTGGGAGGATGGGATCGCAGGCATAGGATAATAATTTCAGCTCGAGTCAGATTTTTTCTTTTTTTCGCAGTGCTGGGGATTGAACCCAGGGTCTTGTGCTTGTAAGGCAAGCACTGTACCAAATGAGCTATATCCCCAGCCGCCTTGGGTTGGATACTGAGGCATAGATTTATTTAGAAAATTGAGTGGTATGCATTCACCAGAAGTAAGGAGTATGCCATGTCCAGGTTGAGAGATGTTTTGAAGTTCCCAGGATCTTCTTTGAAAGGGAGCTTGGAGAGGGGCCCGGCATATGAGGATGGCAATGGTCTGGTGATGACAAGATGGCTTGTGGTGGTCTGACAGTTCTCAGGCTCCTTAGGTTGATGTCTTCTCCTTGACATGAGCAACAGCTAACATTAGGAAAGTGCCTCTATAATAGGTTTCATATCTCCTTTGCTTAATCTATCAAAAAATACATGCATTGGAGGGCTGATTAACAGTGTACAGAGAAATTAACATAAGCAAATGAATTTTTAGTAATATTGAGATTATGAGTGAAGATTTACAGACTTCCCAGAAATTTGGGGGAGACAGACCTGGGAGAGGGAACTGTGTAGGGGATGGAAGAGATGAGAACTTTAGCACAAGGTTTTCATCTTCAAGTTAGTCTCCTTTTCCTTCCTTTTGTCTCCTTCCTACCTATCTCTTTTCATGTTTCTTCCATGTTATCTCAATTCTGCATTCTCCCCTTCCCCAGGTCCTGGAGGTCACCACTCTGCTTTTTGTTTCTATGAACTTGCCTATTTTGGATATTTCATATAAATGGAAATAAACAAAATATCACCCTTTGAAAGCAGCTTCATTCACATGAAACTTGTTCATCCCTGATGAGCTGCTGTATCAGAATTTTATTCTTTTAATGGATGAATAATATTCCACTGTGTGCATATACCACATGGTTTTATCCTGTTTGTCAGTTGATGGACATTGGGTGGTTTCACCTTTTGGCTCTTGTGAATAAAACCACTATGGATTGTTTGCATTCAAGTTTTTGTTTGAACACCTGTTTACAATTTCAGTTCTTCTGGGTTTACCACTCAGCAGACTTTTGCCCCTCTTCTAATAGAAACCCCTATAGCTAACTACAGGTTTCCCCCATTAAGTATGGGACTCCTGCAGGTATACTGTTACCGTGCCCTGGTCTTCTACAGTCTGGTGGCCTTGATGTATTTTTACCCTTCCCTGATCTTGCTTATCTTTGAGGACAAGATGCCTGAAGGACAGAAGTTCCTGTTCAGGCAGAGAAACTGGAACTAGTGTATCTAAGATGGCTGCCAGGGTGACCTCCAGACAACCTCTAACTTCATTAAAATAAAAGACATGAATATTCTTCCTGTTTATTAGCCTATCCCTCCGCCTCATTTCTTTTTTTTTTGGAACCGGGGATTGAACCCAGGGGCACTCCACCACTGAGCCACATCCCCAGCCCTATTTTGTATTTTATTTAGAGACAGGGTCTCACTGAGTTGCTTAGGGCCTCGCTAAGTTGCTGAGGCTGGCTTTGAACTCACGATCCGCCTGACTCAGCCTCCCAAGTCGCTTGGATTGCAGGCGTGCGCCACCACAACCAGCTCCCTCTGCCTCATTTCTTTTTCCCTGTGTCTATAACCTCCTGACTCCCAATGGGAGAGACATTGATCTGTGAGTTCACCTCCCATTTCTCCTATTCCTGGCCAAGAAAATTCTCCTTCCCTGCTCAGTTGGTGCTTGTCTTACTATTGGTGCCACGATTTCTAGAGGGAAAAAGAACTCAGTCTTTGAGCTCTAAAATCAGTATCACCTGTGTCCCCCAAAATAACCTGCTTGCCATGATTTTCTTGATCTAGGAGCCATAGAGGTCAACATTCTGGTTTCCTGCAGGGCCTCTGCTCAGCGGACATATCCACCATACTTCTCTACTTAGCCCCAATTTCCAAGAATCCTCCTATCCCCATTTAGAGCCCCTAGTTGCCCAACCCAAGTGTGCTGTGTCATCTGAGAGAGCCCTTTCTCTTTTAGGCAGAAATTGAGTTGTTCCCCTCTGGAAGATTTTAACTGAAGGACAGGAGAGTGGTCAGGTCAGGGCTGGGCAGTAATTTGGAGCTGGTGAATGGTCAGAAGCAAGCTGATCTAAGAGCTGCATAAAAAGCAGACAAGGAAATTGGACAAGGAACATGACCTACCAGGAGCAGCCTCAGTTCTTCCTTTCTAATTTCAGGTGATCTGCTGATTTCCTCTCTCAGAATATTCATCAAGTTATACATTTTAACAACTTTTCTTAAAACCGCTCTCAAACTTTAGTTTGCCTTAGAATCCCCCGAGATGACACTGATGCTGTTGATTGAGACCACACTTGGAGATCCGTTGCCTTCAGCTGGCTTTGAGTGTCTGTTTCTGACAGCTGAAAGTGCTCCGGCCAAGACAGGTGCTCTGGGAGTCCCTCAGGATGTCTGCTGCTGAGTTGGAGGTGTCTGGGAAAGCTGAGAGCCTAGGTGCCTCCAGGATTAGAGCCCATCCAGTTCACTTAACCTCTCTGCCACTGCCTGTGAGCCACAGGAGCACGGAGAAGGCACAGAGAACATGTAGTGTTGCGAAGCGTGGTGAGTGCCCCTAGCCTCCTACCTGGCACCAGGTGTTCAAAGCAGTGCCGTTTGAACTCTAGCATCTCATCAACATACGTCACGCTCTTTCAATCTTCACCTGCAGCTCTCACACTGAAGGCTCGGGTACACTTCCTTGGAACAAAATCCAAGTGACCATGTTTGTCCTGGCCAGATATTCCCAGCAACTCCCCCCTCAAACTCCACATAGATCAGCTGTGCCCCTCCACTGACCCTCATACATACATACCAGACATGCTTAAATCCTAGTGAAGCTCACAGATTGATCCAGAGCAGAAAACTCCTTTACCTGCACAGTCCCTGGAGGAGTCACAGATCCCCTGTCCTTACCAACATTCTGGATCACAGGTGGGCAAACTCTTTTAAGTAACATTTTAGTAAACATTTCAGGCTTTGTCTATGATAGATATCTGTCACAGTCACAGAACTTTCTCCTTGCAGTGCAAAAGCTGGTATATATAACAGAGAAAGGAACAGATGTGCCTGTTTTCCAATAAAACTTTATTTACGAAAACCAGGCATTAAGTACAGTTTGGTCTAACCCCTGTTCCAGCTAGTAACTTTTTTTTTTCTATTACTAAATGAAGCTAATGAGTCTTTAAACAGATGGAAAGTGTATTTAGTGTTAGCAGTTTTATATTGTTATGGGGAATCTTTTTTAAAAAAAAATACAGGCTATAAATATTTTTCTCAAGAGTAGGCAGTAAGCCCAGCTAATCTGAAATAAACTCAGTCTCAACATTTAAAAAAATGTAAAATTATATCAATTACATTGCTGAAACGGAACCAACTTCCTGTCTTCAAAAGAGAAATATTTGAAACTGTTGTTTAAGCAGAAATAATTTTTAAAACAAAAATATGCACGTTTTAAAGATTCCTATTAAAAATGGAATGCAAAGACAACAGAAATAATTCAAATTTAGATTATATAGATTACATACACTAACTTATTACTTTATTCTTTCTTGGCTTTAGTTCTTTTTAAAAAAATTTTTTTAGATGTTGTTAGACCTTTATTTTATTCATTTATTTATATGTGGTGCTGGGAATGGAACCCAGTGCCTCACATATGCTAGGTAAGCACTCTACCACTGAGCCACAATGCCAGCCCCGGTTTTAGTTCTTTATATATAAAAAAGTAAAAACAGCAAAAATCCACAACCTGGACAGCACTGGACTCTATAAAATAGACCTGTTACATGACCACTTGAACATGAAGACCAATTCACTTCTAAAAACTACAATATTTTCCACTTCTTAAAAAAAAAGTATAAGTAGCTATTGTTTTAGTGTTCAAGATTATTACCAATAATCTTGACTTTTCTTTTTTTTAATAACAGTTATGACAGGTGCCTTTGTAAGGTGAACTGACTCACTTGGAAACTTGGCAGATCAGCTCCATCTGTTTTTCTTCTAAGAGTTGTTGGAAACTGACTGAGAACTCAGAACAGAATGGTCACACCTACTGTGACTCTTGTGTTATCTGTCTTACCTTTCTTATGTTGTGTCACACATTACCTATTCAACAAGCAGGGGTCAGTCTTCCTGTACAGAATCTAAGATGTGCTGATTGGGCTATTCTGCCCAGAAACTGTGTCGAACAAAGAAAGAACTGGCCCTAACACCATGGAACAGAGGTGGGAGGTGATATTTGATGGAAACTTCTTCTGTTTAGAGCTCTATTTAATAGTTCTCTTTATTTTGTGGGGTTTTTTCCCCCTTCACTAAAATCTTGTCCATAAAATTTCTTTAGGGTTTCATGTAATTACCCTGAGAAAAAGTTAAATTAGGAATTATTAACTCATTCATGTGAAAAGATCAAACCTTAATTCCCTATTTTCAATCATTTTGCAGAAACTGTTATATCTGTTTTGATCTTAGCCATCCCCAAATCTGCAGTTATCTAACTCAGGTCAGTTTCAAATTCTAGAAGTTCAGAAAATACATTTGGTTTTGAGGGCAACGTGAGTAATAAAGGAACAAAAAACTTTTTCTTGAATCTGACTGAGTCTGTTCCATTCTGAACTTGTCTCAATCTGGCCTTATACAAATCAAGATGAAAATTTAGCTCAAGACTATTTCCCGTTTATCCCCAGTTTGACTTAACCAAATTAGAAATGATTTGCATCATTGATGACCTTAAATTAATTTTAATCTCAAACTTGATAGTTCATTGATAGCCAGCAATTCTATTTCTAGGTATTTTTAGATTGTTAAGTGGCTAATCTGTTTTACTGCTAACTGTTGTATATTATTGCAGATGTTTAATGAAAACTAGTTTTTGCAGATTTATTAAAATCCACCAAGTCAAGATATACCTAAAATACATTGTCACTGTATACCATAAATAGTATATGGGCTGCTGAACTAAAGATATGTGGTTCTCTGTTTCAAATAAGATTGTCCCTTGCCAAATTCCCAGAATCATGCACAAATTATATTTCAAAAATCAGTTGTAACCACAGCCCGTAATCCCAGCCTCTCAGGAGGCTGAGGCAGAAAGATTGCAAGTTCAGGGTCAGCCTTAGCAATGTAGTGAGGCCTAAGCAATTTATCAAGACCCTGTCTCAAAATAAAAGCAAAAAAGACTGGAGATGTAATTCTTTAGTAAAGCACCCCTGGTTCAATCTCCAGTACCAAAGTAAAATAAAATATAAAGATATTGGGAAAAGTAATTTCAAGAAAATGCTGAATAGTTTTTACTTTTGAAAGTTTTTACAAATAAAAGAAATACACTAAAATCAAATAAATTATATATATTTAAAAACGACAATGAAAATTCCAATTTGCATTATTTGTATGTTCAATGCTGGTTATGGTTATGTTGTTGTAGATATGCATGGGTATTACAGAACAAAAAGATTAGATTAACTATCCTGTGTTCCACCTGTGACTCCTTCCCTCCCTGTCTAAGCATCACAAGAATGCAGGCCCTGATCACACAAGGCATATTTGATCATATCAGGCCCAAACAGCATTCTGGTCTAATAGGTAACCAAAGAAACAAATGCTATCTGTGGATGTTCTCTCCTGTCTGCCCAGACATGCCTGTTATTAGTGTAGGCCTGTCAGGACCTGGTTTCTGATCTTAACCAGCTATGTGGGGACTAGAAACTAGTCATTTCATCTCGAGGGTAAAATGGAGTTGCACAAGATCATCTCTAGGGTCCCTTCCAGCTGTCAGTTCTTGTGACTTAATGGTCCTGTCCTGTCCTCCATCTATCTGAAGTCTGCAGTATCTGCTAGTTCAGTCAACCAAGACCCAATCCAAGGGCTGAAGGGCTGGGGATATAGCTCAGTTGGTAGAGAGCCTTCCTCGAAAGCACAAGGCCCTGGATTCAACCCCCAGCACTGCATTAAAAAAAAAAAAAAAAAAAAAAAAAAAAACCAATCCACCAGGCTCTCCCCCCATAGCAGTAATGCTTTTATTACACTCGATCAATATACGGGAAAGTTATTTGTTGTTTTAATTTTATTTTTAATTGACAAATAATATATACACACACTATATATAGCTGTTTTTTTAAAATAAGAAATAGCATCTGGTGCATATTTTCTAAAGACTAGAGATATTCTGAAATGTGTATACTATTTTTATATGTCTGAATATGTTCATTTGAACACTGTTAATGTCCAAAGCCACCATGTTTGGAAAAGGCAGAATGTTTCAGAAACTGTTTAAACTGCTTATAAATAGAAGTTTACAGAATGGGAAGATCACAACAGCAGCACCTTAGACAAGAAAGCCTTCTCTGAGGCTGAGATGGGGCTAGGAGGCCCAGGTGTCATGTTCCACACTGTGCTGTAATTGCTTACTTGCTGGTCTCCCTGATTACACACTGCAAACTCCTTCCAGGCAGGGGTTGTGTGGGTTCATTGAAGACACCATAGTGAGTGGCCCATGGTGAGGACTCTGTAAATAATTGTGGATAACGGTTGAATAAATAACCAGCTGTCCTCACTTATTGATGTGCCAGGAGCAACCGAAGGGGCCAAGAGCAGCCACACATGACTCAGCAGTGAGGGGGACTGTGACCCAGAGCCTAGTGTTTTCTGGTTCCTGGCGGAGTATGGATTCCCCTAGAAGTATGATTAGTGTGACCCTCATATGTCTCCACAGTATGACATACTATACCTGCCAACTATGAATAGCACTGGGGGATATATGACATTTTCATGGGGCCATTTTGACTGTTTAGCCAACTCTTCCACCTACTTCAGTAAAATTTATAAACAGTATATTAATCATAAGCAGCTAAGCACAAAGAATGAATATTATTCAAGTGAGGAAAAATGAGTTGGTGTTGGCTACATTCTCACAGGAAACTCCTCTGGCTCTGTTTTATAAGAATTAGGTAGAATATCTTCATGCAGTTGCTTCATATACCGTTAGGTAAGGATTAACAAAATCTATTCCCCTTTTGCTGAGATTTTTGACCTTTGGTTAAATTTTCTAACTCTATTCTCCTGGCAATGTAATAGAGTCATCTGTCAACTATGTTTCCAGGCAACATTACATATGGGAGAATGACCCCTACGTGGTAAATTGCATCTAGGCTGGGAGAACTAGAAATGCCTGAGTAGAAGCCACAGCTTTGGGCTTCCCCAACTAGTGACTCTTGGAACAGGCATGGAGACCCTGGAGGCTATGTCTAAGACATATATGTTGTTCTGAGATATTTGATCCCATGGGACAAGAAGCTTCTAAGCCAGGGCAGCCTCCATACTGAGACCTGATCTGTCTCCTTGCACCTGAGCCATGCCACATGGACAGTTGCAGGGACTCCCACGGAAGAACATCTGTTCTACCCTGCTGCCAAGCTGTGCTTCCCATTCCATAGCCTTCTAAGTGACACTGATGCCAAGAGTGGCAGCTGAGTCTGAATGTTTCTAAACATCCAGTTGAGCCTAAGAAGACCCCTGGAAGGCACTGTAGTATCATTTGCTTGGCTTTCTGGTATGGTAGATGTTCCACAGGAGCTATGGAGTGAGAGTAAAAGATGTGCAACGGTCTGGTATTTTTTTCTGCTTCCAAAGAAAATCCTGACCATACTCGTCACAGACTGTACAACATAATTCATATTCATTATATGTCACCAAGACATGTACCTCAAATGGATACTTCCCCTAAAAATCCCCAAGCTTGTCACTTCTAAACCTTCTTCCTCAAAGCGCACAATTCCTACCATAACTTCCACTGACTTTTAATATATTACTGACTAGTCCAAAAATTAATGATGGATATAAAAAATACCTCCCTAAAACCACAATTGTTAATGAAGAATTGGCAGTAGCAAAATTATATCCCTGGAGGGTCCAAACAGATGTCCTCCTTCAGTTGCAAAGATTCTATGTCATCCAATCAGGATGTGAGTTACTGTCACCTTTTAAATGAGGACCTTTTAGAAATCAACCAAACTACTCCTATGCACCCCCCTCCAAAAAAACAAAACAAAAAACAAATGTTTCATCTATCTCTACTGATGCATTTTTGGAAGAAAACAATTCAAATTTCTAGCACTACAATGAAAGATTTGAGAAACATCTCAAAGGCAGAGAGAGAGACCTATGAAGAAGCAAAAACCAAAATAATATTGTTCATCGTAAGCAACCAAACAAAGGGCCCCTTTTTGGGTTAGAAGATCATGTGATCTCATGAAAGCACAAGGCAAGCCACAGAAATCAAGAACAACAGGAAGCACAGCAGCAATGCTCAAAACAGTGCGATAGGGACTTCTCACCCACCCAACCCTTTGCCCCTCCCTACCCCTTATGCTAGACTTTACAGAGATAATTCTACTCTCAATGCACAAGGGACACACAAGAAAACCCAGAGGTGCCAATGAAAGTATGAATCGTGGACCAAAAGCCACTGCAGCCTTGCCACTGCTCTCAGAATCAGCGCACACAGCCCCACCTATTTGCCTTCCTCATAGTGGGGTTCGTTGCAACACCAATGAACAACAAAAAACCCATCACAGCACCCTGAACCACAAGAACACTCAATTCCACAACATTTTGCAGATTGTTAGGTCAGCAGTTTCCTTAAAGAATCTGCAGAGACTAGTAGCCACCAAAGTATTTACATCCTTTTACTGAATGATCAGAACCCATGATGTACAGTGCCAAGTCTTAATTATTTTAGTTACAGGTCTTATTTACACTCTTCCCCTACACTTGGCAAGGGGGTCCCCGTTCCCCAAGAGAAACAACTTCCTAAGAATGCCATTTTTTAATTCCATTACAAGAATCCTGTTCTCATCCATGCAATGTACCTATTGTGAGACAAAAATATCCCTTTGCGAACTTGAACTGAATGTGCCAGGAAGATGCCAAAATATAAAAGCTATTACTAATGGTCTTTGTTGGGCCCCACTATGAATTTACTTATTATAAAAATATCACCATGGACAGAGCACTGGCCTAGTATGTGTGAGGCACTGGGTTCCATCCCCAGTCCTGCAAAAAGGAAAAAAAATCACCAACTTCCATGAATGAAACTTCAAATTCATTATGATCATAAATACTGACCATCAAATACGATATAAATTTAAATGACAACCAGTGTATGATCTGATGGTCCAAAGGAAGTATCTCCTTTAAAAGTGACAAAATTTAGCAATCCAGTTATGACCAGTGACTGGTCATATCATGAACCATACATGAACTCCAGTCGACCAGGAATGGCACAACCTGAGAAATCATGGAAGAAAGAGAATAATTTTGATATTAAGCTTCACATTCTGTTTTCCTCCCAATGATTCTGCTGCTTTAAAATTTAACAGAAATGATCAGAGACAATGGTTTTGGGTATAGGAATCAGAGTCAGAATTTCTAAGTTTCTGCATCATAAATCTAAATCAAGCTGTGAACCATCTGGCCTCAGCAACAGAACACAAAATTAAGTTCACACATTAAAGGTCATTTAAAAAAATCTTCCCATTTCTTATAGCAGGATGTTATGGTTTGGATCTGAAATGTCCCCCAAAGGCTCATGTGTGAAGGCTTGGTCCCCAAGGCAAAGTGTTCAGAGGTGGGACCTTTGGAAGGTAATTGGATTACAAGGGTTCTAACTACCTAAATGGGTTAATTCATTGATGGATTCATAATTTAATGGGCTGTTGGGAAGTGGTAAAGAACTAGGAAGTGGGGCCTACCTAGAGGAAGCAGGTCCTGGCAGGAGGTTGGCATGCCCTTAAAGGCTATGTTTTTGTCCTCTGTACCTTCCTCTTCTCTCTCTTTGCTTCCTGGCTCCCACGAGGTGAATAGCTTTGCTCTACGACACTCTCCCACCATGATGTTCTGCCTCAACCCAGACCCAGAAACAACAGAGCCAAGTGACTATGAACTAAAATCTCTAAAATGTGAGCCAAGATAAACCTTTCCTCCTTTTACATTTTCCTCAGGTATTAAATCACAGTAACAGCAAGTTGACCAACACACACAGTTTCCCAACCTTGGCACTACTGACATCTTGAACTAGATGATTCTTTGTTGTGAGGCCACTGACCTACACATTGTAGGATGTTCAGTAGCGCTCCTGGTCTTTACCTACTAGATGCCAGCAGCACCCTGCCCCATGGCATAACAAATGAAAACAACTCCAGACATTGCCAAATGTCCTCTGTGGGGAAAAATCACCCCCAATTGAAAATCAATGTCTTACAATGAAATTTTACCCAATGATATGAATAGGTTACAAGATCACTGAATCATGGCTCTCCCAGAAAAGGCCGACAAAAGTTGAACTGTGAGGTAGAAAAGTAGTATTAAAACATCAGAAATAAACTGGATGTGATAGTACACACCTGTAATCCCAGTTGTTTGGGAGGCTAAGGCTGGAGGATCCTGAGTTCAAGGCCAGCCAAAACAATTCTACATATCCATCTAAGTTTTCTTTTGCTAAGATCCTTTTTTTTAAATTACAGCTAATATTTTTATTTCAGGTAAGAAGTGTTTCTGGTCCCAAATAATTCTCAATGTGTAGCTCTTGATCTAGCCATTTTTCCAACATTTGTGGTGAAAGACCAGTTTTTAAATTTCCAATCTTCTGCAGACCAATACATGGTCCTCCTGTATGGCCTGGTATCCAGTCTTTGTATAGTATGATCACAGATGGCCATGCCTGAGCTGGCCCATACCCTGTTCAAGAATAGACCTATGACCATGTGTATGGATGTCACAGCAACATCAAAGTGTCATAAAAGTTTCTAGCCAGGCTTGGTTGTGCATGCTTATAATCCCAGTGACTTGGGAGGCTGAGGCAGGAGGATTGTGAGTTTAAAGCCAGCCTCAGCAATTTAGCCAGGCCCTAAGCAACTTAGCAAGACCCTGTCTCAAAATAAAATATAAAAAGGGTTGGGGATGTCGCTCAGTGATAAAGCACCCTGAGTACAATCCCTGGTACCTAAAAAAAATAATAAAAAAATTTTAAAAAAAATTCTATGTGCTTACTCTTAACTCCTGACTCTTAATTCCTGACAAGTAGAGTGCTTGTTTAGCATGCAAGAGGCCCTGGTTTCAATGCCCAGTATCACAAACATACAAACAAACAACAAGAAAAATAAACCTCTTGAACCCTTCAAGAACCAGACCAACACCTACAAGCCAATTTATAATGCTCTTGATTTTTTGTTTTTGTTCAAAAGGCAGGAAAAAAAAGTGATTTTATCACCTTTTGAAACACACTTTATGAAAATTAAAGGAAGACAAAGGGATTTCTTTTAAAATCCATTCTGGATACTTTAACATAAGACAAAATTTGAAAGAGTCTTCACCTACATCCTTCGTCCCTAGTAGCTCCTGAAGAGTACGCTCTTTAACCTTTAAAGATGCTCAGCCTCTTTTGTTAGAATGATTGTACAGCTGCAGAGTGGGCAAAAAGCAGATTGGTTTGGAAACCTGTTTAATTAAGTTTCTCTTTCCTTTGAGAGGGTCTTTTAAAAGGTAAATCACAGCCAGGTGTGGTGGCGCATGCCTGTAATCCCAGCACTTGGGAGGCTGAGGCAGGAGGATCACGAGTTCAAAGCCAGCCTCAGCAACTTAGCAAGGCCCTAAGCAACTCAGTGAGACCCTGTCTCTAAATAAAATACAAAATAGGGCTGGGGATGTGGCTCAGTGGTGGAGTGCCCCTGGGTTCAGTCCCCAGTACCAAAAAAATAAAATAAAATAAAATAAAATGTAAATCATTCAGAAATAGAACTTGTTTAGATGGGCTTATACTTTCCTTCCAATTAAAGTTCTGGGCATAAACTAAGTAAAAGAATGTCATAGGTGGCTATATTTCTGTATTACACAGTGATGTCCCTTGGAAATGGCTGGAACAAGTAGGGCAGCATTTTGAGTTTTGCCCAAGTATCTTGTTTTCTGATCTCAGAACAGGTTATTTGTGTGTGGAGAATCACTGAATACCAAACCAGACAGGGAAACCACCCAGCCCTGGCTCACAGCTCTCAGGAGTTATAAAATATAATATTATAAAATACAATCCAACTGGGCAAGTGGGATGCCCTAATGAATCTTTCAGTTCATTTCCAGGCTTGTCTGCACATAAATACTTCCAGTCTTTAAGACTGTAGTTTTGGAATATCTTTTATGATTATGCAGTTAGCCTGTTTTATATCAAAGAAACTTTCACTTTAATACATTGCCAGAAAATTAAAATGTGGAATTCATGAGGACAGGCTTGACAAAGGGAAGACTGATCCCCAAACTTAATGTATTCTTGCCCACCTTTGCAGAGAAAAAGGATGCTAAAAAAGGGATGCCCGGCTGGGGATATGGCTCAGTTGGTAGAGTGCCTGCCTCACAAGCACAAGGTCCTGGGTTCAATCCCCAGCACTGCAAAAAAAAAAAAAAAAAAAAAAAAAAAAAGGATGCAGAAGACTGGGACAATGTGAGAACAAGCATTTGGACTCTCTTATCTTCCTACTAACCAAAGGTTGGATGCCCAGCAGGAAAAACAGGAAACCTCTGGACCAACCTCAGTTCACTCAGAATTAAGGAAATGGCCAGAAAAGCCCTCAGAAACTGAGGGTCCCACACTAAAAAAAAAATGATCAGTCTTTGAAGTCACAAAATTCAGCCTCTACTATAGTAGCCTAACAAAAATGCAACTATAGCAACAATGAAAAAAAAAAGTTCCTCCCAGGGTTGCACAAAATTGAACAAACGGTGGCTTTCACCGCAGAAGCAGAAGGAGCAAGAACACATTCCAAGATGTCTTCCCCTCCCATTTATCGCTACGTCAGGGTCTCCCGGTCTGCCACATTGAGCCGAATCTGGGGTTTGTCATCAGAATCCTCTCCGGTGGGGTCATTCTCCTCGCCGGACTCCACGTAAATTGGCCAGTCATTGTCTGTGTCACTCTTCTCTTGGCTTTCAGATGACGCCTCCACCAGGCTGAGGTTGATGGGCATCAAGTCGTCATCGTCATCGTGAGTGTCTGTAACACACGTGCAGCTGTCACACAGCCCAAAGCGCCGCAGCCCCTGAGAGAGGTGGCTCGTGAAGGTTCTTCTGCAGCCCTTGCAGATGATTGGGCGGTTGGATCTGTGTACCTAAGATCACGAAAAGACGGCAAATATCACAGAAAAGGGGTTGAGCCACGGTCCACATGGTCTGACCCCACCTGAGCCTCCGGCCTCATTTCGTGTCCTCTCCCCCTTGCTTTCTCTGCATAGTCTCAGTCTCACTGAGGTCCTTTCCACCCCAGGACCACTGGATGTTTGTGAAGTGTTTCCCGCTTCCCATCACCAGCCCCTCAACCCTCTCTAATGCCTTCCAAGGAAGTTGTCCCTGATGCTCTGGGTCAGCTTAGGTTCCCCAAATATACATTCTCACCTATACTTCTTCCTTTGTTATTTGTCTCACAAATCATTGGTAAAATTCACTAGACTATAGACTCCAAGGGAGAGGACAGAAGCTATCTCATTCATTACTGGATTCCCTAGTCCTTGGCACAGAAAGGGCATTCAATGAACTGATTAGGATTTTAGACTTTTTTTTTTGTACTGGGGATTGAACCCAGGGACTTGAACATGCTAGGCAAGCACTCCACCACTGAGCCGCATCCCCAGCCCTTTTTTGTATTTTATTTAGAGACAGGGTCTCACTGAGTTGCTTAGGGCCTCACTAAGTTGCTGAGGCTGGCTTTGAACTTGCAATCCTCCTGCCTCAGCCTCCCAAGTGCTGGGATTACAAGCATTCGCCAATGCGCCTGGCTATTTATCTTTTAAAAATTTAAGATAGGGTCTTGCTGAGTTGCTCAGGGTGGTATTGAATTTGCCATCCTTCTGCCTCAGCTTCCCAAGTAGCTGGGATTACAGGCATGTGCCACTGTGGCTAGACAGTTTTTTCAATGTACCTTGGACTGTTCCATTATTAAGGAGGCAGATGCTAGAGTAGACAGTGTATTCTCCAGAGGTGCCAGCGGATGCTTCACCTTTGACTCTCTCATTGATAAATGCATTGCTTCCTTAAGAGAAGAGCTTTACATACTAGAAGACAACCTGATCTCCTACCCCACACCTCATCCCTCAGCCCCTCTGAATAAGGAAATATCTTTCTAATGTGTGCACTCTACAGGGACTCCAGGGTACAGTGGCTCTGAGAACCCATCAGTCTCTCTTTTAGAAACTTCTGGATACAGGATACACACAAGAGAGAGGCACAAGAGAGGTTGATAAGGGACAACCAAGAATAATAGCATCCTAGTGGGTGTGAGGTGGCATCTCATGGTGACTTTGATTTACATTTACCCTATGAATATTAAAGGTGAGCATCCTTACAGGGGCTTATTGGCCATTTGCATATCTTTTTTCCTACTCAAATTCTTTGACCATGTTTAACTAAATTATGCCTTTTTATTGTTTCATTGTAAGAGTTCTTTACATTTTTCTAACCCTTATCAGACATGTGCCTTGCAAAGATTTTATCTCATTCTGTGGGTTTTCACATTCTTTTTCTTTTCTTTCTTTCTTTCTTTTTTTGTCAGTGCTGGGGGTGAAACGCAGGGCTTCATATATGCTAGGCATGTGCTCTAACACTGAGCTACACCCCCAGTCCTACATTCTTGATAGCATCCTTTGAAATCCAAATTGTTTCTACATTGGCGGTTTTTTTTTTTAAATTAATTAATTTGTTTTTCTCAGTGCTGGGAATTGAACCCAGGGCCTTGTGCATGCTAGACAAGCACTCTACCACAGGGCTATATTCCCTGGCCCTATGTTGGCTTTTCCAAAGATTAATGGCCTTGCTTAAAGATGACCATAAATACAAAGTCATTCTAAATGGCTGGAATGCTCTGTGGCTGGTGGGAATCACCAGCTTACATGAAAACAGAGTCCTAGAGGCAGCTAGATAGAAGCGAGGTCCCTCAGGGCTGATGCCCTCTTTGCTGCCGATAGGGAGCCTTATGAATGCCAACATACCCCTCCCCACCCCAGGGGAAACTGAGGATGCAGCTTATCTCTGGCATCACACCAGCGGGAAGACCCAGGCTTCCCTGTCCAAGCCCTGTTGTTCTCTGCCTTATGACAGCCATTCCTGAGCAGGAGCTAAACTTCCTTGACTCTCCCTCTAGAAAACTCGTCTGTTTGGCAAGGCCCTAATGGGGATGTGGGAGTGACAAAGTGACCCTGTGTTCAATTCCGAATACTAGAAAAAAAAAAAAAAAAAAAGAAAAGAAAAGAAAAGAAAAGAAAGAAAGAACGAAAGGAGAAAAGAAAACTAGAAAACTAATCTTTACCATCTACGTTTCAGCTTTCTTTAATTCAGTAGGAGAAATATGTTCAAAATTCTCGCCGGGTGTGGTGGTGCACCCCTGTAACCCCAGCACTCGGGAGGCTGAGGCAGCAGGATAGAGGGTTCAAAGCCAGCCTCAGCAATTTAGCGAGGCCCTAAGCAACTCAGTGAGACCCTGTCTCTAAATAAAATACAAAATAGGGCTGGGGATGTGGCTCAGTGGCCGAGTGCCCCTGAGTTCAATCCCCAGTACCAAAAAAAAAAAAAAAAAAAAAAAAAAATCTCTGAAAATACCCCAGAGGACAGAAGTGAAAGACAAGCAGCTGAACCCTCACGTTATGTAATATCAGGACCTGTCCCTTCGGGGAGAGCAGGGCAGACAGGACACTTACGCTCAGGGCGTGGCTCCGCAGGTGCTCCTGCCGGGTGAACCTCTTGCCGCAGGTCTCGCAGGGGTAGGGCCGCTCGCCCGTGTGCGAGCGGATGTGCCGCTTGAGGATGCCCTTCTGTTTGGCAGTGTAAGGGCAGAAAGGACACTTGTGCAGCTTGATGGGCACCACCAACACATCACCTGCAGAAGCCAATGGACTGATTTAGCTGTACCATAAGCCGTCACCACCCTGGCCACCCTCTGATGGGCGGGATCCTGAGCTGGGGGATTCCACCAGCCCAGAGGGAGAGGGAAGGTATCAAAACACTGGTCTACCTCCAACTCTGGCTCCCAGTCAACCAGACGGTAAAGTGGGCTTCTGACATTAGGTTGCAGGAACCGCCAGAGACACAGCTCTCACACCGCTCAGTGACTCACAGTCAGAAATACAGCCTAGGACACATGCCTTCATGTAGAGAGCTGGAGACGCTTCCTGAAACACACTCCTCTGGTACTGTCTATCCTGTTTGATTTCATTTTGAGATGGTGAGAAGTGAGACCTCCTTAGGGACTGAATTGTATCCCCCAACAAATGCATACTTTAAAGGCTTAACCCCTAGGCTGACTATATTTGGAGATACGCCTTTAAGGAGGTAATTAATGTTAATAGAGCTCATAAGGGTGGTGCTTAAATGATAGAACTGGAGGCTCCATAAGAGAAGACACCAGAAATAACTCATCTCTCAGTCTCTCTCCCCCGTATCCCAGTATCCCCTCCCTACCCTGCACACACAAGGTCCTGTGAAGACAGGTGGGAAGCCACCACCTGCAAACCAGGAGGAGAGGCCTCACCAGAAATCAGTCTTGCCTGACCTCCACCTTGGAGGTCTCTGCCCACTCCCTTAAACCCTAAGATCTCTTTTTTTGGGAACCAGGGATTGAACTCAGGGGCACTCGGCCACTGAACCACATCCCCAGTCCTGTTTTGTATTTTATTTAAAGACAGGGTCTTGCCTCAGTGTCTTGCCTGTGCTGAAGCTGGCTTTGAACCCGCGATCCTCCTGCCTTAGCCTCCTGACCTGCTGGGACTACTGGTGTGCGCCACCACACCCAGCAAACCCTAAGATCTTTTAAAGCTGTTATCATCAGATGATCCCACTACTGCCCCTGCCTATTGGGTCACCCTG
This sequence comes from Glaucomys volans, assembly GCA_020662805.1. NCBI lineage: Eukaryota > Metazoa > Chordata > Mammalia > Rodentia > Sciuridae > Glaucomys > Glaucomys volans. The sequence continues at coordinate 51,954 of JAJEJO010048426.1, read as the reverse complement.
GCTTTAGGCCATCCTGTTCCTTAGAAATGCCATCATATGGCCTTCAGCAAATCTTGGCATAATTCTTGGTGTGAATACTGAAAACCACCCTTATAATACCCTGGACTTTCTGTCCCTTGACGTCCTCTCCTCTTCTCCAAACCTATGTTCTCTACCCACTTCAGCGCCCTGATCCTAGACAACCAACAGATCACAGGATGCAAATCCACCTGCATATTAGAATTACCTGGAAAACTTAATTGATGTCCAGTCCCCACAAACCTAGGGTTCACTCATGCTAGGCAAGTGCTCTATTATTATTATTATTATTTTGGTACTGGGGATTGAACCCAGGGGCATTCCACCACTGAGCCACATCCCCAGCCCTATTTTGTAATTTATTTAGAGATAGGGTCTCACTGAGTTGCTTAGGGCCTCGCTAAGTCGCTGAGGCTGACTTTGAACTCGTGATCCTCTTGCCTCAGCCTCCCAAGTGCTGGGATTACAGGTGTGTGCCACTGTGCCCAGCAAGTGCTCTATTATTGAGCTACACAGCCCAGCATCTTTTTCTTTGGTGGGGGGTAACTGGGAATTGAATCCAGGAGTGCTTAACAACTGAACTACATCCCTAACTCTTTTTATTTTTTATTTTGAGAGGGGGCCTCACTAAGTTGCTGAGGCTGGCCTCAAACTTGCAATCCTCCTGCCTCAGCCTCCCAAGTCACTGGGATCACAGGCATGTACCTGGCTACCATCATATTTTTAAAGTGCTCCTCCAATTTAATGCACAGTCAGTAATGAGAATCATGACCCCAGTATTCTCTGCGGAGTCCACACCTGAAACAAAGCAACTTAACACCAACAGAGAAAAATATACAACTGTGTGTTCTAATCTCATTTTTTGTTGTTGGTTTGTTTATTTTGTGGTACCGGGGATTGAATCCAGAGCCTATTGCAAGCAAGTGCATCACCACCAAGCTACATCCTCAGCCTCTTTTTAATTTTTTTTGGTTTTGTTTTTGTTTTCTGTGGTGCTGAGAATTGTCCCAGGGCCTTAGTGCATGAGAGGCAAGCACTCTACCAACTGAGCTACATCCTCAGCCCTTAAGTTTTATTTTGAGATAGGGTCTTGCTAAATTGCAGAGGCTGGCCTCAAACTTGCATCCTCCTGCTTCAGCCTCGCAAGTAGCTGGGATTGAAGGCCTGGGCCAACCCGACTACTTCTGATCTTTTTTTTTCTTTTTCTTTTCTTTTTTTTTTTTTTTGTGGTGCTGGGGATTGAACCCAGGGCCTTGTGCTTTTGAGGCAAGCACTCTACCAACTGAGCTATGTCCCCAGCCCCTACTTCTGATCTCGTTGTAAATCCATGACACTAACCTCATAAGATCCATTGGTTCTGCTCAGGCATCTAACCATTTCCCTGGTCCATTCACTTTTCCACTTTTCTCAAAACTCTACCTCCAACTCCTACTACTCAAATTCAGCTGCTGCTCTTGCTTCTTAACTCACTGAGAAAAAGAGACATCAAAAGAAAACCTCCTGCCAGGTGTGTTGGCACTGGCTCCCAGAAACTTGGGAAGCTGAGGCAGGAGGATCCCACAAGTTCAAAGTCAGCCTCAGCAACTTAAGTGACTCTCTCTCGAAATAAAGAATAAAAAAGGGGCTGGGGAAGTAGCTCAGTGCCTCTGGTTTCAATCCATGATACCAAAAAAAAAAAAAAAAGAAGAAGAAGAAAAAAAAGAAAAGGAAATCCAAACCAAAAGACTTCCCATGACCTGCAAAGCCTGACCCTCACCTGCCTCCTGGGCCTCATCCCTTTTCACTCTCAGCCTTACTCACCCCACTAAAGCCACTCCAGCATCTGTGCTGTCCCTGAACATTCCCTGACATCTGTACAATTTCTAATCACCACATCCTCTTTCCGATTTCCTCCCTAAGTGTCGTATGCTCACTAGGAAGCAGAACAATGCAGGTAACCAACATAGGTGAACTTTCCAAGAGGAGGTGGGACGTGCTAGAGTTGGGGTTGAGGAGTCTGGAGGGGAGAAGCTGACAGGAGGACCTCAGCTCTGACAGCATCTGCTATGTCAGGGACGAGCCGTCCAGATTCCTAATTACTGCAGCAACCTCCCAGTCTTCCTACCCTCTTCTCCCATCTCCATTCCATCTTGTACTGAGGTCAAATTAATCTCCCTGAAGCACAGATCTGGTCTATCCCAAGCTCACAAACTACCTCAAACTCCTCTGTCCTACAGATAAAGCCTCACTTCAGCAGGGATGAATTCCCAGGTCTGACTCTAATCAATTTCTCCCTGCATCTCCTCCTCTTACTCTGGGATGCCCTGTCTGGAAACCTCCCAGAGTTACCAGTAGGAAACCATTCTCTTGGGGGACCACTGTGAACACAGGCCTCCCTCAGTGCCAGGAAGTGATGACATCATTTCTAAACCTGTCTTATTTCCTCTAAAGACACCATTGCTTCTTGGAAGGCTGCATCCATGTCTAACTTGTGTCTTCACAAGGAAAGTGCTCAAATATTGGAATAAATAAATGAATAACCAAACAAATCGATCCTATTGTATGCCTTGGCACTTGGACTAAATTTACTCTGGAGTCATGTGAATGAAATCAACACCTGACTGACAACAGGCACGGCCACAGCACCCCACAATTACAAACCTGACTTTTCACAGACCAAACTTAAATGAAGGTGGCATAGAGCCAAATTACTATTTCTAGATATTCTTTGAGCTTATGGAAAGAGGGGCTGAAGGACAGAATCATGAAATCCTTTTTCCCCTTAAGCTGCCTTCTCGATTTTTTTTTCAGTGAGTGGAATGAAGCCAGCCCAAGTTTAAGCTGTACTGCTTGCTTGTGGGTTCTGCATTTGAGAAGTTCATTAAACCCTTCCCAGTCTCTTTTCTCCACATTTCCTGTGCCAGGTTCAACAGGGATTATGAGGGTCTCATGGACGTGAAAGGGCAGTCACAGTCGGTCCCCATAGTATGTTCACTGAAACAGCCACTGTCTTAACCAAATGCTGGTTAAACCAGAGACTTGGAGGACCAAAAGTAGCATTTTCAAGTTTTTGAAGTCTAGTTTTAATCAGATGTAGTGTTCTTGCTTTATAAAAAATGAAATTAACAAGTATCAAGACAGTCATTTAGTAAGGAATAAGTGTAACTGATTTCCTCTTATTTAAAAGATTTTCACTGTTTAAAACTGAAGGTTGATGCTGGGCATGGTAGCACACGACTGTAATCCCAGCACTTGAGAGGCTGAGGCAGGAGGATCGTGAGTTCAAAGCCAGCCTCAGCAACTTAGCGAGGCTCTAAGCAACTCAGTGAGACCCTGTCTCTAAATAAAATACAAAATAGGGCTGGGGATGTGGCTCAGTGGTGGAGTGCCCCTGAGTTCAATCCCCGGTTCCAAAAATAAATAAATAAATAACTGAAGGTTGAACTAGAAGGTGATTCATTACTTTCTTGGCTTGAGGTTCTGGAGCCACCTTTCAGTGGTAAGGTGGAAGCCAAGTTTATTTCTGTCTTCTATGAGATGAACTGCAATTGCTCTTCCTGTTAAGAGTTAACCATGTGAACTCATTTTTAAGAATTGCTCAAGGAAACCACCAAATTCTCTGAAAGCACCAATGGTGTGGGGCTGGAGATGCAGCTTAGTAATTGGGCACTTGCTTAGCATGCATGAGGCCATGGGTTCCAGTTCCAGCACCCAAACACAGACACACAGGCACACCTACCAAAGGATGTGAAAAACTGACTCCCATGAAGCTAAATACCAGTTTTAAAATATCCTCAAGTAGACAGCACTTCAACCACTCCTATGTACCACGTGCCTACTATGTGCCGGGCACCATATAAATCTCCTTTGCGGCCGGCGTGGTGGCGCACACCTGTAATCCAAGCGACTCAGGAGGCTGAGTCAGGAGGATCGCGAGTTCAAAGCCAGCCTCAGCAACTTAGCGAGGCCCTAAGCAACTCAGTGAGACCCTGTCTCTAAATAAAATACAAAATAGGGCTGGGGATGTGGTTCAGTGGCCGAGTGTCCCTGAGTTCAATCCCTGGTTCCAAAAACAACAAAAAAATAAATCTCCTTTGCAATAGAACACAGTATCCCATGTGAGGAAAAAATACTGACAACCTTCTCTTCTGGTCCTTATAATAATTAACCTTGTGAGAAAAGCAGGGTAGGAACAGTTCTTTCTGTTCATTTCACATATGATAAAATAGGGGCTTCTTTCCATATCTCCAAATTGCCCTCAATATGCATATACAGCGACCCTCAGTATCCATGGATTCAACCAATCAATGGATTGAAAATATTTGGGAAAAAAGTGTATCTATACTGAACAAGTGCAGGTTTTTTCTGTCATTGTTCCCTAAACAATGCAGTACGACAACTATTCACAAAGCATTGGCATTGTATTAGGTATTATTCATAATCTAGACATGATTTAAAGAATACAGCAGGATGTTTATAGGTTATAGGCAAATACTGCATCATTTTATGTAAGCGCCTTGAGCACCAGGGCTTTATAATCTGAGTGGCTCCTGGAACCAATCCCTCATGCATACCCACGGAGGCCCGTGCTCTGGTTGTAGAGGTAAAACACAGATACCTGAAGAAACAATATCCTGAATACAGCAGGTCACGGCGGTAGTGGCAGCAACGATGGTGGTGGTGGTGGTGATGGTGACAATAATGGTGGAGATGATGGCAGTGACAATGACAATGGTGGTGGTGACCATGATGATGGAAGAATACAAGGCACAGAAGAAGGATGCTAAAAGACCAGAAGAGACGATGAGTGATAATGGAGCTCACCTGAGTCCTCTCCATACCAGTCAGTCGGGACATCCATCATGGAACTCATGGCCACCCCTGCACCTTCTGGTCTTCCCTCCAAACCCCGAGGGAAGTGATGATCCGTCTCATCTTTGCTGGGGACAGCACCATTGCGCAAGAGTGCCTCTAGGAACTGCTTCACATGGTAGTTACTGTAAGCCAAGTCCATGGCCTGGCTGCTGGGCAAGGCTTCCTCCATGTGAGCCAGACTCAGTGGGGCGGCAAACTGCTGGAGCTGCTCGCCCACCTCCACCTCTACTTCAGCCGCATCAAATTCCACCTTGGGCTCTACCCGTTTGGGCAGAGTGGAGAAGTCACCATCAGCAGCACCACCACCCTGGCTGTCTTTCACAACCAGTTCCAAGGGGTGGCAGTCCCCACAGTCATCGCAAGGGGATTCTCTTGTGCAGTCCACGCTCTCTTCTCCCTTGGCTGGAGAGGACACCAAGCTCTTGGTGCCACAGGAGGTCCCCTCCCTGCTTGAGCTGGGGCTCCCACTGTCGACCTGATGAGCTGCTGCAGCTGCCGCTGCCGCCGCTGCCGCCGCCACCGCTGCCGCCACAGCAGCCTCCTTCTCCATCTTTCGGCAAATATCAAGGGACGACCTGATGTATGCCTTGCAGAAGTTCACCACGTCATTCATCTGCAGGTAGCTGGCAGCTGACATAACTTCGATCACATTCTCCCCACATAAATCCAACTTCCCGGAATAAAGGAAATCCAAGATGGTGGAGAAGGCGTCAGAGGTGACAATGTCCAAGGAGGCAGTGCTGTGCCGTCCACTGTCCTGGATATAGTGAATGAGTAGGGCTCGGAAGTAGCCACTGTTAGCAAACAAAATGTTCCTGTGGGCCTTGAAGATGCGCCCTTCCACGATGATGCTGCAGTCACAGAAAAAGTCCCTCTTCCGCTGTTCATTCAACTCCCCCAAGAGCTTGGCATAATAGGACTGCATCTCCATTTCTCCACCAGCTGCTGCGGTTGCTCTGAAGTGGCCTGTATCTCTGCCAAGATTTTTGTTTAAGTTAACTCATAAATTCCAACCTTGCAAATATGATGCTTACTATGTTTTATGATTTTGGCAGTCCAGGGAATTGAACCCAAAACCTTCTACCACTGAGCTACATCTCCAACCATTTTTATTTTTTATTTTGAGACAGGGTCTTACTAAGTTGCCCAGTTTGGACTTGAACTTGCGGTCTGCCTGCCTCAGTCTTCCAAGTAGCTGGCATCACACCTGGCAAAATGCTCATTAAAAAAAAAAAATCTTGTAGCTGGGCATGGTGGTAAATGCCTGTAATCCCAGCAACTCAGCAGGGTGAGGCAAAAGGATCGCAAGTTCAGCCAGCCTCAGCAACATGGTGAGGCTCCGAGAACTTAGTAAAACCCTGTCTTGAAATAAAAAATGAAAAGGGCTGGGGATGTGGCTTAGTGGTTAAGCACCCCTGGGTTCAATCTCTCGTACAGAAAAACACACAACTTCTAAAACTAATGGTTCAGTAGTGTCTTTATGACATGAGCTATTTGGGATCTAACAAAAATCACGGTTATTCAACTAGGCTAACTGATTTAAAAAAAAAAAGAACAACAAAAAATAACTATAGTTAACTGCAACTGAGCATGATACTTCTGTTTTACATGGATATTTTCTATGAATTTTTGTAAAAATCCTGTAAGTACTGACACTGCCCCCATTTACCCCATAAGGTAGTTGAGCATAGGAGATGCCCTAGCTATAAGAAAAACAGCTCAGAACTGGGTCTGCTGTCCTCAAGAATCAACATTCTTATGCCCTCCATTCTACTTTCTTTAAGGCCCAAATTATAGAAAATATCCAAACTTAGCCAGACATGGTGAACACAGCTGAAGTCCCACTGACTCGGGAGGCTGAGGCAAGAGAATCCCAAGTTTGAGGTCGGCTTCAGCAATGCAACTAATCAAGACCCTGTCTCAAAATAAAAATAAGAAAAGGTATTGCAGTTCAGTGGTAAAAGACCCCTGGATTCAATCCCCAGCACCACACACACACAAACATACCCAAACTTAAAAAGAACTGTTCAGTTCTAGTGTCCTAATATGGATTTTGAGATGGACAAGTACAATCTCAGCTCACACCACTTTGTGGAAACATCTGATGGCTTCCTGGGCAAGTCCATGTGTGCTACCCATTCTAATGGTTCTGGTGTGATTGAAGGCCCCTGTGGGACCATCCTTTCCCTGTTCGTGGCCAATGTGCTCTGCATAAAGATGGTGCTGTCCCCAGGGTCCAGGCTCCAGGCTCCAGGTGTGTAAGGTACAAAGCAGGCTGCTACCATCACTGCATCCTACTTTCTGATCACAGTGGTTGGCTCAGAGATGGCCATAAGGCTTGGTCACAGCCAATGAAAAGCAATAAAGAATTTGATGGGTTTTCTGAAAAAAGAAAAAAAAAAAAAAAGGCACTCTGCTCTGTGAGCATGCAGGATGTGAGAGACGCTGCTACCACACCCCCAGGGGAACCAGTCTCACAAAGACCACAGTCCAGTCAGCTGATGGAACCTGGGGACACCATCTGAGCCCCAGCTCAAGCTGTGCCAAAAGCCAATTAAGTCTCTTTTTGCTTTAGCTAGTCTGGGTTGGATTTTCTATTGCCTGCAACTAAAAGACTCATAATTGACAGAACTCCACTATCCTTGGTTCACTCCTTCCTATTCTTGCTTTCCTGGCCTGTCTCTGTCAGTGGAATACAAACCCTTTGAAGGCATGAGCATGTCTTACTCACTGTGACAGCCCTCTCAGCACCTGGCATAGTGTTTTGGTTACAGTATGTTTGCTAAGTAGAACAAGTATAAATCAACTCTAAAGTCCACCTGGTACTAATTAGAACAAATTACAAAATATATATATATGTGTGTGTGTGTGTGTATATATATATATTTATATATATATATTTATATTTATATATAGTCCACCTGGTAATGAAGAAGACAGATGCTGGTCTTCTTCCCCAAGCTTTCCCCTCTATCTTCTCTCATCACACAAACCACAGATCCACCATAACTACCCCTTTACCCACTGACCCTCCAAGCTCAGAGAAGTTCCTATAACCAAGTACAGTTGGCCCTCTGTATCTGTGGGTCCTACATGCACATGTTCAACCAACTGCAAATTGAAAATATTCAGGGGGGGGAAAGTTGTGTCTGTACTGAACATGTTCAGACTTTTTTCTTGTCAATATTCCCTAAACAATACAGTATAACAACTATTTATATAGCATGGACATTGATGATTTAGAGTCTTTGGGAGGATGTGCATAGGTTCTATGCAAATGCTAGGCCATTTTATAGAGGGGATTTGGTATCCTGTGGGGTCCTGGAACCAATCCCACATAATACCAAGGGATGACTGTACATCATCTCCCTCTACTGGAGTCACAAAAGGCTACCTAAACCTGCCAACCACTGCTAACAACTCTTCAACCACACTTCCTTTCTACAAATAGAGCTCATCAAACCATTCTTACCCAACTCACAGAAGAGGCAACCCCTTCCTTCCAAAAAGGAAGGTCCCTCCACCTGCAAAATAGGTCCCCTGAGGCCTATACGTCAACTGCACAGACTTTACTCCTGAAAGACCCATCACAACCTTATTGAATGACAATTTACATCTATTTTATGGATATTTATAACAAGTGATAGAATAAATTTAGGTCAGAGAGCTAGTTAGGAAGGGAATCAAGAGGAGCTTTTGTAATCAAAACTGACAAACTTTTTTTAAAAAATATTTTTTAGTTGTAGATGGACACAATATCTTTATTTTCTTTCTTTATTTTTTTTGGAACCAGGGATTGAACTCAGGGACTCTTGGCCACTGAGCCACATCCCCAGCCCTATTTTGTATTTTATTTAGAGACAGGGTCTCACTGAGTTGCTTAGGGCCTCGCTAAGTTGCTGAGGCTAGCTTTGAACTCGCGATCCTCCTGACTCAGCCTCCCAAGTCGCTTGGATTACAGGTGTGCGCCACTGCGCCCGGCTTATTTCTTTATTTTTATGTGGTGCTGAGGATGGAACCCAGGGCCTCACACATGCCAGGCAAGTGCTCTACCGCTGAGCCACAACTCCAGACCCAAAACTGACAAACTTAAAGTGAAAATTAACAGGGAAAAGTCAAAAAAGAGGAACTACGGGATGGGTATATAGCTCAGTTCATAGAGTGCTTGCCTTGAAAGCACAAGGTCCCGGGTTCAATCCCCAGCATTGGAAAAAGAAAAAAAAAAAAGAGGAACTAGGAATATTTTCAAAATATCAGCCTGAGACCATTTAGCTAAGGGTATTAAATGCTCCTACATGCTCAAAATGGCCTAAGGACATCAATAAATTATAGTCCAGGGCTTATAATTGATGGACTTAAGGCATCAAGAAGATTCCTCCTTTTATATTCATTCTAAACTCAAAGAAATGAAATCATAATTTTGACAATTTTTTCATCCAAAGTTGTTAAAGTTAACATCTTGATTCAAAAAAGGGGAAAAGAACTGTCAGATATGTGAAAAATTCTACTGTTCCCAAATAAATCAACCCTGAAAGTTGTCACAGGCTGCAGGGTTCACCTCTTTCCAATGACCAAACCAGGCATTCTCAGCAGTTCCTGCTACTGCCTTTGACAATCAAAATATTAAGGCAAAAACAAGATACAGAAAAACACCACATTTAAATACTATATTCATTCTTTCTCAGAACTGAGAAAAAACATTTTGGATTGGTAAAATCACATTTTTCAATGTGCTAATTCCCAGTGTTGGTGGGGATGTAATTTGGAGCATCATTTTAGAGGAGAATTGGAAATATTGATAAAAATTTTAAATGCAAGATGAGCGTGGTGGCACATGCCTGTAATCCCAGCATCTGGGGAGGCTGAGGCAGGAGGATCACAAGTTTCAGGCCAACCTAGGGAACTTGAAACCCTATCTCAAAATAAAAAATTAAAAGGGCTGGGATGTAGCTCAGTGGTAGAGAGTTTAATCCCCAATATTTATCAAAGAAAAAAGAAAAAGAATTGCAAGCTCGTGTGGCAGTGAAGGCCTATAGTTCCAGCTACTCAGGAGGCTGAGACAAGATGATCACTTGAGCACAGCAGGTTCAAGGCTAGCCTGGGCAATATAACAAGGCCAATGTCAAAGGGAGGAAAAAAAAAAAAGGGAAGAAAGGAAGGAAAGACATTGATCCTTAAAATGCATATACCTTTTATCTCCGCAAGTTCATTGCTATAAATTTACCTGTTTGGATGTATTTTCCAAAATACATCAAATCATAAATTCAGAAATATATCTTCTACCAGATTTCTGTACTATCAGAAAAGTAGAAACAATATGAATCTGTATTATAAGGAGAGAAGTTAAATCAATGATGTTACCGTCACACTGTAGAATAGTAAGCAACTGTAAAAATTCTCAGAATCAAAGTGGATCTTTTTGTATTTGTGTTAGTGGAGACTGAGCCCAGGGGTGCTCTATCACTGAGCCATATCCCCCTGCCTTTTTTCTTCCCCCTGGTGCTGGGGGTTGAACCCAGGGCCTTGTGCTTGCAAGGCAAGCACTCTACCAACTGAGCTATATTCCCAGCCCAATCCTTTTTTTCTTTAAAGACAGGGTTTCGCTAAATTGCAGGGGCTGCCCTCAAACTTGCAATCCACCTATCTCAGCCTCCTGAGTCACTGGGATTTCAGGTACGCACACCACACCTGGCAAAGTAGAGCCAAACCTGAGCAAAATTTAAATTAAATAAAGCCAGGAGAGTATGAAAGAGGGGGTCTCATGCTAATTCCTGATAACAAGAACTATCACAAAAGACTTCCAGAACTATGACCTTGCACAAAGGCTACTGCTACCTTTCCCCGCAAATGCCACAAGAACACATGCCCAACAATTGATGTTTAGTATTAGACCAATGTGATCCTTGTAGCTAAGAATTATTGTTTCAAAATATATAATTGTCCTCATTTTGCCTTTAAAAACTTCCCTTTGACTAATCTCCTTGATTTGACTAATCTCCTTGATTACATCAAGTTTACTATGGCATGTGTATTATCATTGCTATGTTATTCTATTCCCAAATAAACTAATTAATCTCTAAAGAATATCTCTCTGATGGCTATTTAGGTTGACACATAGAAGGACTATCTATATTCATATGAAAAGATCATCAAGATAAATTAAGAGATAAAAAGATCCAAAACAAAATGTAGAGTATACACACATACATACACATATGTATATTTACATTTTCTGGCATTTGTATAAATTTTTTCTGGAAAGTTACATGAGAAAGAGTCAACAGCAGATACTCTTGGGGAGAGGAACTAGGGAAAAGAAGTAAGTTGGGTTGGCATGGTGGCACACACCTGTAATCTCAGCAACTTGGGAGGTTGAGGCAGGAGGATCACAAATTCGAGGCCAGTCTCAGCAACTTAGGCCCTAAGCAACTTAGTAAGACCCTATCTCAATTAAAAAAAACTGTAAAGGGCTGGGGATGTGGCTCAATAGTCAAGTGTCCCTGGGTTCAATACCCAGTACCAAAAAGAAAAGAAAGAAAGAAAAAGTGTGTTGGGGGACCTTCATTTTTCATTTTAAATCTTCCTGACGTGGGGTTGGTGGTGGTGCAGCCCTGTAGTCACAGCTATTGGGGAGGCTGAGGCAGAAGGATTACTTGAGCCCATTTTGAGACCAGTTCGGCACCAGAGAGAAAGATTCCCATCTCAAAAAAACAAAGCAAGCCTCCAAGTGTGGTGGCAGCCTAGTGTTTAGTGACTAGGCTGAAGCAGGAGGATTCCAAGTTGAAGGCCAGCTTCAGCAACTTACCAAGATCTTGTCTCAAAAAAAAAAAAAAGGAGCCGGGTGCCATGGCGAACGCCTGTAATCCCAGAGTTCAGGAGGTTGAGGCAGGAGGATCCCAAGTTCAAAGCCAGCCTCAGCAAGGGCAAGGCGCTAAGCAACTTGGTGAAACCCTGTCTCTAAATAAAATACAAAATAGGGCTGGGGATGTGGCTTAGTGGCCCAGTGCCCCTGAGTTCAATCCCCAGTTCCAGAAAAAAACAAAACAAAACAAAACAAAACAAAAAGAATAAAAGCAACACAAACACATTGTAGAACATTCTATGTGGACAGGAAGGGTTTTTTTTTTTTTTTGGTACTGGGGATTGAACCCAGGGGCACTCGACCACTGAGCCACATCCCCAGCCCTATTTTTGTATTTTATTTAGAGATAGGGTCTCACTGAGTTGCTTAGGGCTTCGCTAAGTTGCTGAGGCTGGCTTTGAACTCTCAATCCTCCTGCCTCAGCCTCCCAAGTGCTGGGATTACAGGCGTGCGCCACTGCGCCCGGCTACAGGAAGGTTTTTTTTGTTTGTTTGTTTTTGTTTTGTTTTCTGGTTCTGGGGATTGAACCCAGGGGCACTCTACCCTATCCCTTCTTATTTATTATTTTGAGACAGAGTCTCCTTAAATTGCTAAGACTGGCTTCAAATTTATAATCCTCGTGCCTCAGCCTCCCAAATTGCTGGGATTACAGGAGTGTGCCCAAACTCATTCTTTTTTAACTAAGGGAGAAAAAAAGCAAAGAAGAGTAGAGGATAAGAAGTTGGCAATCCAGGGAGCTAAATATGTAAGTAGAGTCAGGGGAGGTGGCCCACGCCTTTAATCCCAGCAGCTCAGGAGGCTGAGGCAGGAGGATCAAATTCAAAGCCAGCCTCAGCAAAAGCGAGGTGCTAAGCAACTTAGTGAGACTCTATCTCTAAATAAAATACAAAATAGGGCTGGCTGGGGATGTGGCTCAGTGGTCAAGTGCCCCTGGGTTCAATCCCTAGTATCGAAAATAACAACAAAATATTTACATACATATATATATATACACATATATATATGCATGTGTGTGTGTGTATATGTGTGTGTGTGTGTGTGTGTGTAAGTATATACAGACTTTTTTTCCCCCAGCACTGGGGGTCAAAACCAGGACCTCATGCATGGTAGGCAAACCCCCCCACCATTTTTTTTTTTTTTTTTTTTGAGACAGGGTCTTGCTAAACTGCCCAGGCTGGCCTAAAACTTACATGCCTCTTGCCTCTTGCCTACTTGCCTCTCAAGTAGCTAGGATTATAGGCATAAAACACCATACCAAGTTTACAATTCTTCTTCTTCTTTCTTTTTTTTTTTTTTTTTTGGTACCTGTGAACCCATAGGCACTTAACCATCAAGCCACATTCCTAGCCCTTTTTATGTTTTATTTTGAGATAGGGTCTCAATAAATTGCCTAGGACCTCACTAAATTGCTGAGGCTAGCCTTGAACTTACAATCCTCCTGCCTCAGTTTCCCAGGTCACTGATATTACAGGTGTGCACCACCACATCTGGCTATAATACTTAATTTGCAGAAGAGTCTGGTCTACAGGAGTTCTTCCCAAGGCACTTCCTTTTTTCACTGGAAGATGCTCCTTTCTGACCACAGTACCCAAAACCCATTTCTTTTGGCTTATTCCTGTAAATATTCTTGATTTTTCTTAAGACATTCAAATACTCCCTGACTTTGCAAAAGTCTAGTCACGTATTTTTTCAAAACTTTCCCCAATTCTGCATTTGGCATGTATATGAAATATTTATTTATATCAACCCCACTTGCCTTTGATGCTCTGCATCCTTGGGATATGTTGAGAATCACCACCTCCTTCGGAAAAGCAGGTAAGGGTAGCCTTTTTCATTGCCCACACTCTCAGAAGCACATTTACCCACAATCTGGCAGGGACCTTCCTAACATTCCCATGGTTCCAATTCAATTCAACAGTTATTAGCTAAGGTACACTGCCTGACATAAAGATGATGTCTGGAATAGAAAAATTAAGTAAAGTACCTGTGTGCCATACCACCACCTGCAAGACAAACTCCCATAAGCCCTCGAGGGAATCCTAACCAGACACACAACTGTCTTTGATCAGAGGCCAAAGCAGCCTTAATTCCAGCTCACTCCTGACAACACTCCCCCGGTCTCAGCAACCTGAGAATAATAAAAACTGCTCCTAAGTTGTTAGCATTTAGTGTAGTGTTCAGTACAAAGCATTGTACCAACTACTTTACAAGCGTATTAATTTTAACCTCACAATAACCCCATACAGTAGATGTTATCATTACCTCCTTTTTCAGAGGAGGAAATTGAGGTTCAAAGATACAGATAACAAGTCCACGCTAGGAGGACCAAAATCAATTGATTCATTATTGAAATCCTTAACCACTATGTTAACCGATCTCCCCCAAATCCTCTTGGACATCCTGCGCTGGACTGGGAAAGTCACTCCTTTCTCCGACGTCTAGAGAGGAGGGCAACCATACAGGAGAAGAGTTTTCATTTGCACAGTAAGAATTTCAGGGTCAACTGCATCTTTAGTTCACCTGCTAAATTGCTCGCAAGACAGGAGGACCCTCCCCTACCCAGAGCCTGACCTGTAGAGACCACCGGAACCAGCTACTGGGCAGTCCCGGGCTCCCGAGGGTGGGATCCCGAGGCCTTGCCCCTCCCGTCGACAAAGTGACCATCACAACAGCGGACACTGCCCCAGCCGGGCCAAGCTTCATTCACCATCGGAATGAGTGGACGCCTCGACCCCCGGCTGGAGGACGCGAGGGACAGCCTAATGCCAAGGAAGGGGGTGAATGTGCCGCGGCGCCCGCCTCTCCCCACGCTGAAAAGGGAGGGGATCGGCTACTGAGTGCAGGTTCGCGTCGCCGGGGTCCCAGGAGTTGCCAGGGCCGGGCGCTCGGAAGGAAGCTGACTGAGAGGGAGCAACCCTGCCTGCAACCCACCCACCGGACCGGTCTCCCGGGGGAGCCCCCAACGTTCCCCAAACCCATGAATGAGGCAGCAAGAACCTGCTTCTCGGCTCTCACCTTCCGCCGGGTTCCAGCAGCGCCGCGGCCACCAAGGTACGCGCACCGACACGCCCCCCTTTCATTCACCTGGCGCCCCCTCCGGTGAGAGGCGGGGCAGCTGGCCAATGGTGCAGGCTATTGGGCTCGGGAAGGCGGGCCTTCAGCCGGCAGGTTCGTCAATGGCGCTGGCGCCCCCTCCAGAGGATGCGCTCTGAAAGCTCCAGTGCTCGCGGGGTGATGGGAGTTGTGGTCTCAGCGCTCGCTTTTCGGGTAAAGAAATAGTGGACAAAACTACAAGTACCAAGATGCCAAAAGGGGCAAGAATCAGTGCTTGTAAAAAGCTGTCTCGGTTCGGTCTTTTGAGTCCCACTCGAGAGACCTGCGAAGTCTCAGTCTCTTTGTCCGGAGAGCAGAAGGCCCATCGTGGGTACTATGCAGCCTGGAGAATAAGAGCTTTGGCTTATCAGTCCGCACGCATTTCACCTAGGGCGCTCTCCGCAGAATCCCAGAAATGGGGGAAACGGTTTCATCTACTCAACAGGTTTGATTGCACACCCGCCATCCACCTTCACCGAGGAGTACTTACAAAAGATAAAAGATACAACTCTCTCTTTGCATTTTCGACTTTCAGGCTCATATAGACCAGTGAAACAGCCGAGCAAGGTGCTAAATAACAGTACTGGCACGTTCTGGGACAACTATGAACAAGACAAGACCGGTTCCATCTCTCAGGAGCTTAGTTCTAATGGGCGCGTGGGGCGGGGTTGGCATATTAGCTTGAGGGCTGATTGGAACGAGGTAGCACCAACTGGGTGGTGTAAACAGAAATGTATTGTCTTACAATTCTGGAAATCTGAAATCAAGGTAGCAGGGTTTACTCCTTCTGAAGGAGGTGTGGGAAGGACCTGTTCCAAGGGCTGTGTCCTTGGCTTGTAGATGATCATCTACATGTTTTCCTTGTACATGTTTCACTGTCCAAATAAGGACACCAGTCTATTGGATTAAGGGCTCACTCTAAACCAGGGTGAAGCCAGGCTTGGCAGCGCATGCCTGTAGTCTCAGCTACTTTGGAGGCTGCGGCAAGAAAACCCAGTGGGCAACAAATTGAGACCCTGTCTCAAGGGAAAAAGAAAGAAAGAGATGGGGTGGGGGGACGGGAGGGTGGAGGTGGAGAGAGAGACAGAGCGCGCGCAAAAATCTGCGCTGGGGTTGTAGTTCAGTGGTAGGGCATTTACCTAACACTTGCAAGGCCCCGAGTTTAATCCCCACTATCAAAAAGGAAAAAAGCTTTAATTCAATGTGACCGCATACTAACTAATTACAATTGCAATGACCCTATTTACAAATAAGGTCACATTCTGAAGAACTAACAGATAGGACTTCAACATAGGAGTGTTGGTGGGTACACAATCCGAGGACAACAGGGGAAATGGCCAATAATTCAACACAAAACTAAATAAGTAAATAGATGATGTGCACGGCAAAGAATTCAAACAAGCAACAACAAAGAGTGATTCAATGGCTGCTTTAGGTCAGGGATGGCCTCGCTCAGTTGATGACCTGTCAGCAGAGACTCTAATGAAGAGTGAGTCAGGCTCAGATGAAACAGAAGAGCATTCCAGGCAGAAGAAGAGCTAATACAAAAAGCTCTAAAACAAACTGGGCGTGGTGGTGCACGGCTTTTTTTTTTTTTTTTTTTTTTTCCCCCGGTACTGGGGATTGAACCCAGGGGCACTCCACCACTGAGCCACATCCCCAGCCCTATTTTGTATTTTATTTAGAGACAGGGTCTCACTGAGTTGCCTAGGGCCTCGTTAAGTTGCTGAGGCTGGCTTTGAACTCGTGATCCTCCTGCCTCAGCCTCCCAAGTGCTGGGATTACAGGCCTGCGCCACCGCGCCTGGCTGGTGCATGGCTTTAACTGAGTAACTAGGGAGGCTGAAGCAGGAGGATCAAAAAAGTTCAAGGCCAGTACTTAGCAATTTAGGGAGACACTGTCTCAAAATAAAAAAATAAAAATGACTGAGGATGTGTAGGGAAATAAAGGAAGGGGTTGAAGAAGGGAGGAAAGGGAAGGGATCTCCGACATAGGTCAGCATGCAATTATCTTTTATTCTCCATTATTATCCCTTATTCTCCTTTCTTCTATCCCTATTACATATGATTTTAGCCTTTTATACCCCTACAGACAAAGAAGGCAAAAAGCCAACAGCAATGAATTCCCAGGCAAAGCAGGCAAATCACCAACAGCACGGCTAGGGCCAATGTGCAACAGCCAGATAACCACTCCTTGAACTGTTTCTTAATCTAACCTAGACTCAAACATTTCGAGCTCTGTCCTTTCTCAGGGCCAGAAAAACATTCTTGTTTGCAAACAATGTTCTCTCTGTTTCTGACCTCTTGGCAGAAAATCCTGTTTGCAGGCAGATTCCACCAAGGACTACAAGGTGTCTTGTTTGTAAGAACACCTGTAGCTTATAAGTTTTGATTCCCAACAAGGATGTAGCTGAGGGGTAAAGCACCCCTGGGTTCAATCCCTAGTACCACAACAACAGAAAAAGGCAGAGGATATAGTTCAATAGTAGACACCCTGGGTTTAATCCCTCTTAGTAAACAATCAAACAAACAGCAACAAAAGGCTCTAAAACAGATTGAAAATGTCTAAGAAACAGGGGAATGATTGAGTGAGGGGGTAGATGACATGCAGTGACATAGGGTCCACACTCAGAAAGAGACCATGGGCTGGGGATATAGCTTAGTTGGTAGAGTGCCTGCCTCACAAGCACAAGACCCTGGGTTCAATCCCTAGCACTGCCAAAAAAAAAAAAAAAAAAAAAAAAAAAGAGGCTACACTTGGTTAAGTGTTCTGTTGATCTCTTGCAATTCTTAAAACTTTTTGAACAAGGAATCTTGAATTTTCATTTTGCACTAAGCCCCACAAATTATGTAGCCAGACCAGGTAACAGGAAATGTGGATAGTCAGAGGCCAGTTACATAGGGGTTTGGAGACCAAATTAAGGAGCTTGGATTTTGTTTCTTAAGTACCATGGGATAGCTTTGAAGGATGTTAATCAGCAGAGAGATATGATGTGACTGTAGTGGTCTCACTCGCTAAAAGTTACCGCTAGCTGGGTGGGATTAGGGTAGAGGTGCTAGAGATGGAGAAGGCTGGTTTAGGATATATTTTTTTTGGGGGGGGGGTTAAATTCACCAATTAAATGGTTATAGAAACAGGTTATTTATAAGACACATCTGAAAAGATAAAGTTCCCTGAAAGAAAAAAAAAGAGTCCTCTTTTTACCAATCCTTCCAAGTCTAAGAACCTGCCAGCAGCTCTTACAATCTCACATTGAGACAACCCCTTGTCTTCTCAATGCTTCACCAGTACAATGACTATAACCTCTAGTTCAAGTGTTATAGCACTGGCAGTAGATTATGTGTATGATAAAGGCTCAAAATTCTTTTAGGCACCAAAATTTTATTTACTTTCCTTTCTTTTTAACATTCTAAACAATATATAAACATCATAAACCAAAATTAATCTTTTTTTGACCCAGGGTTGTGGCAGGAACTATCATGTTACAAAGTGGTGACAGATTTATACCTGTTTATGTTTTTCTGGCCTCTCTCAACCTCTGGCTATCACTTCTCTTGTCCTTTCTTGGCTGTCCATTAACCGTCTATTCTAACCCCTATGAAATAGGAGTTCTGAGGTTTGAGAAGGTCCAGTAGGAAGTAAAAGAAGCTGTCAGGAACATTCGAACTCCATGGTTCTTCTTTGTCTTTGATATAGCTCATTTTTATCTGTCATAGGCTGAAAAACCAGTGAAGTGATAAACCAAGCACACAGATCTTAGTCCATAGACCAGGTGAGGGCCTGTACAAACTGCATGGGCTTTGTGACCACCACTACCAACTTCCAGTCTAAGAAAGCACTGACTAATGAGCAGTTCCAAGACCCTGAGCTCAAGGTTCCCTGTGGATATCTCCCCTGTATTTGCATCTTGACCAGGGTCTCTCAATTCCCCTTGCCACACTTGGAACAGTGAGGGATGCAGCAGATGCCAAAGACTGAGTGCCCAGTCCCAGGAAATTGATGGGGGACATTGACAAAGTAATTGCAAAGTTGGTGCCATTTGCTCTTGGAAGAGAAGTGGGGCCTGGACAAGGATAGTAGCTGGAAGGTGACAGGTGGTCCTGGCTCAGTAGCGGTAGTGATCAGGCTTGAAGGGGCCATCACGGGACATGCCCAGGTACTGGGCCTGCTTTTCAGTCAGCTTGGTCAGCTTCACATTAAGTTTGCCCAGGTGGGCTTCAGCCACTGCCTCATCCAGCTTCTTGGGCAGGAAGTGAACCCCAACGGGGTACTTGTCCAAGTGGGTCCACAACTCAATCTGTGCCAGCACCTGGTTGGTGAAGGAGTTGCTCATCACAAAGCTGGGGTGGCCCATGGCACAACCCAGGTTGACCAGCTGGCCCTCAGCAAGCAGGATGATGCAGCGCCCATTCTTCAGCCAGTAGCGGTCCACCTGGGGCTTGACGTTCACCTTCTCCACAGCATTCTCATTGAGCCACTTCACATCTATCTCTACGTCAAAGTGCCCAATGTTACACACGATGGCATCATCCTTCATCTGCTCAAAGTGCCGGCCAAGGATGATGTCCACACAGCCTGTGGTAGTGACAAAGATGTTGCCCTCCTTGCAGGCCTCATCCATGGTGGTCACCTCATACCCTTCCATGGCAGCCTGCAGAGCATTGATGGGGTCAATCTCAGTAATGATGACACGAGCCCCAAAGCCCCTCAGGGCCTGGGCACAGCCCTTGCCCACATCGCCATAGCCTGCTACCACTGCCACCTTGCCCACAATCATCACATCTGTGGCCCATTTGATGCCATCTATGAGGGACTCCCGGCAGCCATAGAGGTTGTCAAATTTGCTCTTGGTGACAGAGTCATTGACATTGATGGCCGGAACCTTCAGTATCCCATTGGCCATCATCTTATATAGATTGTGGACCCCAGTTGTAGTCTCCTCAGAGATGCCTCGGATGCCCGACAGAAGCTGTGGATATTTGGTGTGGATGAGGTTGGTGAGGTCACCACCATCGTCCAGAATCATGTTGAGGGGCCCATCCTTGAAGTACAGTGTCTGTTCGATGCACCACAGGTACTCTTCATCGGTTTCACCCTTCCAGGCAAACACTGGAATGCCAGCCTTGGCAATGGCAGCTGCTGCATGGTCCTGAGTGGAGAAGATGTTACAGCTGGCCCACCGCACCTCTGCACCTAGGGCAATGAGAGTCTCAATGAGGACAGCAGTCTCTACTGTCATGTGCAGGCACCCAGCAATGCGGACACCCTTCAGTGGCTTGGAGGCTGAGTACATCTCCCGCATGCGCATCAGGCCAGGCATCTCGATCTCTGCAATGTCCAGGGCCTTGCGTCCCCAGGCCGCCAGGCCAATGTCCGCGACTTTGTAGGGCAGTTTGTCAGACATGCTGGCGGCGCTTCCGCACGCAGTGACGGACACAGGCAAAAGGGGATGGGCCTCGGACTGAGGACCGGCACCCGGCGGCAGGCGCGCGTTAGGGCTAGGATATATTTTAAAGTATGTGAAAAGCTCTCAACAGCAGGCGCAGTGGTGCACACCTGTAATCCTAGTGTCTCAGGAGGCTGACGCAGGAGAATCGAGAGTTCAAAGCCAGCCTTAGCAACAGTGAGGCACTAAGCAATTCAGTGGGACCCTGTCTCTAAATAAAATTTAAAAAAAAAATTAGGGCTGGGGATGTGGCTTAGTGGTCGAGTGCCCCTGAGTTCAATCCCCTTACCAAACAAAACAAAACAAACAAACAAAAAACCCAGCAAATATAGCTCAGTAGTAGAGTGCATGCTTAATAGAGTGCATGCTTAGCATGTGTGAGGCTCTGGGTTCAACCTCCAGCATAAAAAAAAGAGGGACAGCCGGGCGTGGTGGTGCACGCCTATAATCCCAGCACTTGGGAAGCTGAGACAGGAGGATTACGAGTTCAAAACCAGCCTCAGCAACTTAGCGAAGCCCTAAGCAACTCAGTGAGGCCCTAAGCAACTCAGTGAGACCCTGTCTCTAAATAAAATACAAAATAGGGCTGGGGATGTGGCTCAGTGGTGGAGTGCCCCTGGGTTCAATCCCTGGTTCCAAAAAAAATAAATCAATAAAATAAAATAAAAAAAGAACATTAATTTTAGGTGGTACAATGTCAGCCACACCACTGTATTATTCCATCAAAGAAAGGCATCTTACTTTTCTCTTGCCATGCCAGATACCCAGAAAGACACAGTAGCAGTTACATCTGTTTTCTCAGTATGACTCTCCTGCTACCCAATTTCCGAAGGCCACCCCGGTTCTCGAGGACTTGTGATCATCAGGGCAGCAGAAAAGGCATCGGAAGTAAGAAATAAGAAGTAAGAAGCTTCCCGAGGCTCAGCCTTTTGTATCTTCTATCCTGGGAAGTCATGTCATTGGGGCCTCTGCCTCAATTACAATACATAGAATTGACCCTGCAGGGCTAATTAATTAATTAGTCAATAATTAATTAATTAATTACCTCCTACATCCCGGATCCAAATTTTAGGCAGCAAATTTTATGGCTGTGGGACATGAGTCCTGTTCTGGATGACTCAGCAAGATTCCAGACTGCTAAAGAAAAGGGTCTTTTTAGGGTGGCCTGAAGAGGGGATACCCCTGGCAACTAAGCAGAGGATATCTGGGGATCTTATGGTTCGTTCATCTGATCTGGTCCGATATGAGATTTATTATCTCCATCTAGACAAATAAAACCTTTAGTAGTCCAAGTTCTAAACTTCAGTATTTTTCAAGGTCCATTTGTAATAAGCCAAACAAACACCCTGCCTAATTTAAACAAAAAAGGATTCATATAAGAAATGAGGTCATATACATTATCAGGAGCTGGGAGAGGTTGACCCTGAAGGAATGACTCCAGACAGCCCCACCATGGTGGCTACTATTCTGTAATCAGGGAGGTGAGAAATCAGGAAACCGTCACTATACCCGTTGAACTCAACAATAACCCTGCTGAGGCTTCCCCTGGGTGAGGAAGTAACTGTCCTGAAGAGCCCCTGAACCCTGAGACTAGTGACCAGACCTTGGAATCCTGCTGCAGAAACTCCTCACCTCTCCTCCACTCCAGAGTTGTGCTTGCCATCAGCAGCAAGCAGTGGGAAGATGACCTCCTCCTCACTTCTGCCTTCTGAGCGTGGCCATGGCATTTCCAGTTTCTGCAGCACAGAGAGGGATACTGGAAGGTGGGAATGGAGGCTGAGTGTCGATCAACAATATTCAGCACACTCAGCCACATGAATGGCACAACACTGTGACACTGAATCTAAAACCTAGGAGCTCCACAGAAAAGAAGAATTAAAAACTCACAAAGAGCCGGGCGTGGTGGCACACGCCTGTAATCCAAGCGACTTGGGAGGCTGAATCAGGAGGATCTCGAGTTCAAAGCCAGCCTCAGCAACTTAGCGAGGCCCTAAGCAACTCAGTGAGACCCTGTCTCTAATAAAATACAAAATAGGGCTGGGGATGTGGCTCAGTGGCCAAGTGTCCCTGAGTTCAAGCCCTGGTTCCAAAAAAAAAAAAAAAAAAAAAACTCACAAAGGATGATTTCCTGGATGACACTCAGTCCTATATTCCCAAAGGAGAAACCATTGCAGCAGGCACCCTGTTCCCTTTCCTGTTTCTTTTTTTTTTTTTTTTTTTTTTTTTTTTGGTTTTGGAGTTTTAACTCACCACTGTGCCACCTCCCGCGCCCTATTTTGTGTTTTATTTAGAGACAGGGTCTCACTGAGTTGCTTAGGGCCTCGCTAAGTTGCTGAGCTGGCTTTCAACTCGAGATCCTCCTGCCTCAGCCTCTCAAGTGCTGGGATTACAGGTGTGCGCCACCGTGCCCGGCCCTTTCCTATTTCTTAATCATTTAGTTTTTTGGTTTTTTGTTTTGTTTTGTTTTGCGGTGCTGGGGATTGAACTCAGGGCCCTGTGCTTGCAAGGCAGGCACTCTACCAAATGAGCTATATCCCCAGCCCCTCTTAATCATTTAAATTAAAATCATCAGAGAGGTTGGGGTGTCAGTGGTAGGGCACTTGCCTACCATGCACAAGACCCTGGGTTCCAGGGGTGCGGGGCATGATGACCTCCTTCTGGAGTGTGAACAAATATATATAATGAAAACCTCTAATGGTTAAGGACAAATTATGAATATCCACGAAGTGACTTTTTCTCTATAATAAAGAAACACTGAAACCCTTACCCCTAACATAGGACATATTCAGGCCTGATGATGCCCTTAGAAGCATTTGATGCCATGGCTAAAGCAACAGTGTCAATGATGCTGGCTGGCTCCAAGTTCCTAATAATACAAGTACTTGACCCTGGATAGGATGCTATAGACTTAGCCCTCACCAAACCACATCAGTCTTCCCACAGATATGTGCACAGGGCTAAGGTGACCAGGATGGGTACCAAGTAGGGCGAGGAACACACTCCCTCTCAAGTTCTGGCAATGCTTTGCAAGAAAACACAGAAGGAGAGAAATGCATGATGCCTGTGGGCAGTCCTCAGGTGATTCCTCCCTAGGGACTAGCTGCTAATAAAGACATGTTTTTCTATCTTAGGTGGCCAAGTCCATAGGCTGGAAGAAAGAAGTTTCTAGAAAGGAATGTAAGAGGTATTGGCATCAGCTGCTGCCAGTATTCCTCCCCTCCCAACTTATAACCCAGCACGTCAGCTTGCAAACATTCTTGGCAGCCATTGGCTCCATCATTGTTAGCCTGCAAAATTCAAACTACTTAAGAGAAGCTCCCTGGCCATTTTTTTTCTCTCTCTCTCTCTCCCCCAGCCCTCAGAACAGAAACTCTGGTCATCCGCCTCTCTCTCTCTCTCCCTCTCTCTCTCTTTCTCTCCTTCACTCTCTTTCTCTTCCTCTCTCTCTTTCTCTCACTCTCACTTTCTCTCTCTCTCTCTCTCTCTCTCTCTCTCTCTCTCTCTCTCTCTCTCTCACCCTGTGGCCATACACTCTGCTCATCCACTTAATAAAATCTCTTATGTGAGTTCCCGCATCCGGAGTGGTTTTTCTGGGTGCTTTCATTGGTGCCGTGACTCGGATGGGCTCTTCTACCGCCACTTAGGCGAGTGAAATCCCATCTCTCGCCCCAGACCCCCAGACGCTGGTCTCACCTTCCATTCACCCAGACACTCTCCTTCACATCCACCACTGGCTTCAAATTGGTGAGTTCTCCCCTAGGTCAACTTAAACACTCCTCTGCTGACCTGAGATTCGACCATTGATCATTCAGCGCCCTCGAGGCAGCTTAGGAGTGGGGGATCCCCCAGCCACGACTTTTACAGTTATGGCTGGCCTCCTTAGTTGACCTTATCTGACGGATGGGTCCATGATCTCCATGGTGGAAATTCTCTCAGGGTTGAGGCTCCTCTTCTCTCTTTCTTGAAAATCCTGACATCAGGTCCTCAACTCTCTTAGCTTTTGCCCCGCACACACAGATGGTTGGTGATGACCCCCATCACTGTGCTGCCTTCTCGTCTCCAGCCAACTAGTCTGTGGCCTCAGGATGTCTTGGACACTGACTTGGTTGTATCAGTCTCCACCATGGGATCTGGGTCCTCCATTCTGGCAGATTCACCCCTGGGGTGTCTACAATCTTAAACCCCTTCACCTGAGCCACCAAAACTTATTTGCTTGTGTAATTATATTTGGCCACAGTATCCTTTAGATAATCAATCCAAAATGGCCATATAATGGCATACAACTTCTGTGAGTGAGCAGGCAGATGGAAAGGGATTCCTTATCTTCAAGCTTCCTCTTTCTTGCACACTAAACCTGATCTTTGCTCTTCCTGCAAACTTGAACACCTCCTTTTGGCTTACTTCTCTCTCTCTTGTTTTTTAAATTTTTTTTTTTTTTTTTTTTTTTTGTGATGCTGGGCATTGAACCCAGGGCCTTGTGCATGCAAGGCAATCACTTTACCAACTGAGTTATATCCCCAGCCCACTTTCTCTCACTCTCACTCTCTCTCACTCTCACTCTCACTCTCACCTTTTCTCACCTCGTCTCACACTGCTGCTTTGGCTCGGTTTGTGGGCTCT
Source organism: Glaucomys volans (assembly GCA_020662805.1). Lineage (NCBI taxonomy): Eukaryota > Metazoa > Chordata > Mammalia > Rodentia > Sciuridae > Glaucomys > Glaucomys volans. The sequence goes on along the minus strand of JAJEJO010048426.1, from coordinate 27,061 downwards.
TCCTCTTCAGCCAGCCTGACTTCTCCTACAAGTGCAGCAATTGCAAACCCACCCCGGCCAACCTGCAGCTGTGCCATGGCATCAAGTACCAGAACACGCAGCTGCCCAACCTTCGGGGCCATGAGACCATGAAGGAGGTTCTAGAGCAGGTGGGCGCCTGGATCCTGCTGGTCATGAAGCAGTGCCACCCAGACCACCAAGAATTTCTTGTGCTCACTTTCACTCCTGTCTGCCTCAACAACCTAGACAAGACCATCCAACTGTGCCACTCACTCTGCGTGCAGGTGAAGGACTGCTGTGCTCCAGTGACGTCTGCCTTCGACTTCCCCTGGCCAACATGCTGGAGTGCGATCATTTCCCACAGGACGACCTCTGCATTCTCCTTGTTAGCAGCAACTACCTCCTGCTGGCCATTGAGGAAGCTCCAAAGGAATGAGACTCTTCGCCCCTAACCAGCAGGAAGAAGCTCCAGAAGAAAGACCATCATCCACAAAAAGGGAGGAATACTGGCATCAGCTGCCACCAGTATTCCTCCCCCTCCCATCTTACAGCCCAGCTTGTCAGCCTGTGAACATCCTACCCAGCCTCTGGTCCACTAGTCAGCCTGCGAACATTCTCGGCAGCCATTGGCCTGATTGCTGTTAGCCTGCAAAATTCAAACTACTTAAGAGAAGCTCCCTGGCCATTTTCTCTCTCTCCCCCACCCCTGAGAGCGGACACTCTGGTCATCTGCCTCTCTCTCTATTTCTCTCTCTCACTCTCACTCTCACCTTTTCTCTCTCTCTCTCACCCTGTGGGCAGACACTCTGCCTGTCCGCTTAATAAAATCTTGCATGAGTTCCCACATCCAGAGTGGTTTTTCTGGGTGCTTTCAAGGGGGACATCTTGTGATGATGTCCAGCAGGCTTCTCCATGGGTCCATTCCAGTTGCAGTGTCTTCTATGTGGATGGCACACTTTTAAGATGCTCAGTTTCCCAATTTGGGGCCATAAGGATTGTGATTAGAAATGCACAAGGGACATTGGTGTTATGGCTTGGATCTGAAATGTTCTTCAAAAGCTCACATGTTGAAGATTTGATCCCCAATGCAGCAATGTCCAAAAGTGGGACTTTGGGAAATGATAGCATCATGAGAGCTGTCACCCCATTAGTGGATTCATCCATTTGATGGATTAATAATTTGAATGGATTACTTGGAATAGGTAGAAACTGTGGGCAGGTGTGGGGAGATCATGGTTGGAGAAATAAGTCCCAGGAGGTGTGCCCTTGGGATTTTCTCTTGTCCCTGGCCTCGTCCTTGTGCTCTTTCTCTGCTTCTCAGCTGCCATGAGCTGAGTAGTTTTCTCCACCACACCCTTCCGCAACTGTGTTTGTCTTGGAGTCAGCCAACCATGGACTGAAACCTCTGACACTGTGAGCCAAAATAAATCTTTCCTTTTCTAAGTTGTTTTCTCAGGTATCTGTCACAGTGATGAAAGGCTGACTAGTATAATTAGTACCCCCAGAATTCAGGCACAATGAAATCATTGAACAGAGTAGTCACAGGACAATATATAGTCCCCCCAGACTAAATAAGGAGTGACAACCATGCTACACGTTTAGGGGCATGGAACACATACAGACATGCCCAGCCACTGGACTGGATGCATTAGCTTGGTATGTCTCCCAACTGGGGAAGATATAAAAAGTTCATGCCCTTCACTAAGATGGTCTCTATTGTCCTCCAGGGAAGGAGGGGCCAGAACAAAAGTTACAGATCACGTTCTGAAGACAGGAAGAGGTCACCAATTAAGCTCTCTAGTCGGCATTCAGGCAGCCTTGTCAATGGACAAAATCTAAAGACATTCAGGGAAGACTATGGGTGCCCCCAGGATTTGGGATGTGCATGGCTTGTTACAGGGCCAATTATAAGAAGATGATCAAGGCAGGTGATATGTTTTTTTTGTTGTTTGTTTGTTTGTTTTGCAGTGCTGGGGATTGAATTGGGGATTTGATCCTACCAACTGAGCTATATCCCCAGCCCATGGCAGGTGATATGGTGCTAAACTTAAAGCCACAATTGTATTTTTTTCTAGCGTAATTTCTGCTTTAACATGGCCAGTCCCTGCCAACATCTGACCTACTGAGGAGCATCTGGAACAAGAGTGCCACTTGGGCTGGCGAGGTAGCTCAGCAGTACGGTGCATGCTTTGCACATGCAAGGCCCTGGGTTCAATCTCCAGCACCACCAATAAAACCCCAAAACAAACAAACGAAAACTGAATGCCTCTTGAGGAACTACACACAATTCACCACTTTTCAGGGATCCGCTAAGGTTTCATTGAGAGTTGATGTGTGGGATATTTGAATAGTAGAGCCAGGAGCAATTGGGAATGTCTCAATAGTAAACAAGAATAGAAGTGGCACATCTGGCCAGGAGGTATCTATTTGTCTAGAGCAATATGCTGGAGTATAGATGGCATGTGCTGCCACAGAGCCGTGCTCCACCTGCCCCTCTCAACAGGAGCTGTAAGGACACCAAGGCAAGGCCATCCCCTCTGCACCTTCCAGGTTTGGTTGTGTTTATTTTTTTGTTTGTTTGGGGATTGAACCCAGTGGTACTTTACCACCCAACTAAATCCCTAGTCCTTTTTATTTTTCATTTTGAGAAAAGGTCTTGCTAAATTGAGGAGGCTGACCTTGAACTTTCCATCCTCCTGCATCAGCCTCCTGAGTTACTGAGATTACAAGCCTGCACCACCACACTCAGCACCTTCCAGTTTTGGACCACCATTTCTGCTCTCCTTGGAGCAGTTATGCATTACCCACTGTCAACATGTTGCTCCTCGGTGGAAGTCAGTCTTTATTTATTTATTTTGGGGCTGTTTTGTTTTGTTTTGTTTTGTTTTTGTGGTGCTAGGGATTGAACTCAGGGCCTTGTGCATGCTGGGCATGTGCTGTACTAGTCAGGTAGAGCCCCAGGGCCTGTCATTTGTTTTTTATTATTAATTTAACCCAAAGGCAACTCTCAGTTGGACCTGCCAATATGGGAAGTTGGCTTAGGTAAACACATTTTCCCCTGAGCTAAATCCAGCTTCTGGGTCACATTCCAAATGGCCCCTCAGTCTATATTTTACTCCCAGTTGAAACCCTGACCTAGTCAGGCACAGTTGCTCACACCTGTAATCCCACCAACTCTGAAGGCTAAGACAGGAGGATCACAGATTTGATCCTCCTCAGCAACTTAGGAAGACCCTGTCTCAAATTTAAAAATTATTTATTTTTGAGGGGATATAGCCCCCCAATGGTAAAACACTGGATTCAATCTCCAGTACCAAAGAAAAAGGAAATATGGAATACAGACAGTAACAGCCTTTCTGATGAGGTCACAGATGACAGTAGAGAACAAAGTAGTGGAAACTGGAGGAAAGGCCATCCTTGTTAGGAAGTGACGGGCTGAGTTATGTCTGTTCTAGGACTTTTCTAGAAAGCAGAACTTATGAACAGTAAACTAGGATTTTTTTTTTGTTATTGCGTTTTTTAACCAAATTATTTATTGCCATTTTCTATGCCTTTTCTAAAACATTTTTTTTATCACTAATTGACACATAGTAATTGTATACACCAATGGGGTGCAGAGTGACTACACATGGATACAATCTGTAATGATCAGATCAGGGTAAGTGGCACATATATCATCTCAAACATTTATTATTTCTATGTGTCGGGAATAATAAAAATCTTCTCTACTAGGTATTTTCAAAATATTCAATTGATTGTCAACCATAATTATTCTATCTTGCTATAGAATTAGAAGTTATTCCTCCTATCCAACTGTGCATCTGCATTCATTAAGCATCCTCTCTTCATCCTCCCCTCCCCCACACCCTACCCAGGTTCTAATAATCTCTATTCTCAGATGAGATCAAGACTTTAGCTTTCACCTGTAAGTCAGAACTTGCAGTATTACTCTGTCTGTGCCTGACATATTCTACTTAACATAACCACCCCCAGTTTCATCCATGTTGATGGAAATGACAGAATTTCATCTTTAATGACTGAATAATACGGTGTATATTCTATAATGAGATACATATATAAGGTGAGATGCCACATATATATACATATACATATATATGCCACATTTTCTCTATCTATTCATCTATTCATGGATACCTAGGTTGAGTCCATATCTTGGCTACTGTGAATAGAGCTGCAATGAACACACGAGCACAAGCTGGGCGCGGTGGCACACTCCTGTAATCTCAGCAGCCTGGGAGCTGAGGCAGGAGGATCGTGAGTTCAAAGCTAGCCTCAGCAACTTAGCGAGGCCCTAAGCAACTCAGTGAGACCCTGTCTCTAAATAAAATACAAAATAGGGCTGGGGATGTGGCTCAGTGGCCGAGTGTCCCTGAGTTCAATCCCTGGTTCCAAAAAAACAAACAAACAAACAAAAAAGAATGCCATTGTTAAACTGGGGGCAGTGGCACACACCTGTAATCCCAGCCACTTGGGAAGCTGAGGCAGAATTGCAAGTTCAAAGTCAGCCTCAGCAACTTAGTTAGACCCTAAGCAACTTATCAAGACACTGTCTCAAAATAAAAAATAAAAATATCCGGGGATGTGGCTCAGTGTTGAATCCCTGGGTTCAATTCCCCTGTACAGAAAAAAAAAAAAATCATTGTTTTTGTTTTTGTTTGCTTGTTTGTTTTTGTTTTTGTTTTCTTTTGTGGTACTGGGAATTTAACCCAGGGGTGCTCTACTACTGACTACACCCCCAGCTCTTTAAAATTTCATTTGTGTTGCTGAAGCTGGCCTCTAATGTGTGATCCTCCTGCATCAGCCTCCCAAATCTCTGGGATTACAAGTGTGCACCACTATAACCAGCTGTCATTGGTATTTTGATGGAAATTGCATTGAATCTGGAGATCATTTTGGGTAGAACGGATATTTTAGCAATATTAGTTCTTCCAGTACATGAACACGGGTTTTTCTATATGTAAAATCATGCCATCTAAAAACAGGGATCATTTGATCATCTACCTTTTGCATCTATATTCATCAGGGATATTGGTTTGTAGTTTTCTTTTTTGTTGTGTCCTTGTCTGGTTTTGGTATCAGCTCTCTCTGGTATCTGGTAATGCTGGCCTGGTACAGTAAGTTTGGAAGAATTCTCGCCCTTTCAATTCTTCTTTGCCTTGTTTTTTCATACTACCTTGATACTTCTGCATCTGGTGAATCCATAGCCTTTACTAATTTTATAGGGCACTTTGTTTTTTGTTTTGTTTTGTTTTGTTTTTGGTACTGAGGATTGAACTCAGGAGCTCTCGACTACTGAGCCACATCCCCAGCCCTATTTTGAATTTTATTTAGAGACAGGGTCTCACTGAGTTGCTTGGCACCTCACTATTGCTGAAGCTGGCTTTGAACTGACGATCCTCCTGCCTCAGCCTCCTGAGCTGCTGGGATTACCGGAGTGCACCACCATGCCCAGCTTATAGGGTAACTTTGTAGTAAGACCTTGCCTTGGCAATGCACCCTAGGGTGTCAGATGGGTAGGCTGCATTGACTTTGGTTCCAGGTAGCATTTTAGTGTCCTGTTTGTGAGTTTCTTCAGTTGTTATCAACATGAACAATGTCGGTGGGTATCTCAGTGGTCTGCAAGACCCAGGCTGCAAGAGGCTATGGGATTGCAACCTGGGATGCAGCTCTCTTATATGGAACAAGTTCACTGGCAACTCTGAGTGTGGCATGCCCAGCTTCAGGTTTGGGGTGCCAGTCCCATTTATGCAGATCCCTGCAGGTGAGAGTAGAGGAACGGCAGCAGAGGCATGGCTCTCGTCAGTTTCTCAGGACCCTGTGGAAGTGGGGTCACCCTGGTAGACCCAGATGGGTGAGGTGCAAAACGCCCTGTGGTGGGGTGGGACACTGTTCAGTGCCTGAGGCCCACATGAAGCCTAGCGGTACTTTGCCTTCCAGGCCTCAGCAAGGCGAGCCACATGGGGCTGACTGCTCTGCTACTTCTGGGGCAGTAAGTGGAAAGGAAGGGCTACCCATTTGCTTTGCGGGGTCCTGGATGGGTGAGCAGGGCCACCTGGCTGCTTTCCCCGCCTTAGCTGACTGCACTTCTGAGAACTAGCTGCTTCTTAGGGGCAGCAGGAGGATGGGCAGGGCTGCGCAGCTGCTTCCTGGGGCCCTTGGTGGGCTGAGTCACTCAGCTGTTTCCTGAGGTGGTAGGGGATGGGCAGGCTGCCTGATTTCCAGGGCCCCTGTGGCCCAAGCTGCTCAGGGCTGGCTGCCAGGCTGTTTCGGGAATGAAGGTTGGTGGGTAAGGCCTCCTGCCTGCTTCCTGGGAGCCCTGGTGAGCCAAACCACTTAGAGCAGGCTGCCCTAATGCTGCTCAAGAAGGGTGGGGAAGGTCACCCAGCTTTTCCTGCCAAGTTGCAGGGGGCAGCTGCCCCCGAGCTTCACAAGACCCCAGATGGGGGAGTCTCAAGATGACACTGCACATGCAGCAGGTACCCTGGGGGTGGGGGCACAGCGTGGGTTGGGCTCCTTCCGTGGGACAATGCAGGGGTGTGGTAACCCAGCAGCTCCCCTGTGAGGACTGCAGGCTTCTTCAGCAGCAAATGCTCAGGTGTCCATGGTGTGCGTGGAGACTGCTGGGACTTCCTCCTTACCTTTTCCTGATAAGCAAAGTCATTCATGGTTCAGGGTTGATCTCAGACATGGGATGGTAGATGCTTTGTTTACCCTCAGCTTTTTTGGGGGGGGCGAGGGGAGGAGTGCTAGGGACTGGACCCAGGGTCTTATGTTTGCTAAGCAAGCTAACCACTTAGCTACCTCCCCAGCCCTACTTCCCTTCTATATCTTGCCACATCCCCACTGCGCTCTGGTGCTCTGCCTTGGACACTCCACTGAAATAGCTGTTGTTGTTTCTTTGTTTTGGCTCTTTGTTGTAGACTGAAGAGCACTCTAGACAACCACCTTGTTCAAACTAGGACAAGTGGCAAAAGAAACTTCCAAGCCGGGCTTGGTGGCGCACGCCTGTAATCCTAGCAGCTCAGGAGGCTGAGGCAGGAGGATCGCGAGTTCAAAGCCAGCCTCAGCAACTTAGCGAGGCCCTAAGCAACTCAGTGAGACCCTGTCTCTAAATAAAATACTAATAGGGCTGGGGGTATGGCTCAGTGGCCGAGTGTCCCTGAGTTCAATCCCCAGTACCAAAAAAAAAAAAAAAGAAATTTCCAAGCAGCAGTGTTTAGAGTGCTGACGGCTTTTTCTGAACTGCTTATGGTAAAATATAAGAAGAGAGAAATGACTTAAAATGGAATTTATATAATTAAAAGGAAAGCAGAAGGTAAAAGTTCTCAGTCTGGACATATAAAAAATAAAAAAAGCATGTTTCATGGTAGAATGAGACAGACATTATTACTCTGCATACATGTATGATTACACAACTGGTGTGACTCAGCACCATGCAGAGCTGGAGGAATGAGAAGTTACGCTCCATTGTGTACAGTGTGTGAAAATACACTCTACTGTCATGTTTAACCAATTAGAACAAATTTTAAAAAATAAAACATTTTTAAAAAGCATGTTTAGAGCTGGATACAGTGGTCCATGGCTGTAATTCCAGTAACTTGATAGGCTGAGGCAGGAGGATGGGGAGTTGGAGGCTAGCCTCAGAAATTTAGCAAGACCCCATCTCAAAATGAAAAATAAAGGGTGGGGGATTATAGGTGAGTGATTGAGCAGCCCTGGGTTCCATCCCCAGTACTGGAAAAGAAAAAGAAAGAAAGAAAAAGAAAAAGCAATTGTGTTTAGGTGAGAAAACTAGAGGTGCGGCCAAATGGCACCCGTGATAGGGAGATTCGTGTGGCTAGAAGGAAGTCATAGCGCTCTTTATCAAGACAATGGGAAAATGACCCCCAAAGTATTTAAGAGACATTGGGGTAGACATTGGGGTGGGTAGTGGGAGGGAATGACTGTCATGCCCACGACAGGGCCAAAGTGCCAGGGTTTCAGGGGCAGAATGGTTTTTGAGAAGAGGCTCAGGGCACCTATGGACCTTGGGGCTCACCCCACAGACCTGCTGTGTCTCTTCTCCCACGTTCTGGAGCAATGCTCCCCACCCATCCCAGCTGTAGCTCAAGTGGGCAGCCAAGGACATCACTCTGAAGCACACAGTGGGGAGTCTTGGCAGCCTCCATGAGGTACTAGTTCCACTCATGCACAAGAGGAGCAGAGGCATGGTTACCTCCACCTAGATTTCCAAGGCCATTTCAGACAGCCTGGGGACTCATCTGGAGACCTGCTTAGGAGCAGAGCTGCTGCAGAGCCCCACAGGGCAATGTCCAGCAGAACTGCGGGGTCAGGGCCACCAAAGAGGGCCTCCACCAGTGCAATGTTTAAGGAAGTCATGCGGGTAGGGCTGCCTCTGAGACCCCAGACTCTAGAGCCACCAATGTGGAAGAGCGGCAGGCACCCGGCTCCAATCACAAGAGCTGAAACACTGCTCCCAGCAAAGCCACGGGGTGGAGCTGCCAGGAGCCATGCCCCACTTTGTCTGGACAGTGCAACATGAGTCAAAGATTATTCTCCAGGCTTAAGATGTAATGCCGTTTGTCTTTTGCATTTTGGACTTACTTCAGACAATTTAGCCCTTTCTTCTTTCCTAATCCTCCCTTGTGAAATGGGAATATCTATCCTGTGCATGTCTTACCAAGGCATTTGAGAGTCCCATATCTTATTTGATTTCAGTCTAACTCTGGGAGGGAAATTTGCCTCAGGAAGAATTGTACCTTGCATCTCACCCATATGATGTTTGGATGAGACTTTGGACTTAGACTTTAAAGTTGATGCTGAAGCAAGTTACGATTTATGGGGTTTAGGATGGAATGAATGTATTTCGCATGTAAAAAGGACTGAATTTTGGGAAGCCAGAGCACAATGCTATGGTTTGAATATTTTGTCCCCTTCAGAGTTCACGTGGAGGGGCTGAAGATGTAGCTCAGTGGTAGAGCACATGCTCAGCATGTGCAAGGTCCTGGGTCTGATCCCCAACGCTAAAACCAAAGTAACAACAACAACAAAATTCATGTTGAGATTTAGTCTGCAATGCAGCAATATCAGTAAGTGTGGCTTTGGGGAGGTGATTGAGTCATGAGTGAGATTAGGTGTCCTACTAAAAGGGGTTGATGGAGGAAGTCTGCCCCTTCTTTCACCTCCCTCAGGAAGGGCCATCTTGGGAAGCCATGACTGGGACCTCACCAGACAACTGAACCTGCTGACACCTCCACCTTGGACTTCCCAATCTCTAGAACCCTGAGAAATAAATTTCTCTTCCTTATAAATTCCTTATAACAGTGCTATTCTGTTATAGCAACACAAAACAGACTAAGACAGTCCATTCACTACAAACACCCTTCATAAGATTAAAAAGTTCCCTCGTGTAGCACTGGCAACAGACCTGCAACCCCTTCCCTCTTTCTCCTGGGGCCTGGGAAAAAAGAAATAACTCTGCTCAAGTCTTATAAACACACTACAAACTATGCTTTTGATAAACACATGTTCAAACAATGAAAATGCAGAGCTCCTTGTTAAAAAATGATCAAGAGTTACAACTCAGCAATGGCAGAACGTTCAACCAAACGCAGGCCCCTCTGAGTAAGGGTCTGTGTGGCTGCACGGTGGCATGCCCGCAAAGCTGGACTGCGTGTGGTCCACCCCCTCGCTCCAGTGGCATCCCTGTTTCATAGACACATTCCGATCTGTTTTAGAGCCTTGGTATTAGCCCTTCTTCTGCCTGAAATGCTCTTCTGCTTCATCCGAGTGTAGCTTACTCCTCCTCTTTAGGGCCTCAGATGAAAGGTCACTGATACAGTTTGGCTCTTGAATGCCTCTCCAAGGCCATCTGATGAAGGCTTGGTCCCCAACCTGTGGCATATTGGGAGACAGTGGCAGTGGGGCTCTTAGGAAGTGAGGCCTAGTGGAAGAAAGTTAAATCACTGGGGCCTGTCCTTGAAGGAGAAACTGGAATCCCAGTCCCTTCCTTTCTCTCTTTGCTTCCTGACCACATGAAGTGAAGAGGCCTTCTCAACCACATGCTCCTGCTATGACAGACTCTGCCACCACAAGCCTAAAACAATAGGGTCAAATGACCATGGAAACCATGAGCCAAAATAAACCCTTCATTCTTTTAAGTTGATTATCTCAAGTCTTTTGCCATAGTAACAGAAAGCTGACTAACACGTAGTCTCTGCCACAATCCATTTCTTCACAAATATAAAACTTAATTTCCTTCTCCCTGAGAGACGATCAAAGGTCCCATGCTCAATGTCTCTATGATGTGCATCTTCATCTAGTTAAGACCTGGCAAAGTTGTATCTGATTATGATTCAATATTTCCAATATAAAATGATAGAGAAGAAACAGGATAACTGTAGTAAAAAACCCTATCATTCACAAAGCAGAGATTGTGAAACTCCAGAAGTCACTATCCGTGGAGGATATTAAAACACCCAGGGCGGCAATATCAAGGATTCTCTGTCCATGTGGGATTGTAAATCTTTTTTCTTCCCCCTGGCACTGGGCCCAGGGCCTCACACATGCTAGGCAAGTGCTCTACCACTGAGCTACACTCCAAAACCCAGGGTTGTCAATTCTTGCTTAGCCAATTGGCCAGCCCTGAATCTCTTCTCTGGAAAGAACTTCCTAGTCGGTTGTTCTCTATGTCCACATCTGAGGGGAATATTAGAGAAATATTCTCCTTGGCAGCTGTCCAGCCATGCTGGCCATTCATCTGCTGTCTATGCTCTGCTTTGTGATGACAGAGCTGGACTCCAGGAACCATGATTCTGTTTGCCAGCTGCCAATAGAGGACTTGAGGGAAACTGCCAAAGTGGAAGAGGGAGAAGGGCTGTCCTCCTTGCCATCTATTTCGCATTCCTATCAACACCAACTCAGCCATGATGTTCACCCTCAGCTGCAGTTTCCTCCAGTGTCCATGGAGGATTTCAGTTTGTCCTTCCAACCATTCACTGAATGAACGTTGTTGTGGCCCCTCAGAGACACCTGTCACTACCAAGCAGCCTCCTCCCCTCAGATGGGTGCAACTGGAATTGTCAGATTTAGCAAAGGGAAAACACAGGGCACCAGTGAATTTGAATTTCAGATAAACAATGAATAACTTTTTAAAGTACAGACTATGTTCCAAATATCACCTGGTGCATACTTAGACTAAAAAATTATTCATGGTTTTTCTGAAATTCAAACCTAATGGGATGTCCTGTATTTTACCTGACAAACCTAGTTCTAGCTTCTAAACTGAAATAATTTTACTCTTCCCTTTCTTCCGATACTTTTATTTTTGGTACTGGGATTTGCTTTACCACTGACCTACATCCCCCAGACTTTTTTGTTTTTATTTAGAGACAGGGTCTCACTAAGTTGCTTAGGGCCTCACTAAGTTGCTGAAGCTGGCTTTGAACTCCAGATCCTCCTGCCTCAGCCTCCTGAGCCGATGTGATTATAGACCTGAGTCACTGTGCCTGACTGGCAGCTATTTCTTGCAATTACTCCTTTTATGAATTTTTAATTTCCCTTTTTGCATTTTTGGTGCTGTACCACCTGGTTAACAATTATTTATATTAAATTCTCTCCCTCAAAATAATTGATCCCATTTCTATCTCTTGATTGAGTCCAGGATGATAAACCAGCACTGCATAGACTTTTTTGCTGGAGTGGACTTCAGGGATCTAGGATTGGCTTAAAGGTTGAAATGTCACAGGCTTTCACTAGCCAGGCCCACAGTGTTTGTTTCCACACAGTTGCTCAAAAACTTAGTAGGCTTCTAGCTGGATGTGGTGATGCACACCTGTAATCCCAGCCATTGGGGAAGTTGAGGAAGAAGCATCACAAGTTCCTAGGCCAGCCTTAGCAATTTAGCAAGGTCCTGTCTCAAATTTAAAAATTAAAAGGACTGGGGATGTAGCTCAATGGTAAAGGACCCCTGGGTTCTATCACTAGTATCAAAAAAAAAAAAAAAAAAGAGTCTTGGAGGTACAGTTTTAACTCCTTTTGCTGGTGACCAAGTTACCACCATTATGAATAATGGTCCCATTAGGGATATAGAAGCAGGTGTCTTTTTCAACTGTGAAGACTAAGTGATGGGATTCTAGTCCAGTCGCAGTCCAGGCTTTAGCAGAATTCCTCAGTAATCCTCTACCTCTACCATTGCTCCTTGCAAACTGGCTAACTCTACTGTGAGTTCATCCTTCCGTCAAAGAACTTTGTTAAATGTAGCAGGAAGCAGTGGAGCCAGTTCATACCAGCAATCTGAATATTCTTACTGCTGCTCCAAAGCTCCCGCCTCTATTGGCTTGTGATGTTTTCTAAGATAAGACAAGCATCGTTCTTTTTTAAAAATATTTTTAGTTGTAGATGGACACAATACCTTTACTTATTTATATGCGATGCTGAGAATCAAACCCAATGCCTCACACATGCTAGGCAAGTGCTCTACCACTGAGCCAAAATCACAACCCACAGGCATCATTCTTTTTTGGGGGGGAGGAACCGGGGATTGAACTCAGGGACACTCGGCCACTGAGCCACATCCCCAGCCCTATTTTGTATTTTATTTAGAGACAAGGTCTCACTGAGTTACTTAGGGCCTCACTAAGTTGCTGAGGCTGACTTTGAACTCGTGATCCTCCTGACTCAGCCTCCTGAGTCGCTGGGATTACAGGCGTGCGCTACCGCGCCCGGCAGGCATCATTCTTAATAAATTTTTAACTTCTCCATTCAAAGGGTCACCTATTTTCCAACCAGCAAAATCTGTTCCTCACTGAACCAAATCCCATCTCCTCCATGAGTCCACTTTTTAGATTCTGTTTCCTATGGTAACAGATATGAAATTCTAATTAAATTAGGAATTGTAAGTCTTAGAGACAAAAAACGCTGTAACTTAAATTCTGGATTTACTTTTCCTCATGAAATGAGAAGTCTGTAGATCAGCAGCCAAGACTGTATAGTTCTATAAAATCAACAAGGACACAGAATCCAGGTTGCTTTTGCCATGTTTTTTTTTTTTGGTTTTTTTTTTTTGTACTAGGGATTGAACCCAGGGACACTCCACCACTGAGCCACATCCCCAGCCCTATTCTGTATTTTATTTAGAGACAGGGTCTCACTGAGTTGCTTAGGGCCTTGCTAAGTTGCTGAGGTTGGCTTTGAACTCTCCATCCTCCTGCCTCAGCCTCCTGAGTGCTGGGATTACAAGGCATGCGCCACTGCACCCGGCGCTTTTGCCATCTTGTTCTGCTATGTTTACCATATAGCTTTCATATCCAAGTTTTCCTTATGATCATAGGGTGACTGCTAGAGCTCCAGTCATTAAGGCCAAGTTCCAGGAATGAAGAAGAGGCCTATAAAGGGATAGAAGGTCCATACTAACTGAAATAGCCCATTTTCTAAAGGCATTTTCTGGGAATAACTTCTATCTGTATTTTGCTGCAGAACGTAGTCACATGGCCACTCCTAGCTGTAAGAGCAGCTACAGTATGTAATTTTTTTTTTAACTGGGTGTATTGCTGTCCTGAACAAAACCAGGATTCTGTTAGTAAAAAGGAAAAGGGGACGTGAATATTGGTAAGCCTGTCTCAGTGGTGGGATCAACACTGTCAGCACATGCTAAGAGTGTGACCCACTAGCCAAAAGCACTCCACATGCTATGGGCATTAGTTGGCATGCTTAAAGAGGGCATGGATAACACAAAAATAGTTTTGCTTCTATAATGCCAGCCATGACCAACCTGAAAAGGAATTTAGGGAAACAGTTCCAATTACAACAGCATCCAAAAGAACAAAATATCTAGGAATAAATTTAGTTAAGGAGATGAAAGACATGTATTGAAAAGAAGCAAACAAAATTAAAACTACAGAGATTTCATCTTACACCCGTCAGAATGGCAATTATCAAGAATACAAGTAATAAATGTTGGTGAGGATGTGGGGGAAAGGTACACTCATACATTACTGGTGGGACTGCAAATTGGTGCAACCACTTTGGAAAGCAGTATGGAGATTCCTCAGAAAACTTGGAATAGAACCACCATTTGACCCGATTATCCCACTCCTCAGCATCTACCCAAAGGACTTAAAATCAGTATATTATAGTGACGTGGCCACATCAATGTTTATAGTAGCTCAATTCACAATAGCTCAACTATGGAACCAAACTAGGGGCCTTTCAACAGATGAATGGATAAAGAAAATGTGGTTTATATACACAATGGAATATTACTGAGCCATAAAGAATGAAATTATGTCATTTGCTGGTAAATGGATGGAACTGGAGACACTCATGCTAAGAGAGATAAGCCAGTCCCCAAAAACCAAAGGCGGAATGTTCTCTCTGATATATGGATGCTAACACACAGTAAGGAGAGGGGGATAATAGAAGTTCATTGGATTAGACAAAGGGGAATGAAGGGAATGGAGGGGGGATGGCAATAAGAAGGACAGTAGAATGAATCAGACATAACTCTCCTATGCTCACATATGAATACAGAACCAGTGTGGGTCCACATCATGTACAATCACAGGAATGGGAAGTTACACTCCATGTATGTTTGGTATGTCAAAATACATTCTACTGTCTTGTATAATTCAAGAGAATAAATTTTAAAAAGAAAGAAAAGAAGCAAACGTTGCTGAAATAAAAAAACAAAAAAAAAGAAAAAAAAAAGAAAGGTATTCAATGGAAGACAATACTGTTAAGACAACAATATACAATTCTTTTTAAAACTCCAAAGGCCTCTTTTGCAGAAATGGAAAAAAAAATCACAAATTCATATAGAACTGCTAGGGGACCCAAATAGCCCCAACAATGTCAAAATAAAAAGCCATGAAATTTGAAGATCCACGTTTCTTTTTATATTTTTGAAACATGGTCTCACTACATTGCCTAGGCTGGTCTGAAATTCTTGGACTCAATAATCCTTCCAAGCCGGGTGTGGTGGCGCACGCCTGTCATCCAAGCGACTCGGGAGGCTAAGGCAGGAGGATCTCGAGTTCAAAGCCAGCCTCAGCAACTTAGCGAGGCCCTAAGCAACTCAGTGAGACCCTGTCTCTAAATAAAATACAAAATAGGGCTGGGGATGTGGCTCACTGGTGGAGTGCCCCTGGATTCAATCCCCAGAACAAAAAAAAAAAAAAAAAAAAAAAAAAGAATGTGAAAAGACAACCAACATATTAAGAGAAAGTATTTGCAAACACAAATTAAAACCATAATAAAATACCACTTCACACACAATGGGATGACTGTAATAAATAAGACAGGTAACATAGCAAGTAAAGACGTAGAGAATAGAAACCCCTGTATGCTGCTGCTGGAATGTTAAAAGGTCCAGTTACTGTGAAAAGCAGATTGGTGGGTTCCTCAAAAAGTCACATGTAAGGTTGACACATGACCCATAAATTCCACCCAAGAGAAATTAAAACATGTCCACTGAAAAACTTGGACACGAATGTTTATAGAAGCATTATTCATAACAACCAAGAGGTGGAAACAACTCAAGTGTGTTAACAGATGAATAGATAAAAAAATACGGTATTTACAAACAATAGAATATTACTCAGCCAAAGGGAGGAATGAAATACTGATATTTGCTACAATTTAGATGAACCCCCAAATCATTATGCTAAGTTAAAAAAGACAGAGACAGAGGGTCACATTTTTGTATGACTCTTTTTTATGATGTATTAGGATTCTTCAGAGAAACAGAACCAATAGGAGATCATTAAGAAGAATTTCTCAAAATAAATTACTGAGAGAGGGAAAGGGGAGAGGTGTATTATGGAAATTTCTCATGGGATTTTTTATTTTTTATTTTTTTGATACTGGAGATTAAACCCAGGGGCATTTAACCACTGAGCCACATCCCCAGCCCTTTTTCGTATTTTTTAAATTTAGAGACAGGGTCTTGCTAAGTGGCTTAGGGCCTTGCTAAGTTGCTGAGGCTGCCTTTGAACTCGTGATCCTCTTGTCTCAGCCTCCTCTGATGCAATTTTGGAAGCTGAGAAGTCCCACAATCTTCCATCAACAAGCTGACGACCCAGGAAAGCCAGTGCTACATATCCAAGTCCAAAGGCCTCAGAACCAGGAGAGCTGATGATCTAAATCTCAGAACGAGTGCAGGATGAGGTGAGATCCCCCAGCTTAAGCAGTGAAGCAGAAAAGAAGGGGAGAATTCATTCTTGTTCTGCCTTTTATTCTGTTCAGGACTCAACTGATCAGATGATGCCCATCTATCCTGGGGAGATGATCCACCTTACTAAGCCCACCAACTCAGTTGGTAATTTCATCCAGAAACACCCAGAAATAATGGTTAGCCAGATGTGTGGGCAACCCCTGATTCAGTCAAGTTGACATATAAAATTAACTATGTCATGTGATATAGCCAAAATAGGCAAATGCATAGAAAATAGACTCATAGTTACCAGTGAAGAGAAGAATGAGGAATGGGTATTTCTAGGATGATGAAAAAGTCAAACTAAAGAGAGTTAGAACTGGGCATGGTGGCGCACGCCTTAATCCCAGCAGCTCGGGAGACTGAGGCAGGAGGATCACGAGTTCAAAGCCAGCCTCAGCATGGGCAAGGCGCTAAGCAACTCAATGAGACCCTGTCTCTAAATAAAATACAAAATAGGGCTGGGGATGTGGCTCAGTGGCCGAGTGCCCCTGAGTTCAATCCCTGGTTCCAAAAAAAGAAGAAGAAGAAGAAGAGAGTTGGTAGTTGCACAACATTGTAAGTACACTAAATGCCACTGAAATTGTACACTTTAAAATTATACCTTAAGTTGGGCTCATGCCTGTAATCCCAGCAGCTCAGGAGGCTGAGGTAGGAGGATAGCAGGTTTGAAGCCAGCATCAACAATTTAGCGAGACTGTCTCTAAATAAAAATATAAAAAAGGGCTGGGGATGTGGTTCAGTGGTTAAGAGCATTTGGGTTCAATACCCTGTACAAAAAAAAAAAAAAAAAAGGGAAGAAGAAGAAAAAGTAGGTTACATGGATTTTGCCTCTGATTTTTTAAGTGTAGGGGAAAAAGTAGTCGTGGGTTCATCAGTGTGTCACTTAATCTACAAAGTCAATTAGGTGTAGATCAATTAAGAGGTTTTTCTAATACATTTATCCCCAGCTATGAAACTAGATTAAATTTCTCAGTGAGAGTGTAGAGAACTGTCTACTGAATCCCAAAGAAGTGTTTCCTCCCTTGCCTAAAGAATTTGATCCTCCCTTAATTGAGAAAACCATCCTCAATGCTGGAGAAAACAAGTCCCTTCTGGTTCCTGGGCCAGAACCAAAGTCTAAACCTAGCATGTCTCAGGCAGGGGGACAAAAACCAGACAAAAATAGGAAAGAGTGCGTCTGTCTGAAGAAAAAAAAAAACTTGCAGGAAGTTGCTATTTTGTTTAATGGAAAAAAAAAAACTGGGGACTATTTATGGAGGTGGATTCAGAGGGTAAGTAACTAAAAAAGCCGAACTACAATTTTAGATCAAAATGAACTTATTGATTTGAGTATATTACTGGCAATTCTGCATCCGGTATGGTTCCTCTGACAGCTGGCAGTTGTTATTCTAGCAATCTGAAGTGTTGGCTTATGAAACCTGAATACCACACTGACCCATCATTCATTCGTACACAGTGAAAATCTCTTAGCATAAATTGGAGGAAGAAATTTAAAGGTGTCAGGAGGCAAGAATGATTTATTGAACATATATATATATATATATATATATATATATATATATATATATATATATCTTGCTGACCAATCCAATAATTATATTCCTTGAAAAGGTCCCGAATTCACTTCCATTACCAAAGTTAAAGGACAATTGATGAGGGAAGTGCCAGAAATCATTTAAAAGCACTTTACTGACCATCTTCACTAAGCCAGGAAATGTGTTGGACTGGTCTGCATTTGAAACGACTCTGCTCTCAAGGAGGATGGGACAACTCTGGGTTGGTAGAAGCCAGGTGGTAGCAGTTCCCCACCAAATACAAACTGGGAAGAGTTACCAATCAGCAGCAGGGTTGACATGAAATCAGAAACGTCTGACCTACAGAAATCTTGGGAAACAACTAACTGATCATGTATAGCCTGCCAAGTTCCTATTAAACTTTTATAACAATAACAGAAAAATAAAATCTCCATGCCCAGTAAACCGAGGCCTGTTTTGACACAATGGATAATTTTTATCTCTCATGCAATTCCCATATGTGAATCAATTCACAGGTGACAGATCATTGACTATATATATACACATATATATATATATTCATGAATATATTCAATATACATATACATATTCAATATATATGATGTATATCTATATATCTATATATCTATATATAGCCCTTAAGGCTGGGCTGGGGTTGTGGCTCAGTGGTAGAGCACTTGCCTTGCATGTGTGAGGCACTGGGTTTGATCCTCAGCACCACATAAAAATAAATAGAGGAATTGCGTCCATCTACAAATAAAAAAATTTTTAAAAAAAAAAAAACTCTTAAGGAAAGAGCTAATAATAAGTCCAAACTATGAATCTTTCTCCTGACAATCTCCCAAAGATGTGCGCTCAAAACAAGTACCTAAACCTTTCAGAGACAATCAATCACAGCACTAACTCCTGGAGACCACAAATGCCGCTGAGCTGTATTGGAGTGTGGGCTTAGCTTATGAAATGGATGATTCAGTGTACAGAAAGAAAAACAAACCATTCTAAATATTTCAGGCACAAATTATAAATTTATTCAATGTAAGGACTTGTTTACAAAGACCTCAGCAATGCTAAAGGAGCTAAGGGTAAAATGTGACATGATCCAGAGCCTGGAAAGCTGCCACTACCCTTGCGAAAAGCCTCCAGACCCACTCTTGCTACTGACAATGCTGGAGGACCCACTGCTGTCAGAGCTGGAACACCAGCTGAAGAACAAGGGTTCTTCCTTCTTCCCACCTTCAGATATAACCAAGTCCGTTTCTTTGGCAGAACCTCACTGGGACCCAGCTATCAATGGAGTCTGGGAAGTATTATTTGCTAGTTTCTATTTCTGCTAATAGGGGAGATCACAAAATGGCAAGTGAGAGGCTAATTACTAAGACACAAGATGAGGCATTGGGAGTCAGGAGACAAGTGGAATTTTGACGAAAATCTCTTGAGAGTGGATCTGGTTCCCAAATGCATGGAGTGGTTTTATCCTTATTTGTCTAATGGAAGAAATATCCTAAACTACTGGCAGAATCCTACATTGGTTCCCAGACCATAGGTTAAAAATTGTTATTATAAGAGAATCAAAGTAGAATTCATTGAAGTTCCTCATTCCCACCAAAATGTCAATTAAATTTTAAAAATCCTGAGAGCATGGCAAAGATTAGTGCCAACATCAGCCAGGCATGGTGGTGTCCACCTGTAATCCCAGCAGCTCAGGAGGCTGAGGCAGGAGGAGCACAAATTCAAAGTCAGCCTCAGCAACTTAGCAAGGCCATAAGCAACTCAGCAAGACCCTGTCTCTAAATAAAATATAAAAAGGGATGGGGATGTGGCTTAGTGTTTGAGCTCCCCTCGGTTCGATCCATGGTACAAAAAAAAAAAAAGATTAATGCCAACATCAAAGACTTAAAACACATAGAGGTGGTGAATTCTGTCATATCCATAACCATTCTTCAGTTTGGATGGTGGAAAAGACAGATGATCCTGAAGAAGGCAAAGGAACATTAATCAAATCAAATGTGATTGTAAACTTAATCAAGTAGT
The DNA here is from genome assembly GCA_020662805.1 of Glaucomys volans. NCBI lineage: Eukaryota > Metazoa > Chordata > Mammalia > Rodentia > Sciuridae > Glaucomys > Glaucomys volans. The sequence continues at coordinate 7,261 of JAJEJO010048426.1, read as the reverse complement.
GGCCCCAGTTACAACTGGTATTCCAGGTGTGGTTTTTGAGCAGGAGTATCTCAGAAAACTTGATCAAGAAAATGGATTTTTCTCCATTATGACCGAGAATATAAGAAGCAATTCTTTTCTAATCCGACCTCAAAACCATGCCAACCCTTCTGCTCTGTACTCTAATTTAGTCTGCAGGAATCTTGACTCTGCCACCATCTGTATCAGTCAGTTCAGGGCAGGAAACAGAAGCTGCTCTAGGTATTTCTAGAAAACCTTATTTGCCAGCAGTCACAGCTACAGAAAGGTGACATAAGCTGTTCCTTCAAAGTTCAGGTGGGTGTGTCTACTTAAAGGAACCTAATTCACTCCCAAAGCCTCAGCTGCAAGGGAACCTGGGAAATACTGTTAGCTTCACAACTCTTGGAATGAAAGGGTGGGATAGAGGTCAAGAGTCCATCCAAGGGGACAAGGTGACAGATAAACAGGAATAAGTTCTGATGTGCTATGACTCGGAAGGGTGAATACAGTTAGCGATGCTGCATTGTATATCTTTGTTATACAAAACGTATGGGGGACTGGGGATTGAACTCAGAGCCTTGGACACACTAGGCAAGTGTTCTACCACTGAGCTACATTCCCACTTTTTTATTTTGAGACAGGGTCTCACTAAATTGCCCATGTTGGCCTCAAAGTTCCTGCCTCAGCCACCTGAGTAGCTGAGATTACAAGTGTGCACCACCAGGCCTGGCCATTGTATATCTTAAAAGAGCTGGAAGAGAGGATTTTGATTGTATTCACCATAAGGAAAAATGATAAAAGTTTAAGTTGATGGATGTGTTTCTTACCCTGATTTGATCATTATCCAGTATATGCATGATGAATCAAAACATCATCTTTGGGCTGGGGTTGTAGTTCAGTAGTAGAGCACTTGCCTAGCATGTGTGAGGTACTGCATATAAATAAATAAAATAAAGGTTCACTGACAACTAAAAAAATTTTTTTAAAAATACCTTTTAGGGCTGGGGATATAGCCTAGTTGGTAGAGTATTTGCTTCACAAGCACAAGGCCCTGGGTTCAATCCCGAGCACCGTAAAAAATAAAAGATAAAAAACTTTTACCTCCTGAATATGCATACTTGTTGTGTGTATAATTGTTATTGATTTGGTGCACACCAAATATTTGGTAGCAGATGGATTATATAAGACTGTGGTCCTTGAGAAAGAGGAGCAATTGGTGTCACTGGAGGAGACACCTATTCTGGGTTCAGGTTTGCTTTCCCTGCCCCTCATTTATCTCTGTCAGAACCTTTATATGTGGACTCAATCCACCATTTTTTTTCTTGGTACCAGCGATTGAACTCAGGAGCACTCTACCACTGAACCACATCCTAGCCCTATTTTGTATTTTATATAGAGACAGGGTCTCACTGAGTTGCTGAGCACCTCACTGTTGCTGAGGCTGGCTTTCAATTCACCATCGTCCTGCCTCAGGCTCCCAAGCCCCTGGGATCACAGGTGTGCACCACTGTGCCCAGTTTTTTTTTTTTTTTTTTTTTTTTGGGAACCAGGGATTGAACTCAGGGACACTCAGCCACTGAGCCACATCCCCAGCCCTATTTTGTATTTTATTTAGAGACAGGGTCTCACTGAGTTGCTTAGGGCCTCGCTAAGTTGCTGAGGCTGGCTTTGAACTCGCGATCCTCCTGACTCAGCCTCCCAAGTCGCTTGGATTACAGGCATGCGCCACCACGCCCGGCTAGTGCCCGGTTTAATCCACCGTTTTAGTGTCCTACACAATACTGTTTCTGACCATGGAATCCACTTCACGAGTGAAATAGTGAACTGACACCACCAGATTCATTGGTTTAGCCTGTGCTCCATCAGCCAGGCTTCTAGAATGGTGGAGAGGCCTATTAAAGGCCCAGGTAAGGAACCAACTTATACTTGGTACACAGGGTACACCTTGTGAGATTGAATTGTCTACAAGAAGCACATGTTGGGGGCTGGGGATATGGCTCAGTTGGTAGAATGCCTGCCTCAGAAACACAAGGCCCTGGGATCAATCCCCAGCACTGCAAAAAAAAAAAAAAAAAAAAAAAAAAAAAGTATATGTCCTCATCGGGGTATTCTTTCTCCCTCAGCCAGACACATAACTCAAAAACGAGCTGAATGAAGGAAAAGTTTCTCACATTGAGACTTTTTGACTGACTTAGAAATTATTTGCTTGTTGGCCCATGACTGTAGGGAAGGAGATAAATTGGCATCAGGGGATAAGTACCTCCACCAAGTGATACAATGTTTCCACCAAATTGGAAGTTGAAACAGTCATTCAAATATTTGGGAGTGATTCGTGCCACTGAACAAAGAGGCAAAAAAAGAAATTAAAGTATTTTCCAGAATTTTAAACTCTGATAACCAAGGGGAAACAGGTTGTTACCAAGGAGTGGAGGCAGGAAGGTATCATAGTAGACCTTCCCGCACTCTGAAGGATTCTACTCCATCTGCAATATCCTGTGATCCAAGTCACTGCGAGCCTGCAGTTGTGTATAAGAGAATTCCTAGGGCTGGATCTCAGGGATGAGGGGTTGGGTCTGTCCCATGGGCAAATAACTTGACCATCCGTTGCTGACTGGATGCACAGATGGAACCTGGAATTACAGTGAAGAAGGGAAGTCATTAATGCAAATGAGCCTTAGAATGGATTGCAGAAGGGAGGATTAGTCTCTACTTGAATTTTCTTTATCCAAGTATGTACTTACATATTTAAATAATTTCCCTCTTCTCCCTTTCTTTTTTTCTTTTTTCTTTGGTACTGGGGATTGAACCCAGGGGCACTCCACCACTGAGCCACATCCCCAGTCCTATTTTGTATTTTATTTAGAGACAGGGTCTCACTGAGTTGCTTAGGGCTTCGCTGAGTTGCTGAGGCTGGCTTTGAACTCTCGATCCTCCCTTCTCCCTTTCACCGCTCTCGACTCCAGGTGGTTGTAACAGAAGATTAGATTAGTTATGGGTTACAGATTATTGAGAAGGGATGGAAAGAGAGTTGGAAAAGTAGGTCAAGGCATTGGGGTGCCTTCCTTGGGGAGTATTAAAACATTTTAATTACAGAAGTGATAGCTGCTTTATGCCAATTGAGAAGTAAGTCCAAGTCTGGGACACCGAGTGTGCATCGTGCGGCAAATGGGGTATATAAGACAGTTGATGTTTGGGCCATTGATAAGCAACCTGTCTCCCTTTTGTGATAAACCTGACTGATGTCATGAAGGAAATTCCAATTCTCACCTCCTACTGCTGGGTCCTTCTTCAGAAGCACAGGATGAGAGATCTCTCCTCCCCACTTCCAGGTACAGCCAGAGAGCAAGCTGATGAGGTGTGAGTCCCCCCAAAAAAGACGCTGGAGGCCACCGGAAAGACATTATGATAATGATTTTACCAATGTGGAGAACTCCGCATAGAAATCAATGGGTGGTTTGTACCCCTAAGCCACTCCACAGCGCCACCTTCCGGGAGTGTTGCTGACAGAGCCACCCCCAGGGCCAAAGTCTTCAGCTCTTTTTGAAGCAGCATCCTTTGCTCTTCGGACCTCAATAAGTTCCCCTTCTGGTGGTTATAAAAGTTACATGAGGAGCTGGGGATGTCGCTCGTTGGTAGCGTGCTTCCCTGGCATGCACAAGGCCCTGGGCTCAATCCCCAGCACCACACACACACGAAAGAATTACACGAGACAACAGTGCCCAACACTCAAAGGATGCTCACCTTTTGTGAATTACAACGTGATACAGAAATATCTGGGAAGCTGGAAGAAACAGCTCCAAATCCCACATCAGGTTAGGAGTACATACAACCAGGACCAGGGGGTGCTACTAAAAGTTTAACAACTGGCTTAGGAGGAGAACGGGACACGATTTGTAGTTTTGTAGATTTAATGGCATAAACAACTCAAAATAAATAAATGCTTTTCTTTCTCTCCCTTCTCCCTTTCTGCCACTATTGTCTGTAGGTAGTTCTGTAGAGAGATTAACTTCACCATTTAGCCATTGATTGCAGACACCACCAGTTTTTTTTTTTTTTTTTTTGGAACCAGGGATTGAACTCAGGGACACTCGGCCACTGAGTCACATCCCCAGCCCTATTTTGTATTTTTTTATTTAGAGACAGGGTCTCACTGAATTGCTTAGGGCCTCGCTAAGTTGCTGAGGCTGGCTTTGAACTCTCGATTCTCCTGCCTCAGCCTCCCAAGTCGCTTGGATTACAGGCATGCACCACCACGCCCGGCGACACCACCAGTTTTAAGCTACCAATGTGGTATCACTGAATGTGTGGGTGGGAAAAGATGTAGCAAGTAGCAGACCATTATATAATATTTCTACCATAAAGAAAAACACAAATTCAAGTCACTGTAAGAGCACAGATGAGAGTAAAGTATATAAAAATAATTATAGCCTATAATCTCAGCTACTAGGGAGGCTGACGCAGGAAGATTACGAGTTTGAGGCCAGACTGGGCAACATATCAGGACCCCCCCCACACACACACACACTCAAATGTTAATTACTGTGTAGTGAGGAGTTTGGGGTAATTAGCACCTTTGTTGATATAGTTTTTATTTAAGTATAATTTGTTTTTTAAATAATGATTGTGTTCAACAATCAGTTCATAAAATTCCTGAAATGTTAACGTCAGCCCTAGAAGGGGGAACTAGAATCATTCTACTGGTTTTTAGGCATTCCCTGCGTTGCCTCTACCAGCAACTTAGGCATCTTCATTTTAAACTGGGTTCCACAATGTATTTCACCATTCCTCCTGCCAACTCTATGCTGGAACCTCCATGGCAGAACCAGAGTGGGTTTGGGCCTTTGAAACTTCTAGAAGGTCTAAAAAGCTTGAGTTACCTCCCACAATTATTCTCTCTGAAGGAGCCAGAAAGGCTCTCAGGACTACTCCTTAGCAGCCCTGCCTGGAGAGTAGGAGCAGGCTTCACGTGAATGAGTCCACAGCACCATCTGGTGGCACCTAGTGTCAGGGATCCCTAAGAACCAGAGCAGGGATCCCGGGGCAAGAATCATGTGCCAAAAAGAGTCTAGCAATGCTGAATGGGGGATTTGGGTCAAGGGAGGGTCTGAGGGTCAGGGATGGGTGAATTTGGACACATTGATTCCTTGCCTAAGAACTAAAAGAGACCTTAGGGTCCCAAGGATGGTGAACAAACTGTTGCAGAGAGAAAAAGTGAGCTATGCCCATAAACCATTAATAAAACCTTGCACTGCAGACTTCCAATTCAATGTCCTTCCAACATATAGTTTAATTCAACAGCTGCGTTTTAGCCCTCTAATTCAGACTCTACCTTCTAGGTGCTGAAGACAGGAGTAAGGGGCCTAGACAATGACAATTACCACATGTAGGACTTTATGCGATGTGATGTGCTTTGATTGTTTTCTTTAATCTTCACAGAAACCAGGATTAGTATCCCCATTTTAAGGTTGAAGACTCTAAAGCCTGAGGAAGTCCACTTGCCCAAGATCACATTGCTGCTAAGTGGCTAAGCTGGGATTTGAATCCAGATCCACATGATGACTGAGGTTATACCAGTAAAGAGAGGGGGAGCCATATGTCAGGGTGTGGAAATGAACAGCAGAGGAAGAAAAAAGAATTCTAAGGCATCTCACCAAGTTCACAAGCACTCATGGGCGAGCACTGTGCTAGGCCTGGGGGTGGAAGAATGAGATAAGGTACACACGGTGAAGGACAAGATGTAGTCCTTGCCTGTCTGCAGCTTATCCTTTGGGTGGGGTGTCAGGACATCAGGCTCAAAGAAGTTAAGACATAACATATGAGATGTGCAGAAACTTGATTTTAGTAGCTGGCCTTGGGCATAAACCAGAGTTCTGCTATTTTCCATTTCTCGGAATCTCAGGTTCCTTGTTTGTAAAATAAAGATTAAAAACAGTTCCTACCTCATACAGCAACTGAGAAGGCATCTTGTTTAAAATGCTAACCTGAGCCGGGTGTGGTGGCGCACGCCTGTAATCCCAGAGATTTGGGAGGCTGCGGCAGGAGGATTGTGAGTTCAAAGCCAGCCTCAGCAACTTAGCGAGGCCCTAAGCAACTCAGTGAGACCCTGTCTCTAAATAAAATACAAAATAGGGCTGGGGATGTGGCTCAGTGGCCGAGTGCCCCTGGATTCAATCCCCAGTACCAAAAAAAAAAAAAAAAATGCTCACCTGTTTTAATAAATGACCCATTAGATCTGTTAATAGTAGAATGTGATAATTTGATCACAGCTTCACAGCACAAAACCTTTGGTGAAGGACTGAGTGTCATGGAACAAACACTTTTGGTGATTCTCCTCCATACTTGAATTTTTTTTTTTTTTTTTTTTTTGTACTGGGGATTGAACCCAGGGGCACTCCACCACTGAGCCACATCCCAGCCTTATTTTGTATTTTATTTAGAGACAGGGTCTCACTGAGTTGCTTAGGGCCTCGCTAAATTGCTGAGGCTGGTTTTGAACTCGTGATCCTCCTGCCTCAGCCTCCCAAGTGCTGGGATTACAGGCGTGCACCACCGCACCCAGCTCCATCCTTGAATTTTAAGCCCTGAATACAAGGGATTCTGGAATCCAGATGTTAGTGACCTTTAACAGCCTCACATTTATCTCCTCTTTTTCCTTTTCATTCTAGTTGTTCAAGATTGTTCCAAATTAGTCCTTGTTCTCCTTGCACTTATTCCTTCATTCACTCAAATACTGAGTGTGTGTTATATATCAGACACTGTGGTAGGTGC